>CM016725.1:4024941-4097634 GCA_005771605.1 Scutellaria baicalensis | reverse complement strand
GGTAGGTTTAGTAGGATCCTGTGTGGGTCAATTAGGAGAGTAGGCAAGCAGCTGTGAGCAGCTATGTGTAGGCTTGCTACTTACTTGTTAAGTGAGTGTTGTAATAGATATGGCTATGTAAATCAACAAGCTTAACAAATGTTCCCTCTTGAGAAGAGGCAAAGAGGATGTAGAAGGATTATTCTACCTTCGAACCTCTGTATATCTATGTGTTTATCTATGCTTACTATTCTATATGTCTATCTTAAGTTAGAAGCACGTCTTGGATATTTGATCTTTGCAGGAGAGAAAGCTTCCGCATATAACTCTGATAAGTAATCTCCCAAAAGGTTACTGTCTCCCGACTAAAGCCTCCTGGAAAGAAGAAAAGTTTGAAAATTGAGTAGGCTTATTCACCCCCCCCCCCCTCTCTAAGCCTACTGCCACTTGGGACCAACATATTCTATCTGCATATCTTATGTTAGATGCATATCTTCCATATTTTGTCTTTTAAGGAGAGGAAGCTTCCGTAATATCAAATATACTTAGAAGAAATTCCGGAAAAAAGGATGATGCACGCTGCAACCTGGAAGCTGCGCATTATATCATGCAGTGACCTAAGATACAGCACCGCCAATAAGTTGCAGCAACTGAAGTCACGTGCTGAATATCTACTAAGGATCAATCAGAAAAGGCTGATACATGATCAATGAATACGAGGATCATCAAGACTTCAGTTGTCGCTGCAGTTTGACAAACACAATGACAAATACAATGTGGTGCGAAATAATGAAAAGCCCACCTGTACGACAAGAGGAAAACCGCATTTAATGAAGCCGCAACATGGAGAAAGCGACATAGCATACAACCTGTGAGGTTGCATTAATTGAGTTATACCCGAGAAGATCAAGGAGTCAACCCTAGAGGATCATCAAGGACGATTTGAAGATCAAAATGGGAGTGACCTGAAGAGGAATCAGATGAAGATACGTTGAATGTGCTTCCTCCAACAATGTGCATTCCACCACTTATATAAAGAGGAAGAGTCAAGGTGAACCGAATAACTAGAATTCTAAAATTTGCCTATAGCTCTCAATTACAAATTCAGGAGCTTGCTGCTAGCCTTCAACAACATCATATCCATTGTAGACATAGTTCCATTTTGTTGAAGAAATTTCTTTATTCTTTAACCATTATAGTTGTGTGCTTAGATTGTTTTAAGGTGTCCATAGGTTGAAATAATTCCTCTATGTGTTTTTTAATTCTCATGTAGGATAATGTCCTGTGTTGGTCCCTGTCTGATTGCTGAAACCTAGGAAGGGAGTAAGAATCTTAGTAGGTTGTATCCCTAGGCAAAGCATGTATGGAATGAGTACTGTAAATCATTTTGACCTAGTGGATTTCCTCCTTGTGTAGGAGAGAAGAGAGGACGTAGAAGGCTTACACCACCTTCAAACCTGAATAAACCTTTGTGCATTTACATTTTGCATTTGCAGCTTTATATTATTTATATTTGTTGTTGTATGTTATATGTTGTATGTGTTGGAACCGACGGATTGCCGGCTCTATGCAATTAATTAATCGGGTTCCATGCAAGGTATAAAGAAGAAGCAGCGGAATGAAAAGAATTATACCTTTCGATCAGTCTATAAGAAATCGAGCCAAGACTGATCTTACGTAACCCTAGACCTCTTTGATCTTCTGATGTATTCCTGCAGCCTTTCTCGAACGTTGCGTGGCCAACGATCCTTCGAGAAATCTCAATTCTGCTCTCTCTCTCACTATCACGTGTTTTCTGTAATCTGTGAATCTCAAGAGGCGCTGATGAAAAAGGCTATAAATAGGCTACATTAGGGACCTAGAGGAGGAATTGGGTTGGGCCTCCTGATGGGCTTAAGTATCCTGTGTTCGCCCGAACACATAAATTAAGCCCATCAATAATAATTCAGTCCACTAAAGAATTATTATTGAACTACCGTCCCAATCCCATATTTAATATGGGCTCCTTCTTATTATGTGCACGTTTATCTCCCTGTGTTTAAGATATCGAATGTCCGTTAATTAAATAAGTTACTGACAACTTAATTAATTAACATCTAATTCCAAGAGTAGTACGACTCAACTTTATTATCATGTCGGATTAAATCCACCTGCAGGGTTTACATGATAATCCTTATGAGCTCCTCAAGGGGACATCATCATCCTAATAATTAGGACACAGATTCCTTCTATAATCAACAGTACACCATATAGACAATACGGTTTCCCAATTCACCGAGTTTATTGATTTAATAAATAAATCTCACTCGTTGGCAAATTAAAGAAATAAATATTGTGTATACGTAGCTGTTATTATATAGGGATTAAGAGAACGCACATCCATAATAACAGAGGTCTTGTTCTATTACATAGTCAGAATAAAACGAACAACCTCAAATGGTCCTGCTCAATACACACAAAGTATACTAGTGTAGTTTTATAGTCAAGACAGACTAATACCAAACTACACTACAACCATTCCGATGATTTGTCCAAATTCATCTTGGTTGTGAGCTACTATTTATAATTTATAAGAAACTGATAACAAGATCTTCTGTGTGGCACCACACACCAAGTTATCTATAATATAAATTAATTGGACATTGCACAATCATATATAACAAATATAAAAATGCAAACATGTGACCATAGTAATTCTCATTGCATAAAAGATGTTCATACAAAAGCTATGCTTATAGTATACATCCTAACAGTATGTTGTATGTAGGGTTTATGCTTTGTGCTTACAAGTGTTGTAACCTTCTAGCTCTGTAGTTAAAAGGTTACTTTATTTGTTAAAACTCTATCACCACCAATTCCGCTGTGCAAAAACTCTTAAGTGTTTTGTTACTGCACTTGATCATTGCTGCAAGTAGAACACACAATAGGGCAAGTTTGCTGCAAGTATCTCTAACTTGCAGCAGAACTATTTGATAAGAGTTGAAAAATCAAAAATTGGTAGAGGTTCATTCACTCCCCCCCCCCCCCCTCAAACCTTTGCACCACTTGGGACCAACAGAAGGAGTAGGTTAGAGGAAGAAGACGACAGCGAGAAAGTGCGGAGACAAAATGGCACGTAAACCCTGTTTATAGGTTAGGCCCTCATCTTGATAGAGGCGCACTACCCAACCCACGTCTAACTTTTGGAGGAGCAGGATGCTGACACGTGTTGTGAAAAAACGACTAGGATGAGTTAGCTTCCATCGAAATTCATGCCATTTTGCACAACCCTCAAATATCGGATTACTTTCCATATACATCCCTCAAATCATGAGATCCTTTTCTTGATACCCAAGGGATATACCCCCATGTATCTCTATAAATAGGGCTTGTAGGAACAATGTTAGAGGGGGACTCACACACTTTGGAAAAGTGGGGGGCATTCTTTCTAGAGAAAACTATCTTCTCATGGAGATTTGGATCTCTCACAAATTCGAATTCTCGTTCTTTTTTACTCAATTGTACTCTAAAAGGGAGATCTTACACTCACTTCATTAATACAAGAACTCTAACGACCTACGAACAGGTCGGCCAAATCCAGCCTAAAGCAATCTTGTCCGGGTAGGCTCTATGTCCAGTGTTCTTTTCTCTTTCGATATATTTCGATTTATTTCGATTTATTCAATACGATTCAACTGGGTGTTGGACTCAGGAGTTTGTCCCATACAAATTCCAACGTCAACAACTTTATCTATTGTAACCTTCTAACTTCATAGTTAAATGTTACTTTATTTGGTGAAACTCTATCACACAAATTCGATTGTGCATAAATCTCTAAAGTGTTAGGTTGCAGCATTACTTTAACTTTATAGGTGCAAGTAGAACACTATAGTGCAATTTTGTTGCAATTATAATTAACTTACACCAGAATTGTTCGATAGAGTTGAAAATTGGAAAAACGATAGAGGTTCATTCACGCCCTATGAAGCTCTATATCAATTGAGACCAACACAATTTTTCACACTAATAAACACTATCTTTTAATTTAGTAACAAAATTTAGATAATACAATTCATTTGGAGGAAAAGACGCGTCTTAACCATTCACACAATTTAATGACAGTTTGAATTTGAATTCAATCAACACTGACATTCCATTAAAATTTTGCTTTCAAAACATTTAAATAGAAAACAATTTCTTTGTACATATACATAAAACTAAGTGCATCTAACTAGAAACTAGAAAAGCGATCAAGCAATAATATACATACATCATAAAGGAATACAATAGAAAGAGTACAAACATCACTCGTTATTTTAGGATTTGCTCAAATTATTTTATTGATTGTTGAACAAGTTTTGTGCTCAAATGAAACTATTGATGTATTTTTGAATGATATGATGAACAAGAACCTTGTATGCCTTCTCAGTGGGATGGTAACTGTCCCAAAATATATATTTAGACACATCTGCACATGTTCCACTATACTTATTGCACAACATTGTCACTTCTATTTTCCCACTCCCACAACAACCTTTGTCATTCACTTCAAATCCTGTAATAATCATCAACATTAATCCTTTATTCAAAACCTTATAAATTATTAATAATCAACATAGATTAATTTAGTAACACTAATAAGATGCAACATGTAACATCCCAACACATAGCAAGATACAATGCTACAAACTTCCAAATTTAACCAAAACTATTCATATGCTTATGATTATTATAAATTAAGATGAATATGACATGAATTAATATACACAACATTAAACCTGATATCAATATATTCTGGATTATTAATTACTCTATTGCATGTATAATTGATGAAATGAAATGTAAAATTCAGAAGTAGCATGAGATAGGCCATCTCATAATTAGATTTGGCATTCATAGAAAGTCTTCATGATAAATATGAGGACAAAATATTCATGTGTAGTTTAAAACATGTCATGAATGATAAATTAAGCATGATATTAAAAAGAAGTAATCAATAATCTATACATATACTAAAGGAACAACTAAGAGTGACACATGTCACTCTCTAGTTAATCCTATTTCTCAATTAAGAATTTAATTTAAGTGTAATTTCATCATCAATTAATACATTCATTTAATATTTCTAATTTATTATAATTAATCATTTATTGAGATAATAATGATTGAAAAACAAATTGTTAATAAAACAATAACTTATCAAAACTTTAAACAAACATTTAATTAAAGTTGATGTTTGCAATTATATTAAATGATAATTGAATTATTCTAAACAATTAAATTTAATATACATACTAATTCAATTAAGAATTAATAATAGATATAATAACTAATATTAATTATTAATAATAATTTTCAAATTTTTAATTAATTATGAAAATATCTGTATAATACACTGTGTTACTCTAGTAATAATGAGAGAGAGAGAGAGAGAGAGAGAGAGAGAGAGAGAGAGAGAGAGAGGGGAAAATATGAATGTTACCATAATTTTGAGGGTGTAGGATGAGATCAAGAAAAGGGTTATAAACATCAACGTAGACAATCCTGGATTGAGGCAGAGTATGATTATTGAGTGACTCAAGTTGAGTTGAGAGTTTAGCGTTGACTAATTGTGCAGCCTTGTTGTAATTCTCTGCACAGGCCCTCACAGAGCCACCAGCAAGAGTTCTCTGAGATGGCAAACATCCTATTGGTGGAATTGAGAACACTGCAATTCTTCTTACCCCTACTTTGTATACTTCCTTTTGAATACTACTCAAGTTAGTTTTTACTTATATATAAAACAGATAATTAAACGATTAAAGATCATGATAGGATAGTGGTAGAAGGCATTTCTTAAAATAGTATATATGAGGAAATATATAAAATTATTTATTATAAACACTAGTACAAGAAGATATTATGAATAATCATAACAAATCATTTTCTTTCAACAAATTATTTTCTGACTAAGGATTAGGGCTAGTGTAGACTGAGGTGGTCAGTATTTGGATTAGGCATATGTGGTTTCAATATATCGTTTGTTTGTTGGGTGCTTTTAACTAAAATATGCATATAATTTAGAAATAGCATCATCTTGAGGACTAGTGTTAAATATGTATGTCTTTGATTTTTATAGCTTTTTACTGAAAAATTCATGTCAATTTGAAAATCCTCACTCGTCACTAGATGTTTTGTATTTTAATTAGCCCTCATTTTAATTATAAAAATAGGAGATGATGATCACCGGTATTCATGCTAGGAAAAAATCACATTTGGTCCTATAATATTATTATTGTCCTTTTTACAATTAGTTCTACAATTATTTGTTTTTCTAATTTGGTTCCATAATTTAAATAATTGCTCGATTTTGGTCGACACGTCCTATAATTATTGTCTTTTTTACAATTAGTTCTACAATTATTTGTTTTTCTAATTTGATCTCATGATTTAAATAATTGCTCGATTTTGGTCCCAGTGTCGTAAGAAATTTCAAATGTGGCCGGAAAATTGTCACATGACATTCAATTTAGGGGTTTTCAGTGAGAAATAATGACGTGACATGAGGGGTGATTCCATTGGTCTAAACACTAAAACAAATTCTAAAAAAAAATGTCATATCTTTATTAAATGTGTAATTTTTTCTCGCCGGAAACCTCCAAATTAGATATCACTTGACAATTTTTCGGTCAAATTTGAAATTTCCAACGACATTGGGACCAAAATCGAGCAATTGTTCAAGTTACGATACTAAATTAGAAAAGTAAATAGTTGTGGGACTAATTGCAAAAAATACAATAGTTATGAGACCAAATGTGATTTTATCCTTTTTTTAGTTGTAACTATGGAAGGACTCGAGTGTAAGATTTTGTTTCGATTGGATAATGTATCTATCATTAAACCAAGTCTAGCAATGAGCAAATTAATTAAGACACTATAAATGTACTAAAGTTATAATATAATATCTATTATTACCTATATAAAAGTATGAATATTTCTTACAAAATATGAATTGTCTAATATATCCTTATTAAAGATTTTATTTAAGGTTATAATAATGAATTGCCTAATAATATCCTTATTAAATAATTTTACATTAGAATTCTAAACCAAAATAATATAGAATTCTATTATAAGTAGGACTCTATTATATAAAGACTTTAATTTATAGATTTTAAAAAAAATTAATTTAATTTAATATAGATTGTATATCCTTATAAACAATTATTATGTAAGTCGATTAATAATAATATAATATTTTTAATTTAAAAAATTCATCATTCACATGCAACGCATGTGCTATACTCGTATATATATATGAGTAAGTTTGACGTTAGATCGTCTCACGGATCATTTCATGTGAGACGGGTCAATTATGATCCACACTTTATAATCCATATATAAATTTGTGGATATATGTTTGGATAATGTGTAAAAAGGACCCGTCTCACGAAAATAATTTGTGAGACCGTCTCACACAAGTGTTTGTGTATAAATATTTGGTCAATCATGCATCATTTATAGTATCCTTCAATTAAATTTAGCACTCTTATTTTGGGTCGCAAATGTCAGCCATATTTGTGTACACAAAACAAAATACAACATATTCTAAATGAGTAATAGAATCACTTAATAAATATTATCTTTTCTGCAAACTAAAAAATAAGATTCATCACTAAACTATATGAGTTATTGAAAGAAAAATTAAAGGTGAATATAGAGATATACCTGTATGAAATTGGAAGCAGATTGGACAAGAAAATCAGCATAGGAAGAGATATCATATTGGGCTTTTCTAATGCCAATGGTGAAGTAAGTATTAGCCAGGTCATCACTGCCAGCCACCAACAACACTATACTATTGCTCAATATCTTCTTTGATCTTTCTTCCCCAACGGCCCCCTTCAATTTCCCTATATACTCTTTAAATTCCTCCAATTGATCCCATAATGATGTCACTGACTGCAATTTTTCATTACATAAATATTCAACATTTTTAAGGACAAATTGAATGAGATAGTGAAAGCATTAGTGCTACATATGTGCGTTGCGTACCACAAGTTTAGAAGTCTGAGGGTCATATCCACAGCCGCCAGATGCAAAGCTGACGCCACTTGGAAGATCTTCAGCCGTCAGATTTTTGTCTTTGTATGCCGGAATTATCTCTTTGATTCCTAATTCTTCAGCTGTTTTTTAACATATAAACTTGCATGAGACGATCTCACGCATAATTTCCTTTCTTTTTACCCACTAATCAAACCTATTTTTCATAAATTTATGTATGAATTGTAGAGTGTAGGTTTTGGATTGATCCGTCTCATTTAAAATGATATGTGAGACGGTCAGACTCACTCGTTTTTTAGAGAGAGAGAGAGAGAGTACCAATTAAATCAGTTGGTGTCTTGCCATTGGTGAATCTGCCAGTAGGAATGCCACCTTGGAAATCCTTACCATATGGAGGGAAATTGCAATAGATGAGAGTGTTGATAATGTTGTTATTACCCTGATCTACTATTGAATCTCCGAAGGCAAAAACTGCTGGAATTGTCATATTCCCAGGTAACTCTATTGCCCCCTCGCAACTCTTATTATTATTGCATAACAACACTACAACACATGATACCAATATTATTACCACCCTTTTATCATCTCTTGAACTGCATATTTGCAATACCATTTTTTTGAGGAGTGTTTAAGTTAACATGCTTCTTTCCAATTAGTGACTCACTTATATATATAGCAACATTCAAAGTTTCTTATACTACAAGTTTATGCTCTTTTTTCTTTTCAAAACTAACATTTCCAATAAATGTCCAACTTATGTGAGTGTCATTTTAGCTTGGATCAGTTTCATTGCCAAAATTAGTTTCACGACTGTAGAAAGACTTGTTCATCTGGGAAAACCACGTGGTGGTAAGGTTGGTTCAGAAAGAAATATACTTTTCCAAATGATGTCATTGCAATATTAAATATTACATTAATACATTCATTATATTTCTTTATTGGTTTGTCTATTTTGGATGGAAGAAATTACTTAACACTTGTGATCAGTAACGAAGCAAGAAATTATTGAACACTTGTGATCAGTAACGAAGCAAAAAATTTTGAGTGGTCCAATATAATATAAAACTATTTTTATATAATTGGGGAAACTCGTATATGTTTTAATTATTTTATAGAAACATCATTTTTAAGGATAGATCATATATTAAAGCTAAGAAATCTTAATTAAAAAATTATATTATGTTAGAGAAATTCCTTAAAAAATTTCGAGATTATGTGCCTTTAGAATTGTTAATTAGAAGATGCATTGAATAAAAATATCGGAACTAAACTATGTAATTAGAAGGTTTTGAGTCGGACAAAAACTTGTATGCACCTGTGGCATGAATCTAGGATCCATACACTCGAGTTGACCTGGTAAACGTGCCAAAAATGCGCATCCACGCGCCCTCACTCGTCTGGGTGGATGCCAGCTGACCCTGAGCTAGGGCGAGAAGATCGACAGCCTAAGGACCCATTTTTCAAGGGGCCCCAAATTTTCATAAAATATTATATATATATATATATATATATATATATATATATATACTACCTCTATCCCAAAATAAATGACGTTTTAGCCTTTTGCACATATATTAAGAAATGTAATAGAAAGTCCAATCTACCCCTATTTAAGTTTAATTACTGAGGAACTTTTATCTCTTTAACACATTTAATTTGAGATGAGTAAATAGGGACATATTTGGTATATTGCATGTAAATATGCTTTGGAATACGAAAACGACAATTATTTTGGGACAAATTTTAGTTGCTAAAACGTCATTTATTTTGGGACGGAGGTAGTATATAATTGCATTATTATAATAGACTCAATATAATATATTATTGATAAAAAAGTTATTTGTAACCCAATTTTACATAGTTTTAAATTAAAATAGACTACTTGATGTACCATATCAAATCCACCCAAATTTGTTCCAGGTACCATACTTTTATATTGTGTTAGATATACTTTTATGTTATGTTAGACATACATTTATGAAATATTAGTCATGTCTTTGTGTCCCAATTTCAAACTCTAAGAATTTTCAACTATACATTCATAGTTTTGGCTATGTTAGTCATACATTTATATATTATATAAGGTATGTCTAATATAATATAAAAATATGTCTAACATAACATAATGTACGACTAATACGATGTCAAGGTACATTTACAAAATGTGCCAAAATTAGGAGTTTTTTTTTTTTTTTTGAAATTAAAGGTATGAAATCTGGACATGATAAAGATACGTCTAACATAACATGATCGGTATGTCAAACAAAACATAAAAGTACGTCTAACATAACGTATATTTCATGACCAAAATTAAAAAATAATTTAAAAAGAAAAAGGGAAAATGGTCGAGCTGCCCGTATCCGACCCGGGTGCACAAGAGATCTTCTCTTTAAGTTGAAACTCTTCATATTATGTGTTTCTTGAATGAAGGGTGTCCGGCCCGGATCCGACTTGGGTGTATGAATCTAAAATATATTCACCGTGTGCATAGGAGATCTTCTCTTTGAGTTGAAACTTTTGATATTATGTGTTCCTTCAATGAAGGGTGAATTTTTTTAATTAAATGAATTATTGATGAGTGAATAAGATTGTAGATGATATCTAACAATGTAAATTGAAGATTTTCAGTTGAAGTTTATGTCATTTGTGTGTTTTTGGATGAGGATGAAAGATTGTAGATGAGAATATAACAGGTAAACGAGATTTGGTGTGATATTGTTTTATCTAATATGTAAACAAAATATTATTATACCTTTAAAATGTGATATTTTTTAATCTAATAAATACACAAAATATTATACTACCCATGTGATATTTTTTAATCTATATACACCAAATATTATACTACCCTTCAAAAAATTTAAGATTTGGGGGTCTAATAACCCCCATTGACTCTCATGTGGCTCTGTCCGTGCTTGTGATATTACAATAGTACAAAGTGAAATAGAGATTATTAATCACAATTAGGATCCTCTATTCTATAAGATGAGTATTTCATCTAGCGTTCCATATCACTAAAATATTAAATTTATCATCCATTAAAAATAATGGAACACAAAATAAAATACCATTTTAAAATGAAGGATCCAGTTCCGATTAATCAACCATTAAACAATGTATCGTACATATGTTTGGATCTTTGATCATATGTAATTCATATGATCTCATTTGGACATATTTTAGTGACAAAATCAGTGTCTTAAAGGGTCAATAATATATTGTATTAATGTAATATTTATATTAAATAAATGTAATTATTATATACAATTGTGTTGATATTTATGTGCTGTAATTTAGGAAAAAAAAAACTGAAGATTTTAACTAAAATTTGTATATATTTATCTTTATGTGATATTACCTATACATTTGTCATGTTGGTTGCATAGTTTATTAACATTCTCAAACCTTTATGTAATATATAAGAGTTGATCTCATGTGCACTAGGTGCACATGCAATCAGGATCGAGTCGGGGTCGACCCTGATCCACGCTCTTTATTTTTTCGCTTCAGGTTGATACAATTATGTTGTATGAGTGCGACCTTTATATTATATAAGTGTGACCTTTGTGCACCTATGTAGTGACCTTTATATACTCTAATTTAGAAAAAAAAATTGTACACATTTACCTTTATGTGATATCAACTGCACATTTATGTCATATATTAATGTTCAACTAATGACATAAATGTATGAGTAATATTGCATAAACGTATGTACATCTTAAAAATACGTTGAAAAGTTTTTGAACATCTTCATTTTTTTCAAAGTTATGTATCATAAAGGTGATGCTATTTGTACATAATGGTCACAATAATACAACATAAAAGTCTCAACCTAAAATGAAAAAACCTGAAAAATCTTAATTTTTCATGACTTACTAAACATAAAGGTCACAACAGTTATAAAATAAAGGTTATAAAATATAAATGTCATACACATACAACATAAAGTTGAGAACCAGAAGACAAAAAAATAAACCCAGATGTGCACGGACCCAGGTCGGGACTCCCCTGTTGCATGATCTAGATCCATACAACTGATGCTTAGGAGAATTTGCCAATATATATAAATGTGTAGCACATCACATAAAGGAATGTTGATTCAGAAATATGCTAATTTTTCTTTGAAAATCTTCATCTTTTTTCTAAACTATAGGAAATAAAGGTCATGATATTTGTACATAAATGTCATATAAAAGTCAGACCAATATAATATAAAGTGAAACACTTGAAGTGAAAAAGAAAAAACTCAAATGGATCGACTTGTATTCAGATCGGGTCAACCAGTTGCATGAATACAACTAATGCACAATAGTTTTTTCCTAAAAAAATCTCTTTCTTTTGAAATTAATATGGGTTTTTTTTTTTTTTTTTTGACAATTTCAGAATTTAAATTCTTCGTTATTTAAGAATGAATTAGCTAAAACTTGATGTTTTTTAATTTTTAACAAAACTCTCAAACGAAATTTAATGAGATAGGAAAAATAATATAGAGAGGTTTTTAAGGAAAAGATGTTGGGTAAACTACCACAACTATCTGATTTCTCCGGTAACCATATATTTCCAACCATTTAATAATAGTGATTGCAAGAAAACAGCCAATGAACATTCACAAATGTTCAGGTAGTTGAAACAATATTCTAATTAATTACATAATGTAATACTCCATTTCAAATATCAATGCTTGGTGGACGTAATTAACTTGTACTAGTGGAAAGTTTTAATGTTTCTTAACCAATAAGTACTATTTTAGTGCAAGAAAATGAAAACAATTCGAAGCTTAACCCATAAAACTTGACTAACCATTAGCTAAATATATGTCCATAGTACTTAAATTAATTAGTATATGTTGGGCAACTTTTAATATGTCTACGGATGACGTGTAATTGTCATATTTGAAAAGTGAAAACAATATGTTTATTAAATATTTGATACATCAGCAGTAAACATATTAACATTTCTATAGTATAGATATGCTAGCAAGATTGGTTAATACATATAGTACCCTTTGTAAATATATCATGAGTGAGACTAAAGGCACCACACTAATTTCAAAGGGCACCACACTCATGAATAAAATTTATTATGAGTTAGTAAAATCAGTGTGGTACCCTTAGAAATTAGTGTGGTGGACTTAGTCTCACCCTATATCATTTGTGTTACTTGGTGACATAAAATTGGTTTTTCATCAAATAAAGGACTTAGTTGAACTGTCCCACTTCTTAATAAATAATGTGTTTTATTAAGAAATTAAAAAATGTAAACATGAGAAACTATTTAGAAAATTCTCACTCTAGACACATCATAATATGTCCCATTAATATGTACAAAATTTAAATATATATCATTAAAGACAAATTCTTATAAAATACTGTTTTTCACGGATCTCATTCCGTGAGACGGATCAACTCGACCCTATCAAAAGTCAACAGCCAAAGTTAAAGTCAAAAGTCAACAGTCAAAAGTCAATGGTGGTTAACGGCCGGTCAATGCTGGTCAACGCAGTTGACCAAAAGTTATTACATATTATTTGTCAGAGTAATGCACGACATATAAAAGTATTACCTAATATACACAAAAGTATTATATTAAAAGAACATAACATCATATAGTACTTATAAGTTCAACTTGTACTACTATTGAAATAAACAATTAAAATATTTTTATGTATATCATGTAATACTATTGAAATCAACAAGTAATATTTTTATGTGTATCATGTAATATTGTGAAGTATTAAATGATATATAGGAAAATATTGTCTAATACAACATGTAATACTATTGAAATCAACAAGTAATCATTTCATAAAGTAACATTTTTTATGTACATGATCTGCTAGCCATCAACAACAGAAATGAGACAAAGTAAACTCTGGGCACTGTGTCCGATACACTTACAGCTCATGGCAGCACTCTTTCCACCATTCAGAGTGAAGTCAATCAGCAGGGCTCTAAAGTGAAAAGTATGGATAACAGATTGGCCAACATCGAGTTTCTGCTAGGGGAGATGATTCAAATTCTCTAGAGGATGACTGAACCATAGAATGCAGTAGGCGGCCACCAAGGGAAACGGGCTTTTGATGATGCCAAAAAGGGGGAAGAAGTAGCTGAAAAGTTGTCAATTCGTATCTTAACAAAAGGTGGTCCAGCTGAAGCTGAGAAGCTGCTACAGCAAGCTGTGGAGGACACTGCAAGGGAAATTGATACAGTAGAAGAGGATGATGATGATGAGGAATTGCTGCAACCAAGGGAGAAGAAGAGTAGGACAAGTCCCCCACCCCAACAAAAGAAAGATAGAAAAGATGATGATGGTGTTGGTGGTGCAGGGAGCTGCTGCAAGCAAGGCAGCAAGGGACGTTGCATCCAAGGAGACTGGAAGGAAGGATGCAGCAGATCCGACAAGAAGTCAGAAGAGGGGCTAGAGCAGCAGAAGTAGAGGAGATTCACCATCTTAAAAAAGGCACAAAATTTCTAAACGTGCTTTGCTGAAGGTGGAAGATGAAATGTTCTATGTTGCGTGGAAGGCTGAAGCTGAGAAGAAGGCTAGGAGGAAAGGTGGATCAACAAACTGGGTATTATGGGAGAGGAAAAATCAATAGCAATGCAGCGGTGGATGCAGCGCTGCAGAAGTTTCCGCCACAAGAAGTTCCAGGTGTTGATAAATTCAACAAGTCTCCCGAAATTTCAATATTGCTCTTCCTCAAGTCAACCAAGGATCTTTATCAAAGGAATCTTGAGATATTTACGGGGTATCATTTAGCCAGAGACAAGAATCAACCTTTGAACAAGTCAAACTCTACAAGATCTCGAGATTCTTGAGATATTTCAAGAGTCTCTGCACGTCCGACTACTTCAAAGGATATCTGAACTATTCTGCAGCACTGATGGACTATGAGCAAATGCAACAGGAACTGTTGGAAGAGGTGAAGAAGGGAAAGCAAGTACCCTTCTGGGAGGACTTCTGGCTGCGATGGATAAATGATCTAAGGATGAAGGCGCAATTCGAGAAGACTTACCAAGAGTCAATATTAAATTGGTGGAAGAAGTCGTTGAAGTTTGAAGAGAAAAAGGAAGAGCTTGCTGCAACCTCGTAGAGATTGGAATTCAAAGACTAGAATACAACAGACTCCACCCCTTTGTTTATCTTTACTTTCTGTACTGTATCTTTCATTTTCAATAAGAGTTCAATCCTACAGAATACAGTTCTTTGGTTTTTCTTTTCTGATTTGTTTTAGTTTCAGCTCTGATACCAAAGAACCAATAAAATTAAAAAGAAAAAAAAGAGAAAAACAGAAAACTCTAAAAAAAATAGAAAAAGGGAGTAAAAACAAAAGACTCCAAGAAAATCAAAAAAAAAAAAAAAAAAAAAGAAGGGCAAAACAAAAAAATGAGAAAACAGAAGTCTCGAGTTTTATTTTACTTAAGGGAAAACTTTTGTAAGTTAAAACAACTTTTATCAAAGGTTTTGTCATCATAAAAAAGGGGGAAATTGTAAAAAGAAACTTTTATAGATTTTGATGAGACAAAAACCGCTGTAATCTTACAACTTTTAGTTTCATATATTTCCCATTGTATTTTAATAAGTAGCAAAATTCTATTATGAAGTCTTCCACTAAATCCTAGAGCTGCAAGCTATAAGCAACATGGAAAGAAAAAAGTTTGCCTATTGCGAGCAATACTTGGTAGAGCTTCAAGAGAAACGTTTTGCTTCAAGAGCAAGTCTAGATGCAGCAACCATCAATAAGTTGCAGCAACTGAAGTGATACATGTAAAGTGGATTCAACTTCGAAGAAATCAATATCCACTACATGTTTCTGCCAATACATAAAGATAAAATCAAGGACAGCGAGCGTATGAAGAGCTGCCTTCTAGCCTGAGCAATTGCCTGCGATTTGCAACAGAAGGACCGTCGCATTTAATGACGCTGGAGCTTAAAGAGGAGCATGTCTCCACCTTTTTAAGGAGCGCATTAAATGGGTGTACCGTGAAGATCATTGAAGATCAAGAAGGAGAAATGTTGACCATCCAGATCGAATGAGAAGAGGACATTCTTGTGCGTGAATGGATCTACGATCAAGATGCAACAGCAGAAGAGAAGAGCTAAAATGAAGACACGTGGAATGTGCACTCTTAAACTGGTGCATTCCACCAACTATAAAAGGAAGGAGTGAGGCTGAAAAACTAGAGGGCTGAAGTTTTGACTTGCGAATTGAATTGATACTTTCAGTGATCATCAAGCTTAATTAAATATCAAGCACTTTCAGTCCCTCACTCAACCCAGAAGCAGAACATTGCAGCACTGAAGATCATTTGAGTGTTCTTGTTTCACCACATTTGGAGAATTTGTTTTATAACCATTCATATTACTGTGTGTGTATGTTGTTTTAGTTTGGTGTCCACAGTTGAGAGGAAAAAACTCCTTATTGTGAATTTTTGTCTTATATAGACAACACCCTGTGTGGATCCTGTTTGTTTGCTGAAACCTTGAGAGGGAGTAAGAAACTTAAATTGTTTATCCTTAGAGTTGTGTTTAGTAGGAAGAGTTTTGTAAATCTAAGTACTCTAGTGGATATCCTCCTTGTGAAGGAGAAGAGAGGACGTAGAAGGGTTACACCACCTTCGAACCTCTATAAAGCCTTATGTTTATTTACTGTTTTCAACATACATTTATTATATTTGTTGCATGCATGTTTCTGGCTTTATTATGTGCTTACCTGTGATCTAGTATATTAACTTTATAGTTAAAAGTGTTAGAATATATTTGTTGAAACTCTCTATTACTTGAACAATGCCGCTTAGCATATACTCTGAGTGTGAAGCTGCAGTAATCAATTTGCTGTATGTAGAACATGAGTCTGTCAATCTGCTGCAAGCAACAATAGCTTACAACAATTTGCAACAAATAAAGGGAAAAAGCGTGAAAAGAGAGAGGTTCATTCAATCCCCCCCCCCAACCTTTGTAACCACTTGGGACCAACAGGCATCAACCTTCAGATCATATGCCGGTTTACCTAATATTCAAATCTGGAGTGTTGGATCAACTGAAGAGAGAGAAAATGCTAATCATCACAAATCAAATCAATAAGAAAGAATCCCCACTCATATATATGTTTAATCTTCTCTCTACTCTCTCTCTTACGCTTCTATATTTGTAGAAACCCTTGTTCTTATTCTTGCTCTTACTCTCTAGATTATCTCTTGCTCTCTAGATTCCCAAAGCATTTCACCTCACTTTTCTAGCAGAAACTCTAAAATGGCCGGAATCGTAGATGGAAGACTCGTGAATAGTGACATCATCATCAGAAGCTGCATCGACGCTGGGTATGAGGATGCACTGATGAAAAAGATCTTGGACTGTCTCCAAGCCACTAGGTTGATGCGGTTGTGCTCAACCATCCAGGAACCATATGATGAGGGCCAGGTCGATAAGTTTTATAAGTGAGCCAAGGTACAAGAGGTTGGCACCCCATCACCTTCAAGATGGAAGGGATATCTCACACTATTGACTCCACCCTACTGAGCAAAGTCTTCAACCTGCCTACTGAAGGGCTGATGTCAAGTGACCTCATTGATTATCAGGAGGAAGAGCTTGAGGCGATGTGGATAAACTTCACCGGGGAGAAAACTGTTGATGTCATGACTCGCAGGTGCAACAAAAAGGTATTTCTTCATGAATACAAAATGCTACATGATATTTGTTGTCATATAGTAGAGAATAGATTTGGTCCATATGATAGATGTACAAACTTGAGGTTTAGACTGATGATGGCCATAGTTAACAAGGAGAAGGTTAACTGGGTTCATTTTATTCTGGAGATGATAGGAGAGGAAGTATTGAAGGAAGTAGGGAAGAAATCTTTTGGCTTGATCCTCAACACCTTGTTGGGATCTTTAGGTTATAGTTTGAAAGAAGGGAAACCTATTATGAGGGGGAAGTACCTTGGAGGAGGAAAGATCTTTGCTGGGAAGAAGAAGCAGGCCAGGAAGGCTGCCGTTGAGAGGAAGGAAAGTGAAAAAAGCTCCTCTGAGGAGGAAAGAGAGAAAGCCTACCCCCACCACCACAAAAAACAGCCACCAAGAAAAGCCAACCTAAACCAAAACAAGCAAAAGCTAAACCATCCAAATAGCCAAAGTCCACAAAACAACCTCAAAAGAAACCCCAACCCAAGCCGGAGATTGTTGAGATAACTGATTCACCACTCCAAACACAAAAGAAACCCCGCTTTATAAAACATACAACAAAGAGAGTCCTCAGGAGAAGGATAATAATGAGATAAGTAGAGACTGAGGAGTCTTCCCCAGAACAATAAGAACAGCCAGAACAACCCACCCCAGAACAGCTAGAAAACTAACCCTCACCCTCACCCATATCACAACCAACACCTCAACCTTTACCCCTATCCCCACCTAGCCTTGAGGAATCTCTTCTTGATGAGATCATGAATAGGTTAATTGATTTCGCCAGGGAAGTTTCTGTAGTTGTGATGAGACTGTTGCAGAAGAGCATAAAGAGGAGAGGAAGAGGAGGTTGAGGTTGATGAAGGAAAAGTCAAGAGTGACTTTGAGAGACTGTTGAACAGATTCAAGGAATGGTGAAACAAGAGGCATTTGCTTTATGATATCATGATCCAATGCTCAGGGATTAGTGAAGAAGAAGCATGGGCTGTAGATTGGGTCAGGGAAAGAAATCTACATGTCCTGCTGGAAAAGAAATTTTTGAACTCTGTTGAAAAGAAATTATGGAATGAGTATCTTGAGTAGGCGAAGGTAAAAGCCTAACTTGCTGCTAAAAAGAAGAAGGAGCAATCCATAGTTGTTGCAGAACCATCCCCTCTTCCAAGATACCTAAAAGGTAAAGCAAGGATGCAAATCACTGAACCGGAGAGTGAGCTCCCAATCTTGAACCCTGCTGCAGATGTAATAAGAGCAGGAGATGAGGAGGCTTTTGCACCCAAGCAGGCAGAAGCCTTTGGGATTGAAAAAGCAACAAAAAGGATGATGAGAGTGGCCTTAGAAGCCAGTTTAAGAGAAAAAAGAGGTCAACCCTTGTTGCCCAGACTCCAAGTTGGAGAGGGTACCTTCTCAAGTTCAATATTTTCAGAGCTCCCTATTCAGGTTGAGCTCCCTCAATGCAGATCCCCTCCCCCAGAGTTTGATGCTCTTAATGAGCTATTGCTGGATAAAGGTCACTCCCCAGACCATAATGTTACAGCCGAGGGTGACAATGTAAAGGTGATGGCCGGGAAAGACATGAAAAGGAGGCCCCCAGAGAATAGTTATTTCCTGAGATTGACATGATTGATGTAGAGACAGCAGGAGATGAGATTGAAGAGCTACTAAATGACTATGTAAACACTCCTGTTGAGCAGACTAATCCCGAACATGCTATTGTGCCATTTAAGCCGTTTGTTCTTGGTCGGATAGAGCAACAACTTGTGTGAAGGTTGTTTATTGTTTGTTGTGTTGTTTGTAATAGCTAGGCTGTGTAAACCAAACTCCATTAAAAAAGTTTCTCCTGTTGAGAATGAGTAAAGTGGACCTAGAGGGGTTACTCCAGCCTCAAACCACTTTACATCATGTGTCATTTATATCTACTTACTCTATCTTATCTTATCGTATTGTATTTATTCACTTGTCATACTGCATCAAAGAAAGTTTAAAAGGCATTGCTTTAAAGTTTTCTGCTGCATATAAATCTCTACAGTTCAAGCTAACTGCTTCTGAGAAACACACTGTAAGGCAAGCAAGCTCACCCTTGAACTTAAGTTTTCGGAGTAAAAGTTTTGAAAAGAATTGAGTAGGTTTATTTCACCCCCCTCTAAACCTACTGCTACTTGGGACCAACACCCTCCATCAGAATCTTCAGAGGCATCGCCAAGGATGGCCTCAAGAGTCTCTTCTGCGTCTTCATCTTCTTTAGTTATTTTACTTCTTCTGCACCATAGCTTCTTTTTTCAACCTCCTCTACTTGGCATTTCTCTTCTGCTGCAGCTTCAACCTCAGCATGCTTGCAGGCTTCTACTTCAGCACTTGCAGCAAGCTCTTCTCCTTGCTTGCTGCCTTCTTCTTTTCCATATCTAGTTGCAAGCTCCTCCTCAGCTTGCTTGCAGCTTTCTCCTTCAAGCTCTTCTTGAACTGAATTCTCCGTAGACTAGTCTCTTGTAGCATCATCCAAGGAAGGTGTCTGCTCAACCTCTAAGTGTTTGGCAACTTCAGGTGACTGTGCAGCATCTAGTAATCCTGCAGCAAACAGTACTGCAACTTCTGTCAGTACCGGGAGACCTGCCTCCACAACTTGCTCCATCGTTGTATTATCGACGTCTTCAGCGTCTGCACTGAAACCTGGAAGATCTGTAAGAATAACTTTTATAATATCTGAAAGTTCTTTATTCTCTTTAGCATCTTCTGGGTATTTTTGTGACTCCTCGTAGTCTACCTGTTCCTCCTCTTCATTGATCTGTTGTAAGCTCACAATCGGAGGTAGACTACTCATCACCATCTCGAAGGTTGGAGGACTCTCTGTCTTCATTGAGGAAATGTCATCAGGTTGCAGCGACCTTGTAGGGGTTTCTGTTCTCCGTCCTTTTGGCTAAGTTTCAAGGATTCATGCAGCTGTGGCGCATCAATATCATCTGCCGACTTAGGTACTGCATTCTTCAGAACAGCCTCATCCATAGACGTATTTGCCTCTACAACAGCCATCAGGACATTCTCTGTTGCTTCATCGGCCTTCTTAGTCTTTGATTGTTGTCGGCTCTTCCTTACAGTGAACGTGGCAAAAATGAGCCTTAGTTATAGCAATCTTGACTTCCGCTTCTGCAAGAGGGATGTAATCAAGCAGTGTCTTGACATCCCGGGTACCTGCCCAGAGCATGAGGGACTCTTCCATCACCGTTCAGTTGTCCCATGTTTGCAGCACCCAGCTCTCCTGAAACCTCATATCTCTCCAGATAGGAAAGTTGTTCATCATCTCTGCATCAAATCTTTCAAAAGAGATTTTGAACACTTCCTTCATGAGGCTTCTCCTTATCTTCTTGGCATCTTCCTACTTCTTCATCTTGTTATCCAGATGGCTGCTATCTTCTTATTATGAGCCTTCTGCCGCTGTTGTAACCTCTGAATGAGCTTCACGCAGAACATCTTCCAAGTTCCTACCTTCGTTCGAGGACTTTTCCTCTTTATGGCAGCTGCAGTAGGAAGTTCAGCTTATCCTGCTGCAATTTCCTGGGCTTCTTCTAAACCCATAACACCACCACCCCATTTCTTCCTCATCTCATCGTATTTTTAATTGAGATTCGCCTTTTCGGTGGGGTCCGTGACGGGTCCATCTTCCTTCTCACCATCATCTGCAACTTCGATGAGAGCATCTTCTTCTTCTTCATTTTGTGTTGCTTTCCTCTCCTCCATCGAAGCAGTAGTGACAACCGGTGTAGTTGTCTGGTCCACATCCTCCATCTTTATGGTGTGGTCATCTCCTCCCTTCAATGCAGTTGATGTGCTACTACATTCTACGGGATCAGCAAGGCTTCTTGGCCATCATCTTAGTCCGGCTCTTCTTCAGTACCTTTGCTGTTACCAACTCCTCTGTTGCATCTTCAGCTTCTGCAGCAGCCTCACTTGTAACATCCCCTTTTGTTGCTGTAGCCTCCTCTCTTGCTGCAACCTGTTTGGTCTTTTCTCGTACAAAGGGTTGACTGCTTGCTCTGTCTTTTTCTTATGTCTCTCTACAGCTGCAACCTTCTTCTCCTTCTTCTTCTTCTTCGGTTACACTGCAACAGGCTTGCTGGTTGGTTCTCCCTTGGGATGAGCTTTCTTGCCTTGTTTTTTTGTTCCCCAAGGAACTTTCCAGCAGCAATGGGAACTGGGTCCTGCAGGAGGGATTCCCAGATAGTTAAGAATTGAACAGATGGCAATCCCATAGCTTCACCGAGGAGTAGCCTTTGAAGCTTCTTCCCAAATACTTTGAAGGATGAACCAGCTCTAGTTGACCTCTTCTCCGATCATGATCGTCATCATCAACCAGAAACGAAGATTTGTGCACTTGTCATAGCACCCTAATCTGCCCTTAATAATGTACGTGCATATATCATGCAGTAGTGAGTACTCTGCTCTGAAAGATTTCTTCAGAGTACTCTTCCTCACTTCATCATTCTCTTCACCGGTGAAGATGTCCCACATTTCCTGGGACTTGTCTTCGCCATAGATATAAGGGACTTTGAGGCTCAGACCGGTGGTAGAGATTTTGAAGGCATCTCCAATGGTGGCTGCTTAAACTTCATACTCCTGCCCATCCTCCATTGAGAAAATGATGTTTTTCCCGGAGTCACTGGTTCTAGCAGTGGAGTATAACTGTTTGACTGAGGCTTCAGAATATCCATAACCTTGGTCTTGCAGAAACACAAGGATTTTTTATTCCTACAACTTCTTCATGAGATCTTCCAAACGAGCAGCATCATACTCACTATTTTGTTGTCATCCTTCCAGATTAATTAATCTTCCCTAAACGACGTCAGTTTTCTTCTCCAAGGCCATTTTTGAGATAGGTTCTCTGAAACTTTAGGGTTTAAGGGATTTTACAGAGAGAGATAGAGTGTTTGAGTGTAAATGATCTCAAACTATGATGATGATCGGTTTTGTTGAAAACTTCCTTGAATTTGAATCGTTCAAGGGTTGAGATTAACTCATTTTGCTGACGTGTTAATCCTCCAGCATTTTATTCAAGAACACGGAGTGGTAAATTTGTAATATCTGCATAAGGTGAACAGTTTCTTACACGTACCTGCAATTACTGACAAAAAAGGGGTTTTTGCATTATGTTGGTCCCAAATAGGCTGGTAGTAGACTTAGAGGGGGGGGAGGGTAAATAAGCCTACTGTATTTTCAAACTTTTCTCTTCGTTGGCTCAATTCTTGGATCAGTAACCTTTTGGGAGGTTACTGATCAGAGTGGTTGCGGAAGCTTTTCTCAATGCAGAGTCAAGCAGAAGATGTGATGCTTTATCACGGAGTATACAGGTTAAGCAATAAGCACACATAGACGCATGGATATATAGAGGTTCAAAGGTGGAGTAATCCTTCTACGTCCTCTTTGCCTCTTCTCAAGAGGGAACCTTTGTTAAGTTAGTTACTTTACATAGACCTATCTATTACAACTCTTACTTAACAAGTAAGTAGAAAGCCTTTGCCCACTTTCCCCACTGACCCACACAGGATCCTAATCTACCCACCCAGGGTCCTTACTTTATTTCCTAGAAGGTGGAAAACTCAGCAGGACTCTACTCCTCGCACTGAGTACTCCAAGACAGTCCTTTAGAAGTAGTTTGTCTTCTTCTTCTTCTTCAACTGGGTGCAACAAGCTTGACCTTCATTTGCACAACCTGCTGAAGCTTGCTGCTGGACTGACTGACTGAGCGTGCGTCTTTTGAGGTGTGGAGTGTTCGAGCTTTTTTTTTTCTTCTGCTCTTCTGAACACTCTCTTTTCTTTAACTTCCCCATTTTTCTGTGCTTTCTTCTTGTGAGTCTTCTCTCTGTTTAGCTCTTCTTTTTTCTTTTACACTTCTCTATATGAGCTTGTATATTCTGTTGTGCTCGTTCTCTTCTCCCTTGCACACGCTCTTCATTAGTCTTCTTCTTATTTATAGATTAGGAAATCTGCCCGTTGAAGGTAGGTAGGTTCCCTAATCTATAAATGTACTCCACTCCTGACACCTTCCAGCTTTTCGCTTTCCACGTGTCTTCTTCTGGTTGGCTCATCTTCTCTTCTCTCTACCTGTAACTTCTTGTGTCTACCGGTAACTTTTGACTTTCCTCCCATGCTTGCCTTGTAGCTTCCTCCTCTTGCTTCACTCTGGAGCTTCCTTCTCTGGCTTGCTCCTTCAGGTGGCTTGAGGCTTCTGTAGCATACTGCCCTTGTAGTATGCTTTCGGCATGGTCTCCCAGGTAGCTTCCTGTCTCGCTGCATTTTGCTTTGGCGAGGTCTCTTCCAGTAGCTTCCTGTAGTCATTAGTATCCTTATTAGTTCACCAGATTCTTTTTCAACCATTCTCTTCAGTATCCTTCCTTTGACACTTTCTCTGCTCTTTTAATCTTCTGCAGTAATTCTGTTGCAGTAACATATCCTAAGATTGGTTATGCTTGTTAGAGTTACTTAAGGTTTTGTCTCATCGAAACCTACTTCAAATGTTACTAACAATTTCCCCTTTTTTGATGATGACAAAACCTTTGCAGAAGATCAAAAGATCATAATCACTTCAGCACAGAAAGCATATGTATAATATAACAATATAGAGCATACTACTTTCATTAAAATCATATATAAGTCTAAAAGAAAGGGCACAATGAATGAGCTTTTTAAAGAATGGAAGAAATTTTATTTTGATAAAACATCTACAATACAACGCAGTAAGCAAAGTACAATAAACATCCTATCTAGACTCATTCTTCTTTTCTTCTGGCTCTTTCATTTATTTCTTTTCCCCTTATACCTTTTTGCGAGCTTCTTTCTCGCTTCTTCCTCTATTATGCGGGGCTTGCTCCCAGTCGATTTTCCTCTTTGATCGTGGAGGAGAATCGAGGAAGATGAGAAGGTCACGAGAGCTAGAAAAAAGAAAGAGGATTCAGTCAGAGAAGAATGTGAAGTAGTCGAGGAGCTTAGGCGCAGTAGCATGCTGCAACCTTTTTTCTTGTACTATCTTCACCAACTCCTGTGAGTGTCCCTTTCTCTTTACTCTCTTGGACACAGAAGAAAGCTCACCCAATGGACGGGCTTGCATCTTCTCTTCTTCACCTTAGGAAGACTTTTGATCTTCCTGAATCCTTCGCAGTTCTTCCCCTTTTTTGTCATAATCAACAAAGAGCTAAAGCTCTGGGGTCACTAGAGAGGGATTTCTTCAACTCAACCTCCAGACTTCAAGAGGGATCTTTGGAGCAAGTCCTTGGGCACCCTAGAGTTTGAGGTGGGAAGAAACGCTAAAAGATCAAGTCTTCTGAGAAAGACTTGTTTAGCAATTGTCAAGCGTGAGAGGTGAATATACGTGATTTGGGGTGTGCTTGGTTGATTGTTTATAGAGAGGGTACATTTAGGAAGGAATAGATAAAATGATTTCCAACAATCTGGTGACATGATGTACCAAGGATAAGAGTGAGAGAGTGGATATCTGTATGCTTAATGAAGAATAAGGAGTGCATCTATTTATAAAGTTTGAGATACTCCCTGTTACAGTTAGATCTTCAAAGATCTCATTAACTGCTTCGCCGTTTTCCAATAAAGGTGTTGGCAGTTTCCATAGTTTTATTTCTTTTCTCCTCTGCATGAGTTGATTATGCTTGAATGTGTTGTAAATAGCTGGTTCTCCACCCTTGGATTCTTCTGATCGTACGGCTGAAATTCTTGTAGGGGTCTGAAAAGGTAGTCTATTTTTGGAAAGGTAATCCACTTTATGCGTGCACGTTACCAAAATAAATCTTCAGTAACTGCTCTTATTTGTAACCTCCAAGTGATCCATTTATCCAGTGACTAGATTATAAGTTCTGATGTCTAGTAACCTAGTATCCAGTATATTGGTGTCTAGCATCTTGGTTTACAGCAACCTGGTATTCAGCGATCTAATGTCCAGCATCCTGGTATTTAGCGTCCTGGTGCTCAGCGACCTAGTGTTCAGCAATATATTATCCAGCATCTGGTATCTAGTATCCTGATGTCTAGCGTCCTGTCATCTAGCGACCTAATTTCCAATCAGCCTGGATTCTATGTTGGTCCCGGGAACTGCTGTAGGTAGGCTTAGAGGGGGGGGTGAATAAGCCTATCTTATCTTCTAATTTTTCTTCCAAGTCTATTGGCTTATTTCTAATACCAGTAACCTTTTAGGAGGTTACTGATCAGAGTGAATGCAGAAGCCTATCTTTGTGCACAATAGAAGATATGCAGTTTATCAGAGAGAATAGATGTAAGACAGTAAGCAGATAAAGACACAATCATGTATAGAGGTTCGAAGGTGGAGTAATCCTTCTACGTCCTCTCTTCCTCTACACAGGAGGGAACATTGGTTAAGTTGGTTGATTTACATACATCTAACTATTACAATCCACCCTTAACGAATAAGTAGCAAGCCTTCACACAGATGCTTGCCTACTTTCTCTTGACCCACACAGGATCCTACCCTACCCACCCAGGGTCCTCACTTTCTCTCCTAGAAAGTGGTAAAGTCAGCAGGACATTACTTCTCGCACTGAGTACTCCGAGACAACCTTTTAGAGAGGTTTATCTCCTTCTTCTCCGAGACTGATTCTACTGAAGCTTGCTGCTGACTGGTAGACTGGGTGTGCATCTTCTTGGGGTATGTAGTGTTTGAGCTCTTCTTCTTTTCATCAGCTCTCCTTGAACACTCTCTTTTCTAAGGCTTCCCCATTTTTCTGCGCTTCTCTCTTTTAAGCTCTTCTCTCTTCTTTTGCGCTTCTCTCTGTGAGCTTGGATATTCTGATGTGTTCACTTGTTTTCTCTCTTGCACACTTGGTGCTTCTCTCACACACACTCTTCAGTCTTCAGTCCTCCTCTTTATAGGGTGTGAAATCTGCCCGTTGAAGGTAGACAGATTTCTGACATTGATGCGTCACACTCCTAACACACGACAACATTTTGTTTTCCACATGTCTTCTTCCGGTTGGCTCCTCTTCTCTTTTCTGTCTACCGATAACTTCTTGTGTCTACCGGTAACTTTGACTTTCTGCCCATGCCTGCTTTGTAGCTTCCTCCTCTAGCTTCACTCTGGAGCTTCCTTCTTCTGGCTTGCTCCTTCAGGTGGCTTCGAGGCTTCTGTAGCATGCTGCTCCCTGCAGTATGCTTTCGGCATGGTCTTCCCAGGCAGCTTCCTTTCTCGCTGTTTTCTGCTTTGGCGAGGTCCCTTCCAGTAGCTTCCTGAAGTCAATAGTATCCTTATTAGTTTTAGATTATTTTCAACCATACTCTCAGTATCCTTCCATTTAACACTTTCTCTTTTTCTTTTAATCTTCTGTAGTAACTCTATTGTAGTAACCTTATCCTAAGATTGGTTATGCTATAGAGTTACTTTAAGGATTTGTCTCATCAAAACATTCTACAAATATATCCAACAATCTAGCATCCTGATATACAACATCCTGTTATCCAGCGATATAGTATCCAATGTCCTGGTGTCTAGCGTTCTATTTGTGAGAACTTTATTGTAACACCCCGTTTTCAAGAAAACCTGCATTGCATATTTCACAAAATTTCTTTTACCTTTTAATTGAAAAATGATTCGAAGTGAACTATTATGTTACTTAAAGTCATGATTTAAGTATTATGTGGTACTCGATGATTTTTACGTATTTTATGAACTAATGTTTCTTTCGAGATTTTAAAGTATTTTGTAGGATTGCTTACGGAGGAAACCGAGCTTGATCTCAACTCACTTGACAATCATGGATGAAAGTAAAAAGATAAAATATAGATAAGTTTAAATGAGGAAAAATGATATTAGGTTTTTGTGCTAAGCTTATTAGTTTGTGTCGTAAGTGCTTTCATTTTATGGAATTTAATCATGATCTTTATATGTAATTCCATGTGATAACATAATTTATATAAAATGTACTAAGTCAATACTTGTGTATAAATTATGTTAATGTAGTATTAGTAAATACTTGTGTATAAATTATGTTATTGTATTATTATTATTATGATTATATTTAATGTTATTAATGTTGATCTAATATATATAGATGTGTACGTGTGTAATATATATATGTAAATTATGTATGTATATTTATTAATTATCTAAGCACATATATGTATAATTAATTATTTTGTGAGTATAATAGATAAGATTTGGATGAAAATTTGGAGAGATAAGTCAGTTTACTAACCTTTCTTACACTTACATGTGTAAGCTACAATATATCTATAAAGGAAGAGGAAATCTTCTTCCTCTCAAAAACCTCATCTTCTCTTTGCAAAGAAACGGGAAGAAATTCTTGCAACTTGAAAATCATTTGTAGGGTAAAGATTTAATTGCTTCCAATTATTTTTCCCCAATTTGAGATTGTAGATATATATATATGTATACATGTGTGCAAGTGCATATATGTGTTTAATTTGTGTGTTGTGGCTTTAGAAATGGGGAAGAAAACAGGGGAAAGAAAGGAGGAAGAAGAGGGGGAGATAGGAAGAGAAGGGAGGAGGCGCCGCCGCACGGGGCGACGCCGAGCAGAGGCGAAGGGGGCGGCGCCGTGAGCAGCGCCACCGTGGTGTGAGAAGTGTGTGTTTATTGTGTGTTGTGTGTGATGGGTGTGTGTGTTGATTGTGGTTGCTGTTGGTTATCGGGGAAAATCGAGGGAGGCGCCGCCGCGACGGGCAGCGCCATGTGCTGGATTTGAAGGAGGGGACACCGGCGTTCAACGCCGGTAGCTGCAGAATCGGCGGCTGTGGCAGGTTGAGGGGGGAGGTGTTTGGATCGAGTTGTGAGGGAGTTTGCGTGAGTGGCGCCGCCACACAATAGCGAAGGTGAGGCCGCTGCTGCCGGCGGAGGGCAGCAGCGGCGGTGGCCGTGCAAGGGGGGGAAAGTCGACGACGGCTGGGGAGAAAAAGGGGGGAGTTGCAGTGTGAGTGTGTAGGGGTGTGGAGGCTCCGCCATGTGCGGCGGTGCCGTGTAGAGGTGTGAGTGAAGCCGCTGCTGCCGGCGGAGGGCAGCAGCGGCGGCGGCCGAGCAGGGGGGGCTGAGCAGAGGTGTTTTTGGTGAATTTGATTAAGTCTAGGGACTTAATTGCAATTTCCTACTTTTGCTTAATTATTATATAATCCATTATCTTTTGCTTAATTGCTTTTCAGTCCCTGCAAATTCTATTAATTTAAATTCAACCCCTGAAATTAGTTTAAGTTGCAGTTTAACCCCCAAAACTTTACAAGATTTTTAATAAGATCCCAGACTTTATATAAACTGCAGAATCACTCCTAAAATTTGCTACAATTATAAATTGAGCCCAATACTGTACCAGATATTATTTTTTGACCTCAAACCATATTTTACGTGTCATTTTAAGACTAAAATTACTAGTTAAATACCTAAAGTTTAAATTATAAGTATATTTGTTGTTTATATGTGAATCATGTTCAATGATTGTTAATTCTTTGTACAAGCAATTAAAATCTATAAATTTTCAGTATGTTAACCTAAATGAATATATATGATCATATGAATAATATTGTGATTTTAGGAATTATATATGAAATATAAAAATTGTAACATCTTTATATTTTACGTGTCTTTTAAGACTAAGAATTTGCTAGTTTAAATATCTAAAGCTTAGGATATAAGTATATTGGTTTCTTTTATATGCTAATCATGTTTAAATGATTCTTATATGATAATGTTATCATCAAAATTTTATATATGAGTCTAATATATATATTGCATGATGTATAATTAATATAAATGCTTAAATTATGTGTATGGAATCATGTTAATGGATTAGCTTACAACCTGTATTTCTATTTTGAATTGATTACATGATAATTAAAGATTTATATAAATTTATGTACATTGGTTATTGTTTCGCTAATGTATTTTGTTAATTGAAGTGTGTATTTCTAAATTATTATACTATTTGGCAAATTATATATCTTAATTATTTACTTTACAAAATCATTTATAGCTAACAATACAATTGTGGTTTCTTTAAATTATATAGTATTAAAAGATAATCTATCTTGCCAAATTGAATAAGAAATTGGTATACTGCAGGACAAAATAAGTTTATTTTTTTGGTATTAAAAGTATGTGTAAAATGTTGGTATACACTATTAATTAATGATATTATTCCAGAAATAAGATTTGAAAAGTGTTATATTAGTTAAATTAATTTAAGGAATGATTTAAGTAATATAGAAATTAAAGAAAAATTGGGTATAGAATTAGTGTGTTCGACTAAATAAAGGGTTGATTGGTAATTACCATAAGACTTTCTTTCTGGCTTAAACTTATATATGAACCAGAGAAGTATGTAAACTTTAAGAATCTCCTTTAGTTATATTTAATTGCTATGGGTAGATTATCTATAAGTCTTTACTTCATATGTTGGCTAATGGCATCTTTTATGTTACACCAGTTGTAGAAACTCGTAAAAGATAAAGAGTTAGTTAATAGAACAGAGTAAAGAAAGATTTAATTTTAAATCTTTCAATAATATCTACATGTTATATGATATTATATGACATAAGAAACTAAACGATTAAGTATGTCGAGTGCAGTTAAGACGAACGGTGATTCCAAAAGCAATCCTCGAGCTGTCATCTTAAACTGGGTAACTTCTACACTCTACTATGCGTTGATAATTAAATTAGTAAGTTATGTATGAAAATCTACGACTGAAGCTCCGTAGCTATAACCGGTAGTTGCTTCACTATCGGGCGACGACCATAAGGGCCATAGTGTTTGGTCTATGAAAGCAAGGTTTAGTGGGCAAGCGACTCCTACATCCCTTTATGTTATGTATGGTCCAGGATAAGCGTACCCAACAGACATGTAGTATTTGCTTAATAATTTAATTGTTCCAATGAATAATAGAGAGTACAGTTATCCCATTGGGATCCCTCTCCGGAGGTGTCTCGTGATTCTACTTTTAACATTTTCAGGTTCGGCGTATGATGACGCGGACGTGTAGCGAGCTGAACTGTCTTTCCATCACTCCTGTAATGTTAGAATACCAAAATAATACTTACTTTCAAAAATAATGCTACTTTTGGATATGTAAATTATGGTAGATGATGGGCCTAGACTTGTATTTTGGTATTATATATTTTCTCTATTATGTTATCTCTTGTAGGAGTTTGTTTGAACGTTTAACCTAGAAATGTGGGTAAAACACGAGTTTTGGAAATAATTGTATTATGTGTTAAAAAAAATGTCTCGTGTTTTCCTTTCAGTCTTCCGCTGTAAACTATTTTATGAATTCTTTAATTAATAAGTTAGTAAAGGGTGACGACCTGATTTCCAATTAATGGGGATTGGGGCGTTACATTTATCTTGTTCCTTGATATTCATGAGTCTTTCTTCCTTTTCCACTGACTTGATGACAAGTACTCCAATTTCTGGTAGCTTAGTATCTAGTAGCTCGGTGTCTAGCGTTCTGGTGTACAGTGACCTGATGTTCAACGACCTAGTATCCATCCATCTGGTGTCTAGCGTCCTGATTTTCAGCATCCTATTCTCCAGCAATCTAGTTTCCGGTAACCTGGTGTCTAGCATCCTATAGTCAGAGCTTGTCATTTTGTCAAAAGTTTCCCCTAAGTTCAGTAGCCCTTTGTCAGAGGTACCTGCAAAACGAGTATTCTTGTATAAGTACTCACACAAGTATGAGTCCTTCTAGGTTAAACTTCTTTCAGGAGCTTGGACTTTCTTTACAGCCCATGGTTGTTGTAGAGGAAGTTTGACTTCTCCAAGACTTTTTCGGTACAAAACAAAATGATGGTATGTGTAGGTGTTTTCTTACAGTATCTAAAAAAAATATAAGGTAAAGCATGATACTTAGTAAGGTAGACAATTTTCTTTTCCCTTTTTGGAGTTGCTGTTCTGTTTGGTTCTTTTAGGAAATGTCAGTTTGTTGCAGACATTTTCAACATACCCGTATTTGGGTTTCTCCAAGGTCTTGACTCTTTTGGCCTCTGAATTACCTTGATTTGTACTAGAAGTTCTCCCTTACTTTATGATTCTCTCTTTTAAGATGTAGAGTCACAATCAGTACTATTTTGGGTAACTATGAGATTTTTATGATTAGGTGAAGCGTTCTTATTTGGAAATAAACGTACAAACTTCCCTTCTCATATTCAAGACAAGTGACCAAAAAAATAATTCAAGCCTGTTATCTTCAATCCTTTGAAGATCCTTTCATTTGGCTTTCATGGTCGTTGGTTTTTATATGATCACTTGTGTTTCATAACAGTATAAACGAGACCGAATTTAGATGAGTAAGATTAGAACGAGGTACCTGGTCGTCGTTATTCCTTTCCTAAAGAGTAGATCCTCTTTCATTCTTTACTTCTTTCTGGAGGATGGTCTGGTTGATGCAGTGAGCTTCCCTTCTTACTCCTTTGCTTGACATCCTCTGCATCTTCAACCATGGTTGCTTGCTTACCTGTTGCTGTAGACTTGAAGCTTCAGTATGGTCCATACTTCCCAACTTCACTTTATATCAGCTTCTTCTTCATGCTCAGCAATTAGTCTTTCTTTTTGATCCACTCCGTGTTGGTCTACTTTGTGATAGGTAGACACTTGCTCCTTTCCGCACAACTTTCTGTTATGTAGCCCTTTCTTCGAGTAGCTTGCTGTTCATCAGCTTCCTTTCTTCTGAACAGCTTTTTCTTCACAACACAGCTTGATTTTCTACATCCTTCAAAGCTGCTTGTTGTCTTCACATCAATTGTACCCTTTTTAATAAAATGCTGTGAGTTGATATATGATGTGAGAGAGAGAGAGAGAGAAAGAGATAGATTTTCCAGAGAGAGATTCTTCACAGATGGGATCTGGATAGATCGTTTAGATCTTTTGTTCATCCATCCACTCTGATACCACTTGTTGGTATCAGATTGACCAGTGAGCTTTGGATGAATAATCCACCTGTTCTGATACCACTTGTTGGTCCCAAATAGGTTGGTAGTAGGCTTAGAGGGGGGGTGAATAAGCCTACTGTATTTTCAAACTTTTCTCTTCCTTGGCTCAATTCTAGGATCAGTAACCTTTTGGGAGGTTACTGATCAGAGTGGTTGCGGAAGCTTTTCTCAATGCAGAGCCTAGTAGAAGATGTGATGTTTTATAATGAAGTATACAGGTTAACCAATAAGCACACATAGACGCATGTATATATAGAGGTTCGAAGGTGGAGTAATCCTTCTACGTCCTCTCTGCCTCTTCTCAAGACGGAACCTTTGTTAAGTTAGTTGTTTTACATAGACCTATCTATTACAACCCTTACTTAACAAGTAAGTAGCAAGCCTTCACACAGCTGCTTGCCTACTTTCTCCACCCACTGACCCACACAAGATCCTAATCTACCCACCTAGGGTCCTCACTTTCTTTCCTAGAAAGTGGAAAACTCAGCAGGACTGTACTCCTCGCACTGAGTACTCCAAGACAGTCCTTTAGAAAAAGTTTGTCTTCTTCTTCTTCAACTGGGTGCAGCAAGCTTGGTCTTCGTTTGCAGGTTGATCTGCTCTAGCTTGCTGCTGGACTGACTGACTGAGCCTGCGTCTTTTGGGGTGTGGAGTATTCGAGATTTTCTTCTTTTCTTCTGCTCTTTTGAACACTCTCTTTTCTTTAACTTCCCCCTTTTTCTGCGCTATCTTCTTGTGAGTCTTCTCTCTGTTGAGCTCTTCTCTTTTCTTTTGCGATTCTCTCTACGAGCTTGTATATTCTGTTCTGCTCGTTCTCTTCTCTCTTGCACACGCTCTTCGTCAGTCTTCTTCTGATTTGTAGATTAGGAAATCTGCCCGTTGAAGGTAGGTAGGTTCCCTAATCTATAAATGTACTGCACTCCTGACACCTTCCAGCTTTTCACTTTCCACGTGTCTTCTTCTGGTTGGCTCATCTTCTCTTCTCTCTACCAGTAACTTCTTGTGTCTACCGGTAACTTTTGACTTTCCTCCCATGCCTGCCTTGTAGCTTCCTCCTCTTGCTTCACTCTGGAGCTTCCTTCTCTGGCTTGCTCCTTCAGGTGGCTTGAGGCTTCTGTAGCATACTGCCCTTGCAGTATGCTTTCGACATGGTCTCCCAGGTAGCTTCCTGTCTCGCTGCATTCTGCTTTGGCGAGGTCTCTTCCAGTAGCTTCCTGTAGTCATTAGTATCCGTATTAGTTCACCAGATTCTTTTTAAACCATTCTCTTCAGTATCCTTCCTTTGACACTTTATCTACTCTTTTAATCTTCTGCAGTAACCTATCCTAAGATTGGTTATGCTTGTTAGAGTTACCTAAGGTTTTGTCTCATCAAAACATACTTCAAATGTTTCCAATACATAAATGCAAAAGCGCATTTTTGTTGCCTTGATCATGATTACTATTTTCATCCGAAGTTTTAGCATTAAACACACAAATATTGATTGCTCTGAGCACTAAGTGTTTAATGCGCTGTTTCAGGTGATGTTCCTCTGACAAGAGTTGTAAGTAGTATGAATGTTGTAACCTGAGAAATACATTTTTACTATATGCAGCATGATTCACCCTTAGCTATTGCATACCATTTTGTTGTATCCTTTGTACTTCAGTATTGTTGTAAGCAGTGTTCCCCCTTGCTCCAGTATCTCTCCTTGTTGTAACCTGTCCGAGAACATGTTACTGCAAGCTCTCTGCTTCTTTTCCTTTCATACAGAATTGCTGATCTGCTGTAACATCATCTCTTCACTTTTTATTGCAGCTTGATAATTCCTAGTTCATATCTCAATGTAGAAAATCTTGCTTCATTAAGGGGTTTGGTGAAGATATCAACCAGCTGTAGATCAGTGTGCATATTTTCAAGCACAACATCTATCTTTTCAACATAATCTCTGATGAAGTGATGTCTAATGTCAATATGCTTGGTTTTTTAGTGGAAGACAGGATTGTGTGTAATTGCTATGACACTTGTATTATCACACATAATTAGAGTCTCTTTTCTTCAAGGTCATAGTCTTTGAGTTGTTGTATCCACAAGATTTGTGCACAGCAGCTTCCAGCAGCAACATACTCAGCTTCTGCAGTGGAGGTAGCAATTGAAGTTTGTTCCTGCAGAACCAAAAGACAGGTCTATTGCCTAGGAATTGACATGTTCTACTTGTGTTTTTCCTTTCCACTCTGCAACCAGCAAAGTCAGATTCTGAATATTCTTTCAAGTTGAATCCTCCTTCTTTTGGATACCATATACCAACATCTTGTGTGCCTCTGAGATATTTGATGATTCTTTTAGTTGCAGCAAGATGAGATTCCTTTGGGCATGATTGAAATCTTGCGCAAACTCCAATTGCAAACATGATTCTGGTCTACTTGCTGTAAGATAAATGAGTGATTCAATGATTCTTTTGTACTTAGTGACATCAACATCCTTTCCAAATTCATCTTTGTTTAAGCTCATAGATGTGCTCATTGGTATACCTACAGAGGCTCCTCCTTCCATTCCAAACTTCTTAATGAGTTCCTTTGTATATTTGGCTTGAATGATGAAGATTCATGCATCCATCTGTTTATTTTACAGTCCCAAGAAGAAGCTTAGCTCTCCCATCATGCTTATCTCAAACTTCTTCTGCATGAGACAAGAATACTTCTCACTGAGTTGTTTGTTTGTTGATCCAAATATGATGTCATCAACATATATTTGGACTAGCAAGATGCTTTCACCATCCTGGATTCTGAAGAGTGTCTTATCCACTGTCCCTTTTCTAAAGCCATTTTCAAGAAGATACAGGGACAGGGTATCAAACCAAGCTCTAGGAGCCTGTTTGAGTCCATACAGTGCCTTCTGCAACCTATAGACTTTACTTTCAGCATCATCTTCAAATCCTAAAGGTTGGTCAACATAAAATTCTTCAGCTAGGAATCCATTCAGGAATGCACTCTTAACATCCATTTGATATACATTAAAGTTCATATGAGCATCATATGCAAGGAAGACCCGTATAGCGTCTAGGCGTGCAACAGGGGCAAATGTCTCATCAAAATCAATTCTTACTTCTTGACAATACCCCGTCGCAACAAGCCTTGCTTTGTTTCAAACTACAAGTCCAGATTCATCTAGCCTGTTCTTGAATACGCATTTGGTTCCAATAAATCCTTGATGCATAGGTCTGGGTAAAGGCTTCCATACTTGATTTCTTTCAAATTCATTTAGCTCTTCCTATATTGCTTGAATCCAATTTTTGTCTTCAAGAGTGTTAGAACATATTTAAGTATGTTTTGATGAGACAAAACCATAAGAATAGTAACCCTCATTCTATAAGCAAAACATATCTTGTAAGGTTACTACAACAAGGTTACTGCAGAAAGATACGACAGACAGAACTTCAGAGGAAGGATACTGAAGAGAATGGTGAAAGGAATCTAGTAAACTAAAAAAGATACTGCTTACTGCAGGAAGCCACCTGGAAAAGACTATGCTTAAGCATACTACAAAGCAGCAAGCTACCAAAGACTCAAGCTACCTGACAGGAAGCTACCTGGAAGAGACCATGTCGAAGCATGCTGCAAAGTAGCATGCAACAGAAGCCTGAAGCCACCTAAGAGCAAGGCTGGGAAGAGAGCTACAAAGCAACCGTGGGAAGGAAGCTAGAAGTTACCGGTAGAGAGAAGAGGAATGGAGCCAATCAGATGAAGACGCGTGAAAAGTGAAAAGCTGGTGTGTATCAGAAGGAGTGCGGCACATTTAATGATGGAAACTTACCTACCTTCAACAGGCAGATTTCCTAATCTATAAATAGAAGAAGACTAAAATAGAGAAAGAGAAGAGAGAAGCGCACAAGAAAGAAGAGAAGAGCACAAATGTAGCGAGAAGAAAGTGCAAAAAAGAGAAGAAGTGAACAAAGCGTAAGAGAGAGCGTAAAAAAGAAGGGGAAGACCCATAGGGGGGAATAAAGAAGAAGAAAACGAAGAAAAGAGAAAAGAGTGTACACAAGATCAAAAGAAGAGTAAAAACCTCAAACACTCTACACCCCAGAAACACTAGGATACTCAGTCCTGCAGCAAGCCACAGCAGAGAAACCTGCAAAAGAAGCTAAAGCTTGCTGCATCCAGTTGAAGAAGAAGACAAACCTTTTAAGGACTGTCTCGGAATGCTTAGTCAGGACTAGGATCCTGATAAGTTGTTCATTTTCTATAGAAGAAAGTAAGGATCCTAGGTGGGTCGGGTAGGATCCTGTGTGGGTCAGTTAGGAGAGTAGGCAAACAGCTGTGAACAGCTATGAGTAGGCTTGCTACTTACTTGTTAAGTCTGTGTTGTAATAGATAGGGCTATGTAAATCAACAAGATTAACAAATGTTCCCTCTTGAGAAGAGGCAGAGAGGATGTAGAAGGGTTACTCCACCTTCAAACCTATGTATATCTATGTGTTTATCTGTGCTTACTGTTCTATCTGCATATCTTATGTTAGATGCATGTCTTCCATATTTGGTCTTCTAATGAGAGGAAGCTTCCGCAATATAACTCTGATAAGTAACCTCCCAAAAGGTTACTGCCTCTTGACCTAAGCCTCCTAGAATGAAGAAAAGTTTGAAAATTGAGTAGGCTTATTCAACCCCCCCCCCCCCCCCCTCTAAGCCTACTACCACTTGGGACCAACAAAGAGCTTTCTCTATATATTTTTTGGTTCAGTTTGTGAGATATGAAGAAATCAAATAATACATCATGAGAAATTGTTCTTCTTATTTTCACTCCAGCTCTGGGATCACCAATGATTAGATCTTTTGGGTGATTCCTTAATCATGTTCTGTCTGGATCATGATACTTTTGTCTTTCTATTGAATCTTCAGGTTGCAGTGCTGTAGAAATGTCTTCTGTGCTTTGTACTGCATTCTGTTCAGCTAAAAGTTGTTCTTCTGTAAGCTGCTCTGCTGCATCCTAGTTTACTGAAACCTGTTTTGCATCATTTGGAGTTGTTGCATCCAACTTTCCTTCATTTTCATATATTTCAGAAGGCATAGGTAGATGAGAGTTTTCAATGTAGGAAACTTGGGTTTTTATCTTGGTCTTTGTTGTCTCTTTCTTCTGCTCATCTAACTCAGCAGCATCACAATGTGGTTCATAAAACACCACATATACAGATTCTTCAACCATAAGAGTTCTTTTATTAAAGACTCGGAAGGCTTTTCTCATTGAAGAATATCCAAGGAAAACGGATTCATCTGTCTTTGCATCGAATGCTTTGAGATGTTCTTTTCAATTGTTCAGCACATAACATCTGCACCCAAAGATGTGAAAGTATGACACATTTGGTGAGTATCCATACCAGCTTTCATAGAGCATTTTTCTTGTTCTTTGTTGATCAGGCATCAATTTTGCGTGCAGCAGGATGTGTTGATAGCTTCAGCCTAAAATCTGTTTGGCATGGCAGCTTCTGCAGGCATAGTTCTTGCTGTTTCTTTGAGAGTTTGATTTTTCCTTTCGGCTACACCATTTTATTGAGGGGTTCTTGCAGCAGAATGTTCATGCTGAATTCCCTTATTTGAGCAATACTTATCTATGGATTTGTTTGTGAACTTTGTGCCACTGTCAGTCCTGATCCTTACTGTAACACCCCGTTTTCTTGAAAACCTACATTGCATATTTCACAAAATTTCTTTTACCTTTTAATTGAAAATGATTTGAAGTGAACTCTTATGTTTTTTAAAGTTATGATTTACACATTATGTAGTGCTCGATGATTTTTACGTATTTTATGATCTAATATTTCTTTCGAAATTTTAAAGTGTTTTTACAGGATTGCTCACGGAGGAAACCGAGCTTGATCTCAACTCAATTGACAACATGGATGAAAGTAAAAAGAGAAGATATAGATAAGTTTAAATGAGGAAAAATGATACTAGGTTTTTATGCTAAATTTAATCGTTTGTGTCAAGAATGCTTTTATTTCATGAAATTTAATCATGATCTTTATATGTGATTCCATGTGATAAAATAATTTATAAATATGTTCTTATATACAAATAAATTATATGAATTATAACACCCCAAATACATATGTATATATATGTAAATAGGTATGTACATATACATATAAAAATGTATATTAGTGGATACATATATATGAATAATACATAAATAGGGTTATATAATTTTTTAAAACTTCTTTGCTTGTATGAGTCAACCTAATAAGATGAGTCACACCCCATTTTTTTACCCACAAGTGAGACACGTGTAAAACCATACATAAGTGTAGGGATATCACCTCCTTCTCCATTTTCTTTCCCATTGTCTAAGAAACGGACGGAAATTGCACAAAAGCTTCAGTGTATCCCTTCACACATTTTTCCCCATTTTCTATCCAATTCAGAACTGAGAACAAATTTGCAGAGAAGCTTGAGAATACTCCAAGGGTACAATTTAAATTTGTTTTGATATTAATTGTTGTATGTGTATGTGTGCGGTGGTGTGTGTATATTGTGTGTGTGTGTGTGTGCTGCGATTGGAGCAATAGAAAAAAAGGGGAGATGGGGAAAGAAGGGAGGAGGCGCCGCCGCGTCGGGCGGCACCGTGCAGAGGGAAGATGAGAGAGGGTGGGCGGCCGACGCCGCCGTGCTGCTGAATCGGGGGAGGGGTGTGTGTGTGTGAGTGAGTCGTGTGGTGTGTGTGAGTGTCTGGGTGTAACACCCCGTTTTCAAGAAAACCTGCATTGCATATTTCACAAAATTTTTTTACCTTTAAATTGAAAATGATTTGAAGTAAACCCTTATGTTATTTAAAGTTATGATTTACGTATTATGTTGTGCTCGATGATTTCTTACGTATTTTATGATCTAATATTTCTTTCGAGATTTTAAAGTATTTTTGCAGGATTGCTTACAGAGGAAACCGAGCTTGATCTCAACTCACTTGACAGTCATGGATGAAAGTAAAAAGATAAGATATAGATAAGTTTAAATGAGGAAAGATGATATTAGGTTTTTATGCAAAGATTATTCGTTTGTGTCGTAAATGCTTTTATTTTATTAAATTTAATCATGATCTTTATATGTGATTCCATGTGATAAAATAATTTAGATGAAATATATATATATATATATATATATATATCAAAATATGTTCTAATACACAAGTAAATCATACACAATATTAGTATGTATAAAAATGTATATATACATATTCATATAAACATTATATATATAGTTATATTTTATTTGCTTTTGTAAGCAAAGTAATTTTGATTTCTTTTTTTTTTTTTTGCTTTTCAACTCATCACCTAAATAAGGGACATGTATCAATTCCTCAGTGAAAGGTAAGCTTGCATATATATTTATATATATATATATATATGTGTATATATGTATATTAGGGAATACATTCTTTTATATACATTTTTTTTATTGCAAAGAAATGAAAAAATGAAAGCTTAGTCATCTTTCTCACCCTCCCCTATCCAACACGTATAGTGGCAACGTGTTGCTAAGGGTGTGAGATCACATCCCCTTCTCATTTCATCTCTTTCTCTCATATCCAAACTTAAGGAATTTGAATCAATAAGGGACTTGGAGTATAGTTGAAGGGGTAAAAGATTTAATTGCTTCCAATTTTATTCCCCAAATTGAGATGTAGATGTATATATATGTATATGTGTATTGTTTGTGTGTGCTGTAAAAGTAGAAAAGGGGAGAGATGGGAAAGTGGAGGAGGCGCTGCCGTGTCGGGCGGCGCTGTGCAGAGGGAAGGCGAGAGGGGGGTGAGCAGCGCCGCTCACGGCGCTGCTGTGCGAGGGAGCCGCTGTGTGTGTGAGTATGTGCGTGTGTGGTGTTTTGTGTGCGTGTGTGGCCGGATCGAGAGGGAAAAGAGGGAAGGGTGCCGCCCGATGCGGCGGCGCCGTGCAGGGTGTAGGTGTGTGGGTGAAGGGGGTGGCGCCGTGAGCAGCGCCGCCGTGGTGTGAGAAGTGTGTGTTTTGTGTGTGCGAAGCTGAAGAAAGGGGGAAGGAAGGGAGAGAGTGGGCGGCGCCGAGCAGAGGCAGGGGAGGATGGCGCCGCGTGGGGCACCGCCGTGCTGTGTGTATATGGTGTGAGTAGTGTGTGTTGCGTATGTGAATTCGAATTGTGAGTGTGGGTGGGTTAATCGGTGTTGATGGTTGATGTGGGTTGGAGAAGGGAGAGGCGCCGCCGTGAGTGGCGGCGTCACGTGGAGAGGAGGCCGGCGACGAGCCTGTCGCTGGCAGGGAGGACGGTCGAGAAGGGCAGCTGGAGGGGGAAGGTGAGACAGGGCTGGGGTGATTTGGGGCAGGGACTTGATTTTAGAAATTAGGTTTAGTCCAAGGGTTTAATTGCAAATTCAAACTCTTCCCTAATATTATAATTTAAGGGTTAGACTTTCAGCATATTGCAGATTGGTCCTTGAAGTTTGACAGATTCCATTTTCAGCCACTATAGTTTACAATGAATGTAGTTTAGTCCCTAAAATTAATTTAAATAACAGATTAACCCCCAAACTTTATAGAAACTGCAGAATCACCCCATAACCTTGATACAATTATAAATTGAGCCCAATACTGACCTGGATATTATTTTATGACCTCAAATCATATTTTATGTGTCATTTTAAGATTTAGAATTACTAGTTAAAAATACCTAAAGTTTAAATTATAAGTATATTTGTTGTTTATATGTGAATCATGTTTCAATGATTTTTATATGATAATATCAGCATCAAAACTTCATATATGAGTCTAATATATATATTGCATGATTTATAATTAATATAAATGCTTGAATTATGTGTATGGAATCATGTTAATATTTATGTTTAGTATGAAGTCTTTATATTAAATTACTAGTGATTATGCTTTAGATTAAATAACCTAATATAAGAAACTAAACAGTTAAGTGTGTCGAGTGCAGTCGAGACAACCGGTGAATCCAGGAGCAATCCTCAAAACCGTCAACTTAAAGTGGGTAACTTCTACACTCTACTATGCGTTGATAATTAAATTAGTAAGTTATGTATGAAAATCTACGGCTGAAGCTCCGTAGCTATAACCGGTAGTTGATTCACTATCGGGCGACGACCATAAGGGCCATAGTGTCTGGTCTATGAAAGCAAGGTTTAGTGGGCGAGCGACTCCCACATTCCTTTATGTTATGTATGGTCCAGGGTGAGCGTGCCCAACGGACATGTAGTATGTGCTTAATGATTTAATTACTTCAATATATATTAGAGAGTACAGTTATCCCACTGGGATCCCTCTCCGGAGGTGTCTCATGATTCTACTTTTAATATTTTCAGGTTCGGCGTATGATGACGTGGACGTGTAGTGAGCTGATCTGTCTTTCCATCACTCCTTCAATGTTTAAGTACCTAAACAATACTTACTTTTAAGAATAATGTTATATTTTGATATGTAAATTATGATAGATGATGGGCCTAGACTTATATTTTGGTATAATATGTTTGTTCTATTATGTTATCTCATGTAGGAGTTTGTTTGAGCGTTTAACCTAGAAATGTGGGTAAAACACTAGTTTTAGAAATAATTGTGTTATGTTTAAAAGAAAAAAAATGTCTCGTGTTTTCCTTTCAGTCTTCCGCTGTAAACTATCTTATGAATTCTTTAATTAGTAAGTAAGTAAAGGGTGACGGCCTGATTTCCAATTAATGGGAATCGGGGCGCCACAGTGGGGGTCGTCGTGTGTGGCGGCACCGTGCAGAGGGGAGTATGTGAGTGCTGCTGCCCGCGGTCGGCAGCAGCGGCGGCGTCGAGGTGGTGTGCAGAGGGAAGGTGCGACGGCAGCACCGCCGTGGTGTGCGTGAGTGAGGTGTGCGTGTGTGGTTTTGGTGGGTGTGTGTGTGGTTGTGAAATAGGGGAGAAGGAGAGGGGCGCCGCAGCGTCGGGGCGATGCCGTGCGTGGATAGGAGACGCAGCGCCGTCGGCAGCAGCGCTGTTGTGCGTGCGTGTGTATGTTTCCTGTTTGTGTAGGTGTATTGGTGTGGGTGGGGGTATTAGAGCTTGTGGGCGGTGCCGTGAGTGGCGGCGCCGTGTGTTATAGTGGCCGACGACGGGTGTGTCACCGGCAAGGAAGGACACAGGCGACTGTGGCGGAGGGGCTGGTCAGCCACGGGTTTTGGGGGATTTGGGGGCTGATTTTTGAGAATTAGGCTAATGTTAGGGACCTTTGTGCAATTTTGCTACTTTTGCTGAATTTATTAATTAAGCCCTAAATTTCAGCTTATTACATTTCAACCCTGCAAGTTTTAAGTAACTTCAATTCAGTCCCTGAAATTTGTTTAAATTCCAGATTGACCCCAGAACTTACAAAAATAGCATATTGACCCTCAAACTTTACACAAATTAAATTTTAACCCCTAAACTTTGCTGAAATAGTAGTTTGACCCCAGAACCTTGATGCAATTATAAATGGAACCCAATATTGTACTAGATATTATTTTATGACCCAAACCTTTATATTTTATGTGTCATTTTAGGACTAAATTTCTAATTTAAATATCTAAAGTTTAAATTATAAGTATATTGGTTTGTTTAATATGTGAATCATGTTCCAATGATGTTTATATGATAATATCAGCATCAAAACTTCATATATGAGTCTTTTATATATATATATATATATATATATATATATTGCATGATGTATGATTAATATAAACGTTTGAATAATGTGTATAGAATCATAATATTTACATTTAGGATGAAGTTTTACCTTAAGTTATTAATGATTATGTTTTAGATAATATAACCTAATATAAGATACAAAAGATCATCTTATGTGACGTAAGAAAGTAAACGGTTAAGTGTGTCAAGTGCAGTCGAGACGACCTGTGAATCCAGGAGCAATCCTCGAACCGTCAACTTAAAGTGGGTAACTTCTACACTCTATTATCCGTTGATAATTAAATTAGTAAGTTATGTATGAAAATCTACGGCTGAAGCTCCGTAGCTATAACCGGTAGTTGCTTCACCATCGGGCGACGATCATAAGGGCGAGAGTGACTGGTCTATGAAAGCAAGGTTTAGTGGGCGAGCGACTCCCACATTCCTTTATGTTATGTATGGTCCAGGGTGAGCGTACCCGAAGGACATGTAGTATGTGCTTAGTAATTTGATTACTTCAATATATATTAGAGAGTACAGTTATCCCACTGGGATCCCTCTCCGGAGGTGTCTCATGATTCTACTTTTAATATTTTCAGGTTCGGCATATGATGGATGATGTGGACATGTAGCGAGCTAAACTATCTTTCCATCACCCCGTTTTAATGTTAAAAGTACCAAAACAATACCCACTTTTAAGATCAATGCTATATTTTGATATGTGAATTATGATAGATGATGGGCCTGAACTTGTATTATGATATATGTGTGTGTTCTGTTATATGGTCTCACACAGGAATAAGTTTGAACATTTAACCTAGAAATATGGGTGAGACATGAGTTTTAGAAATAATTATATTATGTTTAGAAGAAAAATAAAATGTCTCGTGTTTTCGTTTTAGTCTTCCGCTGTAAACATCTTATTAATTTTTTAATTAGTAAATAAGTAAAGGGTGACGGTCTGATTCCCAATTAATAAGGATCGGGGCGCCACACTTACAATGTCAGAATTCTTCTCATTCTGTATCCTATTCATGAATTCTGGTAGTTTCAGCTGTGTTTCTGACTTCTTTGCAAGAAAAATGGTCTAGACAAATCTTGAGTAATCATCAAAGATTACTAGCTATTTCTTTCCACTTAGACTTGTTGGGTCAATGGGTCCAAAAAGATCCATGTGCAGCATATCCAGAATCTTGAACGATGATCGTTGCACCTTTTCCTTAAAGGACACTGTGATTTGCTTTCCTTTATGACAAGCTCCACATATGCTTTCTTTATTGTAAGCTATATTAGGTAACCCACTTACAAGTCCTTTCCTGACCAATTTGTTGATAGTTTTGAAATTTAGATGGCTCATTCTCTTGTCACAACCAGCTTTGTTCAGGTGAGCTTTTTACAATTAAGCATGTTGGAGTAGTTGAAGATTTCCAGTCCACAAGATACACGTTTCATTTCCTTGTTCATGCAAGCTTGAGAAGTAGCGGTTATCTCGAAGAATGCGCTCAAAAGTTTACGGTAGGCACAAGCCGCAGTTGCAACCAACCAAGCAATGCCAAGCAAAAAGGGAAGTCTGAAGAAATGACAGACTATGACGGCGATTGCAGCTTCTGAGTGACAGCCTGAGCAAACAATGTAAGATCAAATCAAGAAGTGTCATGTCACTCCAAAGAGGCAGCAAACCAGGTGTTCTCTCTAACGGACAAAATTCAAATTGTCTATAAATACAAGAAGACTGGCACTTGAAATGTACTAGAAACTCTCACGATCAAAACGCTCAAGCTATCAAATACAAATCATCCACAAACATACAGAAGTTTCAAGTCCAGTCAAGCAGCAAGCTATACTTAGCTTTGGAGCTCAATCGTTCTAAGCTTGCTGCCTGTGTTGTTTTCGTTTTATCATCTTTGACTGTTGAGGAGTTGCTTGATCGGAGGGATTGCCTGATCAAGTATATACGTTCTTTGTAGAAGAACAAGAGTCCTGTGTGGGCTAGAGGTTTCGCTCTTTGAAGAAGAGCAAGAGTCCTGTGTGGGCTGAAGGAGTTTGGTCACTGTGCAGTAACCCTGTGTGGGAAAGACTGACAGTTCTTGTTAGGTCTAGGTTGTCTAAGCGAGGCTTGTGTAAATCAACCAATTTGATCTAAAAACGTACCACCTTGAAAAGGAGAAGAGAGGATGTAGAGGGATTACTCCACCCTTGAACCTCTATAAATCATCGTGTTCCTCACTGCATTGCTTTCTGTTGATCTTATTAATATCTGTGCTTATAAGCTCTTGTCATCAGCATATCTTCTTTGTGTTTTGTATCGGTTTTCAGAAAACAAGCTTTGATTAAAATATATTTCCGCTGTGCATAAACTCTTTCTGTTTTTTAAAAGCTTAAGGTAACTACTCAAGTAGCTACCTTCAAGGCAGTAAGCTCTTTAAACAACCTGTCTGTGTATCTTTCGAAAGGAAAAGTTTGAAAATTTGAGTAGGTTATTCACCCCCTCTAAGCCTACTACCACTTGAGACCAACAGGACGCGTTCCAGCATGTTTTGAGCATGAAAATCACCGTACGGGTCATATAACCCCTATAGAAATAATTGTGTATTGAAAAATACTGAAAAATAATGAAAATTTTGGTAAGTATGGTATATTGATATGGTACCGTAGTGAAAATTTTGATACAAATTGATATGATGATTAAAAAATTCGATATTTCAGAATATACATAATATCGAAAAATATTAATATTCATTTATATATATATATATATAATCCACATTAATAAATTATTTTTTTATATTTTTCATTTCAACATACAAGTATTTTTGATATAATGATATTTCATTATATATATATATATATATATTTCATTTCGAAGTTTTCAGTAAGCCAAAAGTTTTCTGTATTGCATTGTATCGACTAAATGTGTTACCAAAACCTCCTTATTCGAAATTTTCATTCAATTACGATATACATTTTTGCATACCAATATTTTTGATATGGTATAAAATATAAAAATTAAGGGAAAAGTATACTTTATCGAACCACCTTGAAGTATGAGATGTGTATTAGGAAAATGGAATCAAGCATCAAGAAAAATTACATTAAAATAGTAAAATATGGGTGCAGGATCCGGGCCGCCCATCCCCCCCCCCCCCCCCCCCCCCCCAAAACCTTTTTTGGGCTTTTTTTTTTTAAATTTGATCATCACTTATTTATATTATGTTAGATATATCTTCATGCCTAAATTTCATATCTTTAACTTAAAAAAAAAAACTAATTTCGACACATTTTGTACATATATTTTTACGTAATATTAGTCATACTTTTATGTTATGTTAGACATATTTTTATATTATATTAGACATACCTTATATAATACGAGTATCAGCACATGCGTCGCATGTGGAGGATGAATTATTTAAATCAAAAATTATTAATCATAGATAATAATTTTTTTACAAGGATATACAATCTATATTAAATTAAATTAAATTCAAAAAAATGTATAGTATTTAGAATCATACTCATAATAGAACTCTATAATATTTTGATTTAGAATTCTTTTGTAAAATTATTTAAATATGAAAATCATAAATTACTATTATAACCTTAAATAAAATCTTTAATAAGGATAAAATAGGCAATCCATATTTTGTAAGAAATATTCATACTTTTATATAGGTAATAGATAGATATAAAAGTTTGACTATCATAGCTAAAAAGTATAACTAATATAACTAAAAGGTATGTCCAACATTACTAAAAGTATATACTAGGTGTTGTTTAAAATTTCAAGGGTTTAAAATCAGAACACAAAAGTATAACTAACATTGCATAAATGAATGTCTTACATAAGATAAAAGTATGTCTAACATAACGTAAATGTATGACACCTGAAGCCAATTTGAATGGATTTGAGCGCATCCATCCAAACGCGTGGGGACGCATTTTTTGAGTGCTTAATCGGGTCAATTTGGGTGCATGATTCCTAAATCCATATACCATGTGCATAAAAGTTTTTCATATGTATCATGAGTACATAAATCATTGTTGGATCGCATTCTTTTCCATCACATCCTAATTTCAATTTTGAATATAAAGTTAACACAAATACTCATATGCAACCGTCTCACATGCGACGGCACTCGCGCACGGTCGACCGTGCTCCAGGACACGACCGTGCGCGACTGCAGTGTATAAGTATGTCTTTTTCAATAATAAGTATGTGATTTTTCACTATAAGTATGTGATTTTTTTTTTCTCGCCCACGACCGTGCCTTGGGACAGACCGTGCCTCGCGTGAAAACTAAGAGCAATCTGTGGCGCACGGTCGTGTCCTTGGACACGGTCGAGATAAGTATGTGATTTTTGTCTATAAGTATGTCTTTTTGTGCTATAAGTATGTGTTCCCGCGCACGGTCGACCATGTCCTGGGACACGACCGTGTCCCAGCGCATGACCGTACGCGAGTGCTGTCGCATATGAGACGGTCTCAGAGGAGTCCAACTGTAAAGTTAATGGTGAAATATCACGTGATTAGTGCCAACATGTTTAAATATCATCTGATAATACTTTTATACTGGCAATATATAATGGCTCAGCATATTCCAATTGATTCTGACGATGACAAATTTTTGTTTAGAATAAGTGAACATAGAATATGAAACAGTTTTACTGTACAGTAAGTAACCAATTATCCAAAACAAATTGCACAAATCATCTTCAATGATACATTCCTTGATTATAGATATGGCACCTAACGTACTATAAATAAAGTATCCGCCATTGACTGCATGGGTGTGCATATGTACAAATCAAGAGTGGATATAAAAAGATACTTTGATTTTACGGATATATCGATGGATATATCGATATCGATATCTTATTGCAAAATCACATTAAAATAATCACATTAATCACATATCGATATCGCAAAAAATTTGAAAACACAACGGAAATCTTATTAAAATTTTGGAAATTTAATATGAAATTTTAAGGATTATTTTTACACTTCATTACACATATATTCCACTCAAAATCACATTAAAATAATGACAAAAACTTTTATGCATCTGGTGCATGGATCCTAGATCCATGCACCCGACCCGACCCGGCCAGACCCGGCTTATGAAGTATAAAAGGATTTTTTTTATTTTCAATTTTTGGATTTCACTCTCCTGGCTGGCGGTTCATCTTCTCTTCTCCTCTCTTTGCGCTACGTGCTCGATCGTGTGTGCAATCTCTCGCGCTCAACTTTTGTTTTGAAATCGGTAGTTTAACTTAGTTCTAGTGGGTTATTTTGTGAAGTTTATCTCTGTTCTCGGCAGTTTATACAGGTTCGTTTCTATTTTTTTTTGCATATTTTTCTCCTTCGACTCTTTTCCGTTTTTTTTGTTTTTGTGTGTTTTTCTGTCGAGTAATGCTTTTGTGTGTGGAGTGTAGTTGCTGAAACCCTAGTTTTTGTAGTGTTTCTGAACTTTAAAACCCTAATTTTCGTAGGGTTTTTGAACTTTTTTTGAATGTTCTATGTTCGGTTTAGTGTTTTGTATCTCCGATTTCTTATATGGCGACTGTTGTGGTGTTTAGAAAACTATGGTTTAGTGTTTTGTAAGTTGTGCGGATTTTGATATGTTTGCATGTTCTTAGATGGCACCAAAGATTGACAGTAGTCAAGTTCCTGAGAACAAGGATAGGAGGAAGAGAGCTCGGAAGGCCTTCGACACTGTATCTGTGAAAAAGGACAGGTATGGTTGCATTTTTCATTTGATTTAGTATGTTTTTGCAGTTCTGTAATTCTTTGTTTTTGTTTTTGTTTTTGTTGTTGATTTTTAATGCATGTTTTTAAAGGTATGCTTCACAGTATAATTTTTTTTTGTTTTTTTTGTCTTGTAATGTATGTATGTGGTAAGGTATGCTTATTATATGCTAAAGGTATTCTTATTATACATTAAAAGTATGTTTAACAGTGTGTGGAGATTTTAGTTAAATTTTATGAGTATAGTGATATCAGGGTATGTTTATTGTGTACTAAAGGCATTCTTATTGTCTTGTAAAGGTATTCTTGATGTACTACAAAGGTATGTCTATTTTTCTGTTGGAGGTCTTTTTTTTTTTTTTTTTTTGTGTTTGTCTTGTAATGTATGTGGTAAGGTATGCTTATTATATGCTAAAGGTATTCTTATTATACATTAAAAGTATGCTTAACAGTGTGTGGAGATTTTAGTTAAATTTTATGAGTATAGTGATATCAGGGTATGTTTATTGTGTACTAAAGGTATTCTTATTGTCTTGTAAAGGTATTCTTAATGTACTACAAAGGTATGTCTATTTTTCTGTTGGAGGTCTTTTTTTTTTTTTTTTTTTGTGTTTGTCTTGTAATGTATATATGTGGTAAGGTATGCTTATTATATGCTAAAGGTATTCTTATTATACATTAAAAGTATGCTTAACAGTGTGTGGAGATTTTAGTTAAATTTTATGAGTATAGTGATATCAGGGTATGTTTATTGTGTACTAAAGGTATTCTTATTGTCTTGTAAAGATATTCTTAATGTACTACAAAGGTATGCCTATTTTTCTGTTGGAGGTCTTCTTTTTTGTCTGTCTTGTAATGTATGTATGGTAAGGTATGTTTATTATATGCTAAAGGTATTCTTATTATATATGAAAAGTATGCTTAACAATGTGTGAAGATTTTAGTTAAAATGTATGAGTATAGTTATATCAGGGTATGTTTATTATATGCCAAAGGTATTCTTATTGTCTTGTAAAGATATTCTTAATGTAATATAAATGTATGTCTATTTTTCTGTTGGAGGTCTTTTTCTTTTTTTTTGTGTTTGTCTTGTAATGTATGTATGTGGTAAGGTATGCTTATTATATGCTAAAGGTATGCTTATTATACATTAAAAGTATGTTTAACAGTGTGTGAATATTTTAGTTAAATTTTATGAGTATAGTGATATCAGGGTATGTTTATTGTGTACTAAAGGCATTCTTATTGTCTTCTAAAGGTATTCTTGATGTACTACAAAGGTATGTCTATTTTTCTGTTGGAGGTCTTTTTTTTTTTTTTTTTTTTGTGTTTGTCTTGTAATGTATGTGGTAAGGTATGCTTATTATATGCTAAAGGTATTCTTATTATACATTAAAAGTATGCTTAACAGTGTGTGGAGATTTTAGTTAAATTTTATGAGTATAGTGATATCAGGGTATGTTTATTGTGTACTAAAGGTATTCTTATTGTCTTGTAAAGGTATTCTTAATGTACTACAAAGGTATGTTTTTTTTTCTGTTGGAGGTCTTTTTTTTTTTTTTTTTTTGTGTTTGTCTTGTAATGTATATATGTGGTAAGGTATGCTTATTATATGCTAAAGGTATTCTTATTATACATTAAAAGTATGCTTAACAGTGTGTGGAGATTTTAGTTAAATTTTATGAGTATAGTGATATCAGGGTATGTTTATTGTGTACTAAAGGTATTCTTATTGTCTTGTAAAGATATTCTTAATGTACTACAAAGGTATGCCTATTTTTCTGTTGGAGGTCTTCTTTTTTGTCTGTCTTGTAATGTATGTATGGTAAGGTATGTTTATTATATGCTAAAGGTATTCTTATTATATATGAAAAGTATGCTTAACAATGTGTAAAGATTTTAGTTAAAATGTATGAGTATAGTTATATCAGGGTATGTTTATTATATGCCAAAGGTATTCTTATTGTCTTGTAAAGATATTCTTAATGTAATATAAATGTATGTCTATTTTTCTGTTGGAGGTCTTTTTTTTTTTTTTTTGTGTTTGTCTTGTAATGTATGTATGTGGTAAGGTATGCTTATTATATGCTAAAGGTATTCTTATTATCATGTAAAGGTATTCTTACTGTAATATAAAGGTATGCTTATTATATAACTGATAGATTTTCTTATGTTTTTATTTTTTGCAGTTTGATTTATACAATGTGCACACTTCGTGGTGTAGCTGAACTTGTACAGTCTTTAAACGAAGAGTTGGACTCCTGTGAGACCGTCTCATGTGCGACGGCACTCGCGCACGGTCGTGCGCTGGGACACGGTCGTGTCCCAGGACACGGTTGACCGTGCGCGGGAACACATACTTATAGCACAAAAAGACATACTTATAGACAAAAATCACATACTTTTCTCGACCGTGCCCCAGGACACGACCGTGCGCCACAGATTGGCTCTAAGTTTTCAGCGAGGCACGGTCGTGTTCCAGGGCACGGTCGTGGGCGAGGAAAAAAATCACATACTTATAGTTAAAAATCACATACTTATTGTTGAAAAAGACATACTTATACACAGCACTCGCGCACGGTCGTGTCCTGGGACACGGTCGACCGTGCGCGAGTGCCGTCGCATGTGAGACGGTTGCATATGAGTTTTTGCGTTAAACGAAAGACAATGGGCTGATGTTGAAGCTATTGGTTTTGGGGGGTTATTGAGTATGCGCTTGACTAGGCTGAACAGAATGTTGGTGACATGGTTAGTAAATTGTTTCAATGGTCGTAGTCGTATGCTAACACTGGATAGCTTCCGTAGTTTTGCCATTACTGCAGATGATGTTTTTGACATTTTTATGCTTCCCAGGGGAAAACTTGATGTAGTAAAATTTGGGAAATCTGATGTTGATGATGTTTATGTTAGGTTAAAGGACAATTATGGTATTGAGCCTAGGTCAACTGTTAAGAGTTTGTATGTTGTTTTGACTTCTCGTTTTCCTGATGGGGGTGAGGAGTTTAAGAGATTATTTGTGCTATATGTGATGTCTGTTTTTTTGGCTCCATCTTCAAACCGTTTACTGAGTCTGGGCTTGTTAAGACCTTTGATGGATGTGGGAAACATTCGCAATTATGACTGGTGTAATTTTGTTTCGAAGAGGATTTGTGAATCTGTGAACAACTACCACACAGGGAAGACAACCTGTTTGAATTGTTGTGTCATTGTCTTGCAAATGGTGTATTTGCATAGATTTAAATGGCAGGGGATTGAGGAGCCTCGCTCTCTCCCCTTAATTCAACATTGGACAGATGACAAAATGGACAGTAGATGTGATGAGGAGGCTGAGGCTGGTCCGTATGGTGATGCGGAGATGTTGCTTAATGTATTCCCAATATCTAAAGATGGTAATATTGGTGGTGGGGGTGGTGAGGCTGTTGATGTTAATGTTGGTGATGATACTGGTGCTGCTGTTGGGAATGATGATGATTCTGGTCCTTCTGTCGCTCACAAAGATGCGAATGAAGAATGTGGAAGGTTTATAAAGTTTGTTTTACCAGAGGGAGAACCTGATGACAATGATATCAGAAAAATGGCCAAGGATGTAAGTTCATCAAATCATACATCTTTTAAGTTTCATTAGTGATACCTTTAAGTTTCGTTAGGGATACCTTTAAGTGTCATTAGAGATACCTTTAACCTGTATCAAACATATTTTTACCTTCATGTGCAGGCTACTCATGAATCATTTCTTTTATTTCAAAGAGATATTTCTGTGGTTACTAAGTATCACATGGAAAAGTTGTTGGGTGTTAAAAAGGATATCGAGGAGAAGCTCTCTAGTACGCCTCCTGAGGATAGTGGTAGTCAAGCCTTTTTCTCTGATGCAGCACTACACAGTTATATCGATACTGTTGTTGAAAATTTCTTGGCCATGAACAAGCTTGCATCAGAGATGCCTTCATTCGAGATTCTTAGTCCTGAGGATCGAGCTGGTCCATCAAATTTGCATGAGGAGGAAGTAGTGACTGCAGAAAATGAGCTTGGACCTTTCTGGTCAATTTCTGAGGAAGTTGGTTACGTCTCTGAGTTTATGATTAATTCAAATAAATATTTGAATGATCTAAATCAGATTCAAAAAGAAGTTGTGGACTACTGTCTTTTCATGGATGGTCGAGAGGAGTAAGTATTTTTTTGGTTTTTATTGTTATTATTTATTATTTTTTTCATTGAATTGGATGAATTATATCTGCTTACATTTGATTTTTAATATTTTTTTTCTATGAAACAGTGAAGAATTGTTTAGAAAAGGATATTTCAACTTCATTACCAAGGGGGACATGATGTCATTGTCCCCTAAAGTTGAAATTTACCAATCAGTTTTATCATGTTGGAATTTGATTGTCAATGCTGAGGCTGTATCCAATGGTAGAAGAAGCAGATTTGTGTTTGGTTTAGAGCATAGTGTAAGTTTTTTACTGCAATATAATGTTTTTTTTATTGTAAATGTGAGTTATTCTGATTATGTATATTCTGTTTTTATTAGAGAAACGTGGAAAATTTTTTGAATGGTTCAATAGTTGCTGAGAATGAAAAAGAGATCAAAGCATGTTGGGATGCATGGATTGCTTCAAACGATAAAAGTACTCTGTTGCATGTGGATATGGTATGTATATGTGTACTTGAAGGTATAAGTTTTATAGTATGAATGTAAATATAAATGGTTTGTTTTGATGTTTTTGTTCAATTTAGATATTTGTTCCATTCTGTTTGGAAGGTCACTATGCAACAGTGGTAGTAAACTTTGTTGATAAAAAGTTTCAGTACTTGGATAATAGAAGATATCAAGGAGAGGAAAATACGTTTTATAGAAGTGCATTGATTTTGGTAAGTTTTTAACTATACTTTATGTTTTTTTAAGAATACCTTTATGTTATATTAATAATACCTTTATATTATATTAAGAATACCTTTAAGCTATATTAAGAATACTTTTAAGGTGTATTAAGAATACCTTTATACTGTATTAAGAATACCTTTAAGGTGTATTAAGAATACCTTTATACTGTATTAAGAATACCCTTAAGGTTGACTCTGGTAACTTTTTAACTATACCTCTATGTTTTATTAAGAATACCTTTATGTTATGTTAAGAATACCTTTATGTTATATTAAGAATACCTTGAGGTGTATTAAAGTATGTTTTGTGTTTTTGTTAATTGTGTATTCAGAAAGCTCAATTGTCAAAGTTTCTTGAATCAAGAAAACATCCGAAAGCTAAAGAGATGATTGACTACGAATTTGAGATGGTGATCTTTAGGTGGACAACAACAAACAAGGATCTTGATTGTGGAGTTTATGTCATGCATCATGTAAGAAATTTCAATGGACTTATATATTCTAGTCCTGACATGACAAAGGTATGATCGCTTCATTTTTTTTATTTTCGACTGTTTTTGTGTAATTTATGTTATAATTTTGTTTATTATAATAAATGTTTTCCTTTTGTTTTGAAGGCTACTGTACGTCGTGCACTTAGAGCTTCAATATGCGCTACACTTATTCTGTCAGACATCAATGAATTGAGGACTAAAGTCACAAAAGATGTGTATGCGTTCTACAAAGGAAAACCTGAACTGAAAAACAAACTGAAGGAGAAAAAAAATGCAGATCATCAGAAGAAAAAAGCCAAGACTTTGAATGAAATAGCGTATGATAGGAGACCAGGCACAAGGGAAAAAATGATGTGGGAAAACATTTTCAAAATAGTAATGTATCTTTTATGTTTTGGTATGTCATGGTACATGTTTTGATATGGTCAATTGGTTAATTTCTACTTTGTTGGTATATACATTGTGTTTTGGTATAAGTGTTTTTGCAATTGTAGTTATGTTTCAGTACATTACGTTCAAAGTTTATGGTAAAGATCCACCTCGATCTGTCACGAAGGGACGAAGGCAGAGAATTAAAGGTCACTTTCAGAGAAAAAACAAAGATAAGGAGAAGACAACAGCAAAGGAATTTGGTTCTAAGACACCAAATGTTCATTTGTTTTAGTAGAGCTTATAAAATGTTTATGACCTTTTCTCACATTGTAATTATAATACCTTTACTTTATTATTATGATATCTTTTAGCATAATAAAAACATAAGAAAATCTATCACTTATATATTACAGAAAATTAGACATACCTTTGTAGTACATTAAGAATACCTTTACAAGACAATAAGAATACCTTTAATACACAATAAACATACCCTGATATCACTATATTAGCATAGATTTACTTTATTATTAGGATACCTTTATTAGGATATCACTATGTTTATTGTGTACTAAAGGTATTTATTGTCTTTAAAGGTATTCTTAATGTACTACAAAGGTATGTCTATTTTTCTGTTGGAGGTTTCTTTTTTTTTTTTGTCTTGTAATGTATGTATGTTTTAAGGTATGCTTATTATGCTAAAGGTATGCTTATTATACATTAAAAGTATGCTTAACAGTGTGTGAATATTTTAGTTAAATTTTATGAGTATAGTGATATCAGGGTATGTTTATTGTCTTGTAAAGGTATTCTTAATTACTACAAAGGTATGTCTATTTTTCTGTTGAAGGTTTTTTTTTTTTTTTTGTCTTGTAATGTATATATGCTAAGGTATGCTTGTTATATACTAGAGGTATGTTTATTATACATTAAAAGTATGCTTAACAGTGTGTGAATATTTTAGTTAAATTTTATGAGTATAGTGATATCAGGGTATGTTTATTGTGTACTAAAGGTATTCTTATTGTCTTGTAAAGGTATTCTTAATGTACTACAAAGGTATGTCTATTTTCTGTAATATATAAGTGATAGATTTTCTTATGTTTTTATTATGCTAAAAGATATCATAATAATAAAGTAAAGGTATTATAATTACAATGAGTGAGAAAAGGTTATAAACATTTTCTAAGCTGTTGTTGACTAAAACAAATGAACATTTGGTGTCTTAGAACCAAATTCCTTTGTTGTTGTCTTTTCCTTATCTTTGTTTTTTCTCTGAAAGTGACCTTTAATTCTCTGCCTTCGTCCCTTCGTGACAGATCGAGCTGGATCTTGTACAACGTTGGAGGAGACTGAACAAGAGCGATCAGTAGAATGTGTTAAAGAGATCGGAATAATCTGTGAAGAATCCTTGTCATAACTTTCTTCAAGTAGTCTTCTTGCATCTCTGTCATCTTCACATTTCAAAATCAGATTGTAATACTTCCTTGCCATTTCATGTCTCCAAATAACACAGTCACGAGTCTGGTTTGTTGCACTAGCAGTAGTCGTCTTGAAACTATCCCAAATATCTGATTTTGCCATTTTTGTCCATCGTTTTTTTATGTAAGGATCCGGTATTCTTTGAACTGAATTGATGTGAAGTATTCTCAATGTATGAGAACACATCATACCACACTCTTCAAATCTTTTGCAAGAGCAAACAATCAAATTCAGGTTACTATCAAAGACCACACGGCTGATAAGGCCATCATGAACAGAAACATTATATATTATTGTGTTGTCTTGAATTCCAACTATAACAGAAGTAGCTGATATGCACTGGATAAATTCATTTTCAAAATTTCTGAATAGTGGCAGGGTATATACCTCAGCTGCATGCTTCAACAGTCCATCCATTGACAGAACTGATTCAGGAATACACCTTGAAGATTGAAATTCATCTTGGTGTTCTTTGCTTCTCCAATTGTGGATGGTTTCTTTGAAAACTGTGTAGAATTCAGTCAAACTTGTTGTCTTCTTGACATTAAAAGAAATTGCATTGTTTGTGCTCTCACTCCGTTGTGATGATCGTACACCAGCTGAAAAGAAGTCCTTGCTCAAGGTTGTGCACCATTTTTCTTTTATGTTGTATAGTCGCTCAAACCAAGGGTGATCTTTCAATCCATAAGTTGATATCATATTTTCCCAACAACGCTCAAAGTCAGCTTCATCAACACATCCCGACAAACATTTGTTGAATGAATCCTTAAATGAAAGACTGCTTTTCAATTGTGCAAACCTACTAACTGCGTTTTGTTGAAGATGCCACAAGCACAGCCGGTGCCTTGTCGTGGGAAAAACCTGAAAAAATTATATTATCTGTTAGTCTAAATAAGGATACCTTTATGTACAAATAAGAATACCTTTAGTACACAATAAACATACCCTGGTATCACTATACTCATAAATTTTAACTAAAATCTTCACACACTGTTAAGCATACTTTTAATGTATAATAGAATAACTTATAAGCATACCTTTACAGAACTGAGAATAATACCTTTTCTATAGCTTTTGAAATTGCAAAATCTTGATCAGTGAATAAATTTATTGGACATTTTCCTCCCATTGACTTCTGAAACACTTCAAACAACCACTCGAATGATTCTGTTTTTTCATCAGCTAAAAATGCACACCCGAACATGACATTCTTCCAATGGTTGTTGATCCCAACGAATGGAGCACAAATTAAATTGTATCTATTTGTCCTATAAGTTGTATCAAATATAACAACATCGCCATATATCCTATAATCTTCCTTCATCATTGAATCTCTCCAGAATACATTGTTCAGTCTTCCCTCATTATCTAATCGGACTTTATAAAAAAAATCATCTTGTTCCTTTTGAATCAAATCAATTACCGTTTGAGCATCTCCACCCTCAATAACCTTCATCTTCACACGATTGACATAATTGAAATGATCTTTAAGTGTATGTCCTATAATCTGTTCACTACCTGCCTCTTGGACCATATAACGATAAGAGTGGGTTGCACTCATACCAGAAGATATCATGTTTTCAATTGCTTTTCCTTTTTCACATGTGATCATCCTCTCAGAACGGTGTAGATGGTTCCATTCAGGTCTGGTGAGAGAATGATTGTGCACTAATACATGATTAACAACCTCAAATAGGCCTTCGTCATTCATTTTAACCCTCATCAATGCATTACAGTTTGTTCTTGTATGCCCTGTTTTTTTTCTCTTAACCTTTGTACAGGTAGATGTTTTCATTCCAGCACGAGAGCATACAAAAAGTTTTCCTGTTTGAACAGGCTGCTCTCTTAAAGAGAATCGATTAGTGGACTTACGAACGCTAAATCCTAGTAGTCGATCATGCTTGCAATAGAGTTCATACATGTCATCAATCGTTTCTCTTGTTAATCCAATTAGAGATCCAGTGAAATCATGCAATTCATCTGTGTTATGTTGAGAAAAATTAATAAGTTGTATAAACAGTGTTATCTTGATACAGTTTTTAAGAATACCTTTACATGATAATAAGAATACCTTTAGCATATAATAAAACATACCATGATATAATATACTCATACATTTTAACTAAAATCTTCACACATTGTAAGTATATTTTAATGTATAATAAGAATACCTTTAGCATATAATAAGCATACCTTTACCATACATACATTACAAGACAAAAAAAAAAAAAAAAAAAAAGACCCTCCAACAGAAGAACATAGACATTCCTTATATACATTAAGAATACATTTACAAGACAATAAGAATACCTTTAGAATCATAATAAAAATACCCATTGATATAAAACTATACTCATACATTTAACCTAAAATCTTTACACATTGTTAAGCATACTTTTCATATCTAATAAGAATACCTTTAGCATATAATAAGCATACCTTACCACATACATACATTACAAGACAAAAAAAAAAAAAAGATCTCCAACAGAAAAATAGACCTACCTTTATAGTACATTAAGAATACCTTTACAAGACAATAAGAATACCTTTAGTACAAATAAACATACCCTGATATGACATTAAGAATACGTTTCTGCTATTTTTAAGAATACCTTTATACTACATTAAGAATACCTTTAGACTAAATTAAGAATACTATATTAAGAATACTAGGAAAGATAACTTACTCTCGTTAATTTCAGAAATATTGTCAACTGCATCCCCATATTCATCTTCATCAGTAGATATATGTACAATTTGATAATCAGAAACTTGTTCACCTATGATAAAACATTAAGAATAGTCAATCAGTTATCAATTTCGTACTGAAATTCTCATAAAATGAATATATTTTCCACAAAATCTGACAAGATTTACCAGTATGTTCCATATCAGATGAATCTGGATGAATTTACGATAATCTGAGAGGAATAACCAATTGGAAGAAGAAATCGGAAGCAACGAGGAGTAATCGAGAGCTGAGAGAGGCGATGAAGAGCTGAGAGAGATGATGAGCAAATCGCGTAATAACTAGGGCAAATTAAAATATATATATATATACTTATGTATCGGGTCGGGTCGGGTCGCGGTTGCACGGATCCTAAGATCCGTGCAACCGTTGCACAGGAGCCCTACTCTTGTAAGTTTACTATTTTTTTCTTGTAATTGGTAATTAATTAATTAGGATATATATATGACTAAATATATAAGCGCTTCGTAAGTTTTATTTGAGACGTAGGCTGAAAATTAGCCTTGAGCTGAACTCCTGTGAGACCGTCTCATGTGCGACGGCACTCGCGCACGGTCGTGCGTTGGGACACGGTCGTGTCCCAGGACACGGTCGACCGTGCGCGGGAACACATACTTATAGCACAAAAAGACATACTTATAGACAAAAATCACATACTTATCTCGACCGTGTCCCAGGACACGACCGTGTGCCACAGATTGCTCTTAGTTTTCACGCGAGGCACGGTCTGTCCCAGGGCACGGTCGTGGGCGAGAAAAAAAAAATCACATACTTATAGTGAAAAATCACATACTTATTATTAAAAAGACATACTTATACACTGCAGTCGCGCACGGTCATGTCCTGGGGCACGGTCGACCGTGCGCGAGTGTCGTTGCATGTGAGACGGTTGCATATGAGTATTTGTGATTAGCCTTAGCATTACATCAGTAGCATTAGCATTACCATTTTTGGTTAAATGCTCTTAATTATTCAATTCCACTTTTATTTTTTCACCCAACTGAAATAGTAAAATCTCATTATACTAAATTCGACTGAATTTAGAAGTTTCTTAAAAATTGAATATCCATATATTTTCACAAATACATGGTGGCTACCCTCATAGTCATCCCTACAAATTATATGATGAACTGAGTGCACAAATTTGAGCAATTATATTAGGTATATGAAGCAAGTGAAATAGGAGAGGATGAAAATCATTAAGTTTTTATTTTGAGAAGTAAGATATATGAAGCCATATTTTTAACACATAAATGGAACACATTGAAACACGTAGTTAGCACTTAGCAATCAACTATGAAGTACTATTATAGTACCAATTGCAAAATTAGGAACTAAACAAAGTGACATAAGAAGTTGCACACCTTCTTTGAACAATTTGCTTTTATCTTTCAAAGCACTTCGCCAATCTAGACTCTCCATCAAATGCTTAGCTTCTGCAACTTCTAAATCAACCTTCCCTCTTTTTTAAATTGAATTGCAAAAAAAGAAGAAAAAAAAAGGGATAAGACTTAACTACCAATACCGATTTAGGACAAACTCATGACAACAAAAATAAGAATAAATTGTTTTCAGCCAGAAGTCATATTGAAATAGATTCTTAATGAATATCGTCTCTATTCCCAGCATCAGCCCAAACACCATGTTTTCTCCCTTCTCCCATCAGATTTTCTGCCTAGAAACCAAAATTTGAAAATTAATTAACAAATTGCCAAAAATTTAAACATAATACTATACTTAAGAAACTGTAAAAAGGCATAATACTATACTTAAGAAACTTGTCGAGACACTTGAGAGACTTAACCTTACTTTTCTATATATATATATATATATATATATATATTTATTATTTCCAGCCTGTGGAATATGATATGAAAACGTGTATCCTATTTTGTAGATCTTATGTAATTATCTATACAACACTTAAATATTTTTTCAAGGAAAAAAAAAAAGAGACAATGTTCTCTTTAACTTAAGATATAACTAAAAAAGATTTGTTTAAGGTATATTGATAAATTCTTTTTTAGATTATTGACATATATATATATATATATAATGCCTCATGTTAAAATTTATTAAGATACATAGAACTTAAATTACTGGATAACTGTGATTTGAACCCCAACATTCAATATAAATGTGACCTTTTTTAAATAAACTACTATTAGGCCCGTGTAATACACGAGATTATATAAAAAGTTTAAATTCAGTAAATTAAAAAAAAACTAAATATTATTTATATAATGAAATTAAATTTATGATTTGTGTAATAAGTATAGCAACATTAAATTTAATCTGATATGATCAAAATAATATTTAATTGTTGGAATATGTACTATATCTGTGAAGGGTCATAAATAGTTTTTTCATTTATTATACGTTTATTATATCTTCAACTCACCCATCATTTTTTTTTTGATTTATCTTTTATTGATAAAATCTATAACAACCTTTAAATTTTCTTTCATTTAAATAATAAAAAATTGAAAATCAGAATTTCAAAAAAAAAAATCATAGTTTATTCTAAAACACAAATTTAACAAAATAAATTATTTAATTTTTCATATATTAATAAGTTTAAATGAAAAGTTTGAACAATCATTTTCAATAAGCTAGCTCATTTTCACTGTGGTGTTGTTCAATTTTGTTTATTATATTTTTTCTTCAAAATTTTAAATTTAACAAATATCAAATATGCAAATAATTCATATATTGAAAACTAACATATATATGTTATTTAGATACTAGTACTCGCACCCGCGCGATGCGCGTTTTGTGATATAATGTTGGTAAATATTAATTATTTCATAATATAATGTAAGTAATTTTAGTATATAAAAGACAATATAATATTTAATTACTAAGAAAGTATAAATTTGCTTAAGATAATTCAAACAATCACAACAATATACTGATATTATACACATCCAATTCACTAATTTATGATTAATACTAAAAACAAAAGTATCAATATCATGATCTTCAAATCAAAATTGGAAATTCTACCTGTAAAGTTTGTAAGTTTTTAAAAACTTCTTTATACACAACAATTATAATCGAAACAATTTTTTTTATCATCTGTGTTACAAACTAATATATTTAGTCACTTAAGTTAAATATACTAAAAAAATTATGAATTAAAATCAAATTCAATTATTTAAATTAAATACATGTGTGTGAGTATGTATATATAGAAACATTACACAGTAAAATTAGAAATTTTACGTATGAACTTGATACAAGCACTGTCAATTATATATTTTCAACCTTTTATTTCAAAATAAATTCAATTAGAGTTTTTTTATTAATATCGTTTAACATCGAAGATGACAGATAATTATTCCTTTATAAGTATTACGTAAATTAATTAATATAACACGACATTAATCATTACAATTTAAGATCAACACATAATCAAAATGTAGTAGTAGTCTACGATCATGATGATGACAATATAATTAGAAACTAAGCATATAATTTAAATAATTAGGTGAGCCATATAAATTAAAAACGTGCACTCTCATATAAAAATATACGAAGTCGTAAGTGTAAAGTAAAAGGCTAAAATTTTATTTGATTATGAAATATTTATTAATTTAAAAAATATTTAAGATGACATATAATTTAGTCTAAATACATATTATATATACATATATGTATATACACATATCTTTAATAGTGTTATATTTATTTATTAATTTATATTATTATGGTATAAATTATCCCCATGCAAATTAATATTTATTATTGAAATTATTGTTTTGATATCTATTGCTGATTTTTAATAAATTTTTCAATAAAAATTAATTTACTTAAGATCGATAAAATGAGAATAAATTAATACAATATTTATATTATTAGATCAAATTGATTAAATAGTGAAAAATGCAAAATAAAAAAAATTGTTTATGGGGCACTTACAAATATTAATTTAAAAAATAATTAGAATGACATATAATTTCATACTAAATACATTATATATACATATATGTATATATACGCATTAATAAATTGAATGAATTAAATAATAAAAAATACAAAATAAAAATATTGTTGATGTGACATTTTTTTATTGAGAAAATAGTATTTCTGTAAATATATGTCCCAAACTTTTTCTCTATTATTATAGTATAGAAATATATAGATAAATTTATCCATTAATTACTTTTTCTTTTGAGTTTCGATACAATAAATATAAAATAAAATGTATTAAATATTAATATTTATGTATTTTTTATTAATAAATTTAAAATAAAGTTATTAATGATTTCTTAAAAAGGAAATATTTAATAAATGAGATATTTATTGTAATTATTTTTGACAGAATATTCTGCTTTTATATATATATATATATATATTTTTAGTCAAACATTTCTAAATCATTTTTCTTAGTAATATAAAATTTGATGTCATTAAATAATCATATATATTTAATGTCAAAATAATGAGAGCGTGACAAGTGTCCTTAGTGGTCCTTCTTAATTTTATATATATGATTGTGATTTGTTTTGCTAAATTAAGAAGTTTAGACTAAATTGAATTTTTGGAAAATATTTCAAATGAGGAATCTATAGAGTATTATTCATATCAATCAGGCACAAATCTTAATCCGTGCAAATGCGTGCAAGCATGCCGGTCGGATTAGGTCCCACCCAAATTTGCATCCCGATCTTTATTTATTTATTTATTTTTCATTTATGTAAGAAATGAAACATGTTCCTAATTATGTTAATTCTCACTTTTTTGTAGAATCTAAGTTCTCTAGTAATTGAGAAGGTATATATAAATTAAGAAATGAGACGTCTCAACTCAAATGATGTGTGACAATTAACCTAATTAAAGTAAAGTTTGATGATTATTATTAATATGTATTTGTTACACTAACCCCAACAGTGAATTCCCGAAACTACCCTCGACGACATATCTCTTGACCTGCCCCTAGATCTTCTCCTTCAATCTTCCCTTCCATTCCCCTGTCCGAATTTTCGATTTTTGTTTTCCGAAGGAGCTGCTGGTGAAATGGAAATGGCAGCTAACAGTGAGCTAACCGATTGAATCGTGAATTCTAAGATATCTTCTCGATTAAATTCCTCAACCAACCCCATTTCTTCGAAGCCACTCCCAAACCCCATTTCCACTTTCCAATTTCTCCTCTCTCCGATTTGGATTCAGTACCTGCGGTTGTTCGGAGCAAGATATGAAGCATTTGACGGCGTTGCAGCAGCAGGGCCGCCGGAGCAACAGCTTCCGCAACGCCTCTTCGCCGCTTGATGCCACCGTCGACGGCGCTATCAAATCTCCGGCCACGATTTTCTGGCTGATCCTCCACGGCCTCTGCTGTTTGATTAGCTTAGTCCTCGGCTTCCGATTCTCGCGGCTCGTGTTTTTTATGCTCTTCTCTACTTCTTCATCCCCTTCCAACACCACCATCTACTCTGCTCTGCAGACGACGTTGCCGTCAGTTAGCACGGCCTCGTCGCCGCCGGAGAGGAATGTCTCCGCCGCCGCCGGTGGAAGTAGAGTGGTGGTGGGGAGGCACGGCATACTGATTAGGCCGTGGCCACATCCGGATCCGGCGGAGGTGATGAAGGCGCACAGGATAATCGAGAGGGTTCAAACGGAGCAGAGGTCTCAATATGGTGTTAAGAATCCTAAAACCGTGATTGCAATTACTCCGACTTATGTACGGACTTTTCAGACCCTGCATCTTACTGGTGTGATGCATTCTTTGATGAATGTGCCCTATGATCTCATCTGGATCGTAGTTGAAGCTGGTGGGAAGAGCAACGAAACAGCATCCTTGATTGCAAAGTCGCAATTGAATACTATCCACATTGGGTTTAATGGGAAAATGCCCCTATTGTGGGAGGATCGGCATAAACTGGAATCGAGGATGAGACTCCATGCTTTAAGGTACATTTTCCCCAACAATATCTCCTTCTTTCTTGTTTGATTTAGAACTACAGAATTTTGATGTTTGAAGGTGTTAATAAATGTGCAGCGTAGTTCGGGAGAGGAAATTAGATGGGATTGTGATGTTTGTGGATGATAGTAACATGCATAGTTTAGAGTTGTTTGATGAGATCCAGAATGTGAAATGGGTAGGTGCAGTTTCAGTTGGAATTCTTGCACATTCAGGAGGTTCTGAAGGAGGAGAATTGCAAATTGTACAAAGAGATGATAATGAAAAAGATGAAACAAAATCACAAGTTCCAGTTCAAGGTCCAGCATGCAATTCTTCAAACCAATTGGTGGGGTGGCACACATTCAATTCACTGCCATTTGTGGAACAGAGTGCGAGGTATATAGGAGATAGGGCCGTGGTGTTGCCAACAAAGATGGAGTGGGCTGGGTTCGCATTGAATTCAAGATTGGTGTGGGAGGACAAATTAGATAAACCAGATTGGATTAAGGAGTGGGAAGAGATTGGTAGAGATGGGGAGGATGTTGAGAGCCCATTATCCTTATTAAAGGACACTTCGGTGGTCGAGCCTCTTGGTAGCTGTGGGCGTAAAGTCTTGCTTTGGTGGTTGCGTGTAGAGGCGAGGGCAGACAGCAAATTCCCTGTTAGGTTAGTTATCCATCATTTACAATCAGAATTTAAAATTGTGGTTCCTTATGATTTTAACTCTTCAATTGTCTACAATCTGCATGTGTAAGGCTTATTTCATTTTCAAAGGTGCATGTGCTTTTTAATTAGGATTCACAATCAGTGTAAGTATGAAGATGTGAAGTTTTATAATACTAATTTTTTTTAGGCCATGAAAGCATTTGGGATAAGAGTTGTTCTAAAGTTGAATTGTATATCTGGTTCTTAAGTTAGGCTAAGATATTTGTCCTACATTTGATCTTTAACTGAAACAGGGACTAGTTACAACTAATGAAGTAGTTTCCGGTCCATATGCATTGTGGTGAATCAGTTAAAGCAGATGATGTGTCGTTCTGATGATGACTTATATGTTGACTTAATTATCTATTGTCTCTCTTTTCGGGAAAATGTCATTTGGGACTTATCCTGAAATCTAGGCTTTGAGATATCATATAGCTCCCCCTTTCTGCTGAAGGTTAAGATACTTTACACATTTCTGTAGAACCATTGCTGACTTGGTCAACTTCTAGTTAATTTGAGGTATAAGGGTCCTTCATTTGTTACTGACCACTATCTGTAATTTACCCTCCAGCAACAATAAAACCCATCTTTCTAGGTTTCGGGTATGGGATATTGGTGGTAGTTAATTGACTAAGCATTGGATGTGGAGTTGTCTGATAATGATGAATGAAGATCAAATTCAGGAGGTATACAATGAAAAAAAGAAAATTATAGCAGTTTGGAAAGTTATATACAGTAAGGTCTCTTTCCAATGGACATGGTTTTCCGACATAGACGTCTTGTTATCACACTGTCATATTAACTAGCTAAAACTAATTGCTAACCAGACGTCATAGAACCAAGCAATAGTGGTTCTAGGTATCACCTCTTAAAGCAATTTGGTAATAGTACTACCTTGTCATTCACAACCTTTGCAGTATTTATATATCCTATAGGTTACAAATGCTGTTTTAGTTATATTCGTTTGTAATCATTGATGCAATGACTAGTTCAGGTTCACTTAAGTGTGATTTTGGCACGAAGCAGTGAAATGAAGCTTTCTTCATACCTAGAGTCTCTGTGCCCATGCAATTATGCTTTGGTTAAAAGATTCAATTATGTGCTTCCTAGAAAGCTTACAGTTTTTAAATGTGAGACTGATATGAAATATTATTTGGCATATGCCATAACTAGTACAGTGAAAGTGAGTTTTGTTAGACGGAAATTTGCCTTAAGAATCTTAATGTTTAACTAGAATTAGTAGTTTAGTTTTTTTATTTCAAACTGTGTTTCATCTCCTATTCCGACACCACCCATACACACCGAGTCTATATTTATAGTGTCAATTTGTTATGTATTTTGGTGATGAATGAACACCATTTACATGTTTCATGCTTTAGCTTGCATCAGTTCTTTGAGGCACAAGATGAAACTAAAAATGCATTCCCTAGGCTATCATTTTTTCCAGTTACATTTGTGTTTACTGGAGATATTGATGAGCTGGGTCTTGTACAAAAATCTGGCTAATTTATAGATATTATGAGGCTTATCATTGCCCTTGGTAACTGAGTCAATAAGATCAAACGGAGAAAATGATAATGATTAATTATCCATGTCCCCATAAACCAACTATTTTCCCCTTAATCATTTTTCGTTGTGAAATTGTGCCACATTGTGGTTTGTATTGTCAGCCATATGAGAAATGGAATGAGCCCTTTATTCTTTCATCTTATGGTCATCATTATTGGACTAGATTTATAAGTTTATATTTACTCTGATCTAAGATAGAGATGCTATGGAAAAACACACTTCTATTAGCTGAACCATTATAACACGTATCTTGATATGCTAGTATTTTAATACGTAGTTGATCTGTGTATTATATTACAAATAAATCATCTCGTCTACTAGTTTGAAAACTTCTATTCTGCTAACTAAATCAATCTAAATCCTGAAATTTTGAAAGTTGTCGTTTGCTGTAGAACCTATAAACGTATGCATAGAAAATAGTTGCTCTTACTACTAATCAGATTTGTTTATCGCCATACACCATTCACACATGAAAACACTCTCTCTCATCCATTTGTTTTGCTTGTGCAGATGGATAATCGACCCTCCTTTAGATATCACTGTCCCTGCAAAACGCACACCATGGCCGGATGCTCCTCCGGAACTGCCAACTACTGCTGAAAAGGTTGTCGTTATCCCAGAAAACACAGATAGACGCCCAATCAAGGGTACTGGATCAAAAAGAAAACGCAGTTCCAAAAGTAAGAGGAAGCACAGCCCCAAAGTGTTAGACGAGCATGTTACTACAAGACGTGCTGGGGACAGTTAGAAACCTTGCATCCGCCATATCATCACTCTCTATCGTTTCACGACTATGGGGTAAGCCTTCCACAATAGAGAAGCTCAGAGCCATGAAGACATCTGATGTTTCTTGATGAATGCAGGAAGGCATGTGTTACATATACAATAGCAGTTTATACATACACATGAGATTTTTGCTCCATCTAATTTCAACTTGTAGTATGAAGTATTTCCTTAACTTTTTTCTTTTTATTTTTTAATTTTTTACCATGGCTAGTTTTCTGGTGGTGTGGTTTTGCCTTGTTGTCGGAATGTGCATTTACTGTCTTCCAACTTCTATACATATTTTTCAAAATAGAAATCTATATTTCTGCAGTGCATGTTTTGTTCGGAACATACCAAGTATAGCATTTTTTAGATATTTAAACACATAATCATAACTAATCATGTGTGTTTATTTAGGGTTAATTGTCGAAAAAATGATGAACTTTACTAATTTATCCTAATACAACAGTTATTTCCTTCCCCTACACACAGAAATGGCCAAGTCCCCGAACACTGCTCTGAGCGTCCTTGCTCAGGTATCCGACCGTGACCTGCTCGGCTTTCCCAGGTATCCTCCGACCGTCAGACCTGCTCGGCTTTCCCATAATATTTAGTCGACTCTCCCTAACCCGACTGGTCGGCTCTTCACTCAGGGGTATAGCACTGTACATAAACTAAGTATCGGAAGTACTATTTCCTAAATGATGCTCTCTCTCTCTCTCTCTGTTAACTAGGATCAAACAACATTAAATAAATAGTTGAAAGTTTTACAATGCAAGACTAATCCATTGAGGAGGGGCCAAAGGAGGTTGATCATGGATTATGAATTAGTAAGCAATCACCTATCTTTGAACTCGAACTGACTATTCAGATATGGATGAGTAAAATCTGAAGTTCAATGTTTAGATAAACATTTACAAAATTCAATTCTCACCCAACACTATATTGATGGATGTAAAGAACATTCATTAATATGGAATTCAAAGTGACATTCTCATATCATTAACATCCTTATTTCATTACATATCTTTTAATACTCATCAAGTAAGGATTTCCTTATCCTCCAATCTATTTTTATTTTATATTTTACATCAAATAAATACAATTATAAAAATTAAAAAAAAAAGAAGATGTGGAGCCCATTTGTTGTCCTTCAATGCAACCAACATTGGTGTTATTAACATTTCAGTAACGGACAATTTGAGTAATATACACATGTGACATTAAATCTTGCTATTTTAAAAAATGTTTTAAAGTAGGTGTGAATTGTGATTGAGCATAGCTGGAAACTTGAAACCCAAATAATTCAAAAAATAGATTAAGATGTCCAGTACTACTCTAGCACGCTTCCAACCCTACTTTGTAAATGACTTTGGTATTTTAATATCATATTATATCTAATAGTTCACTTTACATATCTCTTCAAGTTTTTTTTTTTTTTTTTTTAAGAGAATGGTCCATGAATGGATGAGTATCCATTGTATATCTTAACATGTAGAAGCCAAAAAGGAGATACAACTATGGTTGAGTGATGAATAGGTGGATTTTTTAATTTTGATTTAAAATTTTGTTGAGCTGATATGATAAGTACTTCCTTTGTCCCACAAAGATAGATTTGTTTATTATTTTCTTTTGTCTCACAAAGATATGTTTGATACTATATTGGTATGATTTTTAATTTGTAAATTCATATATGCACTTAATTATAAATGTATATTAAATCACCAGACTTCAACTCTCTACCACCTTTTGAAACAAAATAAATGACTCATTTAATGCTAGAACTAATAAAGGAAAAATGCAAATTGAAATTTTCAAATATCTTTTTAATTTGTATGAAAGAAAAGTAAGTCTGTTTTTATGAATTAGATGGAAGTATTTTATGTTTATTTAGAAATTTTGTGAGTTGGGTTTATTAGTGTGTTTTTTGTTTATTGTTTATTTTAAAATTTTGTAAGTTGGGATTATTAAAATATTTACGGCCTATCAAAGGCCTGAAGGGCACAAAATATGTCATCCTCACCTTATTCAATCTAAAATCAGGAACATATCACTTAATTAATAGATATTTCAGCAATTATTACGAGAAAATATCATCACATCTTTTATCCATTTTGATGATGATTAAAATCTTCGCTACGATAATAATGGCATGACATCACATCTTTTATTTGATTTTTCTTTTTATATACTTATTTAATCAGTAATTAAATGTTGCTATATTAAAATTAATAAAATATCAAATGAAACATCAACTAGAATTGATGTTCTCATAATCTTCTTATGCTTAACTCATATATCAGTGGCATTCTTCTATTTGTAAATGATAGTTCTAATTGAGATTTTAGATACAACCCCACAAGGATAATGATGATGTCATTTGCAAAAAAAAAAAAAAAAAAACACTATTTAAAGTAGAACATTTTATGTGCTTGCACTGCATAAATGCAAAAACATGTAAGATATTTTAATTTGGAAGAAGGGTCCATCCTCTCTGTTGGATTAGGTGCAGTTGACATGTTGTTATCATTATCAAGCAACAATTCTCCAATTAGCTTTAGTGTAAAGAGAAAATGTAGGCCAAAGGTTTATAATTTCACGAACATATAATCCCCCTTTTCAATATTTCTATGTTCTAACATCCAAATCCAATCAGATCAAGAAAAATGGTTGCTGTATTCAACAAAGAGCTTCTCAGTTGGTACCTCATCACATTGAGCTCAATCAGGCTGTCGAAACCGGGCTTCAAAACGCCCACAGCCCGCCCAGTTCAAGATCCATCGAGCTCCCACAAACCACACGATCAGATGAAACGGGCCGTATGGAGCCCCGAATGGTGATAAGCATTAAAGAAAAGCTTGATCAAGCTGAACACGAAGATGCAGCGGGGCCGTGGGCCAACTCTGCATCTATCGGATCCCACAATGCCTCCGACAGAACGACGACAAAGCCTACATCCCTCAGACAGTGTCCTTAGGGCCTTACCACCATGGCAAGAAACGATATCGCAACATGGATCGCCAGAAATGGCGGGCCCTGCACCACGTCCCTCAAGAGGATTAATCACCCCATCGAGCTCTATCTTGATTCTATGAAGGAACTGGAAGAACGGCCCGAACCTGCTACGAAGGCCCGATCTGCCTCAAACAGCAATGAGTTCGTCGAACTGATGGTGCTCGATTCATGCTTCGTCCTCGAGCTATTCCAAGGGGCGGCCGGGGGGTTCGCCTCCTTGGGATACTCGAGGAACGACCCTATCTTCGCCATGCGTGGCACGATGCACTCCATCCAACGAGACATGATCATGCTTGAGAATCAGATCCCCCTCTTTGTCCTGGACAGGCTGTACGGGCTCCAGTCTGGCAACCCCGACCAGACAGGTGGGGTCGCCAGACTGGCCCTACGGTTCTTCGACCCCCTAATGCCCACCGACGAGCCACTCTCCAAAACCGATCGGACCAGACTGGAGTCATCAATCGGAAGCGCATTCGATCCGCTGACGGAGCAAGGTGGGCTCCACTGCCTCGAAGTCTTCCGGCGGAGCCTGCTGGCAATGCGGGCCGGGCCCAAACCGGGCCCCCGCGTGTGGATCAAACGGTGGTCCCACACGAGCCGGGTGGTGGACAAGAGGCGGCAGCAGCTGATACACTGCGTGACGGAGCTGAGAGAGGCTGGGATCAAATTCAAGAGAAGAAATACAGACAGATTTTGGGACATAAAATTCAAGAATGGGATACTCAAGATACCAAGGCTGCTGATCCACGATGGGACAAGATCACTGTTCCTTAATCTCATAGCTTACGAACAGTGCCACCTGGACTGCACCAACGACATAACCTCGTACGTGATCTTCATGGACAACCTGATCGACTCGCCGGAGGACGTGAGCTACCTGCACTACAGTGGGATAATAGAGAACTGGCTGGGCACCGATGGTGAGGTGGCGGAGCTGTTCAATAGGCTGTGTCAAGAGGTGGTGTTCGACATAAACGACAGCTCGCTGTCGAGGTTGTCGGAACAGGTGAATAGGTACTATGAACACAGATGGAATGCATGGAGAGCAAGCTTGAAGCACAAGTACTTCAACAATCCATGGTCCATAATCTCATTCTTTGCTGGTATGGTGTTGGTGGCGTTGACTTTGGCACAAACCTTTTATGCTGTCTATGCTTATTATTTGCCCCCTTCTTGATCTTCTGCATTTTGTGTTAGAGGTGAGTTTAAGCAATTGGGAGAGATTATTATTGGGAGACCAGTAGTGTTTTCTCTTCTTATTTTTTTCCTTTATTGAGAAGATATGTTCTTTTTCCAAGAAACAAAAATCATATATTTATACTCGAGCAAATAAATGGCACGTTTAAAGTCCCCTTATCATAAAGGGATTTGCTTTTGTGAAAATATCTTCAACAACCATTTTTGATGAACAATGTATATTCAATTAGGGTTAAATGTTTTACTTACTCCATTAATTAAAGAAATCGAGAATACGATGAGGTGGAAAATCTCAATTTGAAAGACTAGCATAAGAACGAGAGCACCTTGATAAGCAATGAGCAATTTCGTTGGCTTGTCTATATACAAATTAAAGTGACTGATGTTAATCAAAGAATCAAGCAAAGATGACACTTCTCAATAATCATACTAAACTCAGTTATATCATGTGAGGGAGAATTAATAACATCCACAACACCTTTAGGAAAGTAAAGTTATTTTAATGAGGGTTATTTAGGAAAGTGAATAGTGATTTTGCCAAAAA
>CM016725.1:2222588-2561405 GCA_005771605.1 Scutellaria baicalensis | reverse complement strand
GAACTTGTTAGGTCAAACGGTTGATTTATACAAGCCTCGCTTAGACAACCTAAACCTAACAAGAATTGTCAGTCTTTCCCACACAGGGTTACTGCATAGTGACCAAACTCAACTAGCCCACACAGAGCTCTTGTTCTTCTATTAAGAATGTAAATACTTGATCAGGAACAGCCTCCGATCAAGCAACTCCTATCAGTCTACAAAAGTAAAAAAGAGTGATTTCTTCAACAACACGGGCAACAAGCTTTTTATAGATAGCTCTCTGGATAGAGTGTGCTTGCTACAACTAGACTGGACTTGAAACTTCTAAGGATTGAAAGATAGATCGTTTGATAGCTTGAGCGTTTTGTTTGCAAGAGTTTCGGGTTTCTAGTTTCAAGTACTTCTCAAGTCCAGTTCTTCTAGCATTTATAGGCAATGATGATTTTGTCGGTTAGAGAGAGAGCCTCCTTTGCAGCATACATAGCAACGTGGCATCTTCTGATTTGTTCGTACAAGGTTGTTGAGATTGTACATATCTGTTGCTACAGTCGCCATACCTAGTCTGACATATCTTCAGACTTCCATTTTTGCTTTTGATACGTGGCATCATTTGATTGGTTGAATTTGTGGTTGTGCCTAACGTAAACCTCATACACGGACTTCGAGGTAACTGCTACTTAACAGGTTGCTGATGCTTCCTGGTTATTCAGTTGGCTTCAGCTTACTTTGTTCATCATACAGTTAGCAAGCTCAGCATCCTTGTGTAGTGAGCGTCCAATATCCTTTTCATGCAACCTGCTGCAGAGACTTGTACTTAGATCACTTTTAAGGTTTTATGCAGCAAGGTCTTCATGTTCCAGTCTTGATCATCAAGCCTCCTGATCCTATACTTAGAGATTTTACAATGGAATCTAAATACATAGGATCCTAGGCTCTTATCTATTACATGTTTTGTCTTTCATCAAAATTTATACAAAGTTCCTTACATAGGCGATGAGAAATCTGCCCGTTGGAGTGAGCATTCTTCTTCACAGTATGCATGGGATGACGTGGCCTTTTCTGGTTGGTCCGTACGAGGTTGTTGAGATCGCATGTCTTGCTGCAATCGCCATTCCCAGTCTGGCAGTCGTCCTGACCTCTTTTTTGCTTTATTACATGGCACCTTTTGATTGGTTGACATGTGGATGTGCCTAACGTAAACTCAGTGTGCTCACTTTGAGGTAACTGTCTCTGGAGAGGTTGCTGATGCTTACTTGTCTCTTATTAAGCTAGCTTACTTGTCTTTCATTCAGCTAGCTTACGTGTCTTTCATTCAGTCAACTTACTTGTCTGAGTAGCATCTTCTTGCAGTGTCCTTTTAGTGTCCTTCTAGCAACCTGCTGCAGTGACCTATACTTATTCATATTTAATTCTTTTTGATGTAGCAAGGTCTTCATCCATCTTCAAGCTTTAACCTTGATCTTCAAGCCTTCTGATCCTAGTCTAAGAGTTACAACAGAAACTAAGTACATAGGATCCTAGGTCCTAACTATTACATGTTTTGTCTTCATCAAAATCTATACAATGTTCGTTACATAAACTGTTATTTGATGTATAGAATTTTAAAATATAAAAATATTTATAACATCCCAAATCATATGCATATACAGTCCTGCTAACCTACCCATCATGAGAACATATTATAATGTGTCCACCGCTGACGTGTCGAAAATTCAACATATCAATTAATTTGATTTTTCATATAATCAGGAGATGAGATCTTTACACGTTAGCACTAAGAAAAATTCTTGTATAAGACACCCATTCCGTGAGACGGGTCAACCCGATCCGATTAAAAGTCAACGGTCAACGGTCAAAAGTCCATCTCGGTCAACGACTGGTTAATTAACGTCGTTGACCAAAAGTATTACATATTATATGTTAAAGTAGCACACGACATACATACAATTATTTCATTATGAATGTAGTACTTTTATTTTAAAAGGTAATACTTTTATGTGTATCATGTGTGACAACGTATTAAGAAATTATGTAATACTTTTGTGTGTTTTGGTATTACTTTTCAATATATTAGGTAATACTTTTGTAAAATAGAATGATTTTGGATTTGGTTAGAGTATATGAAAATATGTAATACTTTTGCATTAGGTAACACTTTTCTATATATCATCTAATACTTTTGTAATATATTATACATTATATGTACATATAATACAAAAATATTATCTGATCTATAAAAAAAGTATTACCTAATACACACAAAAGTATTACATTATAAGAACATAACATCATGTAATATTTTTATATGTAACAAATAATACTTTTATGTAATACTTTTATGTGTATCATATAATAATACTGTGAAGTATTAGATGATACATAAAGAAATATTGTCTAATACACAAATGTGATACTTTTATATACAACATGTAATACTATTGAAATTAATAAGTAATACTCTCATAAAGTAACATTTTTATGTACATCATATAATATTTTTATGTGTAACATGTTATACTATTGAAATTAACAAGTAATACTTTTATGTGTATCATGTAATACTATGAAGTATTAGATGATATATAGAAAGGTATTGTCTAATAAACAAATGTAATATTATTATGTACAACATGTAATATGTAATACTATTGAAATCAACAAGTAATACATTTATGTGTATCATGTAATACTTTTATATGTAATATGTAATATTAATTAAAAGTATCACATGAAACACATAAAAGTATTATATGATTAGAATAACAATATTACTTTATGAATGTAATACTTTTGTATATGACATGTAATACTTTTTGGTCAACGGTGTTGACCGACTGTTGACCGGTGTTGACTGTTGACCAACCGTTGACCATTGACTTTTGACTAGGTCGGGTATACCTGTCTCATACAAGACTCACTCTAACTGTAGACATATTAAGAGTTGCCCACCGTAAACATTTTAACATTTTCATATATACATACATGTGTTTTTTACTCTTCCTCTACTTAGCCCATATAAATTTCTGGAGATGAATCCTTATCATAGCATACTCCTTTTCCTCCCTCTACACGTGTAAACTGGATCAATTCTTGTGTGATCATCTCTTTTTTTTCACCAAGTTAGAAACGGGATCAATTGCAGAAGCTTGAGGGTGATAGCAAGGTAAAAAATTATTGTTTTTATTTCCATCCTTTCATGTGTATTGTTAGTCGTTCGGGCTGCCGTCCCTCCGCTGCCCGTGACGGGGACGATGCCTACCCTTTCTCTCTCTCTCTGTTTCTCCCTCCCCTCTATCCCTCTCTGTCTCTCTCTCACTCACACTCCCCTCTCTTTTTCTCTCTGTTTCTCCCTCTCCCCCTCTCTCTCTCTTCCTCCCCCCCTCCCACTGCTTCGCCGCCACTATGTTTGGCACCGTCGTGTACGTGTGTGTAGGTGTGTATCTATGTGTGTGGGCAGACGTGATACGGGGCACCGTGTCTGGGTGAGTGTGTGTGTCTGTGTTAAACTGAGCATGCATGGATGAATTCATCTTAGGGTTTCAGATATTGAGTGCAGAAGAATAAAAAGTAGTGATCTTATTCAATATCAAAAATCGGATCCAAAGATACAAAGTATAATGTATTTATACATCTGTGCATCTACTTAGCTAGCTAACTAATCAAACCAAAATCAGTTATAAAAGATTCTAGAAGCTATGAGCTGGAAATATCTTCTTTATGAGCTAAGAGAACAAAAGTTGATCAGCTGCCACGTAGAATGATATCATTTGATGAGTTGGGTTATATGATATTCTTCATCCCCCCCCCCCCCTCAAGCTTGATCATACCAAGTTTGGAAATAAGATGTAGGAACTGAGTAGAACCAAGAGACTTTGTGAAGAGGTCGGCAATCTACAATCTTGATAACACATGTTAAAGAGATATAAAACCCGATTTGTAGTGATTTCTGATGATATGGCAATCAATGTCTAAGTGTTTAGTGCGTTTATGGAAAATCAGATTTTGGGTGATGTGGATGGCAGCTTTGTTATCACAATAGAGAGGAATATGTGTAGAAATCTTAAGGCCAAGATCAGATGCAATGTAATTAATCCATACCAATTCACATAATGTAGTAGCCAATGCCCTATATTCAGCCTCTGCTGAGCTTCGAGACACTGTAAGCTGCTTCTTAGTCTTCCAAGAAATCAAACATCCACCAAGAAATATACAATAGCCAGTTAAAGACTTTCTTGTATCTGAACAAGATCCCCAATCCGCATCACAATAGGCTTGAATATGCAAAGAATTAGAACAAGGATAGAAAAGACTAGATGAAATGGTACCCTTGAGATATTTGAGAAGATGTATAGCAGAATTCCAATGATTGATGGTAGGAGCATGAAAAAACTGACTAAGTTGTTGTACTGCATAAATGATATCAGGTCTAGTTAAATTCAAGTAAAGGAGTTTTCCAACCAACCTTCTATATTGTTCAGAGTTATCAAAAGAAGCACTATCATTCAAAGCAAGTTTAATGTCTTGTGGTAAAGGTGTAGATACAGCCTTACAATCAACAACACCGGAATCATGAAGTATGTCAAGTATATACTTGCTTTGATTAATAGAAGTACCTAAGTGGGATCTGTGGATTTCTATGCCAAGGAAAAATTAAGCGTCACCAAGATCCTTGATAGTAAAAGCTTGATATAAGAAGGACTTTAGCTGTGTGATTAGAGGAAGTGATGTCCCAGTGATTAAGACATCATCAACATAGACTAATAAAGCAATGAAATTAGAACCTTTGTTAAGGGTAAATAAGTTTGTTGGTCCCAAAACTGTTGTAGGTAGGCTTAGACGGGGGTGAATAAGCCTACCTTCTTTTCAAACTTTTCTTCTATCTCTTTTGGCTCACATCTAATATCAGTAACCTTTTGGGAGGTTACTGATTAGAGTGGTTTGCGAAAGCTAATTACAGAGCCGAGTAGAAGATGTGCAGCTTGTCAGAGAGAATATATGTATGCATGAAGTGCAGTAAGCAGATAAAGACGCAAGGATGTATAGAGGTTCGAAGGTGGAGTAATCCTTCTACGTTCTCTCTTCCTCCTCTCAGGAGGGAACATTGATTAAGCTGGTTGATTTACATAGACCTATCTATTACAACCCACCCATAACGAATAAGTAGCAAACCTTCAAACAGATGCTTGCCTACTTTCCCTTGACCCACACAGGATCCTACACTACCCACCCAGGGTCCTCACTTTCTCTCCTAGAAAGTGGTAAACTCAGCAGGACATTACTCCTCGCACTGAGTACTCCAAGACAACCTTTTAGAGAGGTTTATCTCCTTCTTCTTCAACTGGGTACAGTAAGCTTGGTCTCCGTTTGCAGACTGATCTGCTGAAGTTTGCTGCTTGACTGGTAGACTAAGTGTGCGTCTTCTTGGGGTATAGAGTGTTCGAGCTTTTCTTATTTTCATCTACTCTATATGAACACTCTTTTCTTCAAGGCTTCCCCTCTTTCTGTGCTTCTCGCTTTTAAGCTCTTCTCTTTTCTTTTGCGCTTCTCTCTGTGAGCTTGGATATTCTAATGTGCTCACTTCATCTCTCTTCCACACTTTTTTTAGTCTTCAGTCTTTCTCTTTATAAGTTATGAAATTTGCCCATTGAAGATAGACAGATTTCCATCATTGATGTGTCACACTCCTGACACACGCCAGCTTTTCACTTTCCACGTGTCTTCTTCTGATTGACTCCTCTCCTTCTTCTCTCTACCGGTAACTTCTTGTGTCTACCGGTAACTTTGACTTTTCTCCCCATGCCTGCTTTGCAGCTTCCTCCTCTTGCTTTACTCTGGAGTTTCCTCTTCTAGCTTGCTTCTTCAGGTGGCTCGAGCGTCTGTAGCATACTGCCTCCTGCAGTATGCTTTCGGCATGGTCTTCTCAGGCAGCTTCCTGTCTCGCTGTATCCTTCTTTGGTGAGGGCCCTTCCAATAGCTTCCTGAAGTCAATAGTATCCTTATCAGTTCACCAGATTCTTTTTAACCATTCTCTTCAGTATCCTTCCTTTTGACACTTTCTCTATTTCTTTTAATCTTCTGTAGTAACTCTATTGCAGTAACCTATCCTAAGATTGGTTATGCATATTTAGAGTTACTTAAGGTTTTGTCTCATCAAAACATTCTACAAATGTATCCAACAATGAGCAATGATCATGCAAGGATTGAACAAATCGAAATTGTTGAAGCTTAACACAAAACTCAGTATTCCATTGTCTTGAGGCTTAATTAAGTCCATAAAGACTCTTAGTGAGTTTTCATACCTGTCTAGGAAGTGCTTTTGTATAGTCTTGAGGAACTTCCATGTAGATTTCATCATCTAAGTAGCCATGTAGGAAGGCATTGTTGATATCAATTTGAGTTGGTGGTCATTGCTTGAGTGTTGCTAAAGCAATTAACATTCTCACAGTAACAAGCTTTGTAACAGGGGCAAAGCTATCAAGATAATCCTCTCCCTCAACTTGATCATAGCCCTTAGCTACCAATCTGGCTTTAAGCCTATCCAGAGATCCATCAGCTTTTATTTTCACTTTGTATACCCATTTGCAACCAATAGGTGTTTTGTGATGAGGTAAATCATTAAGCTCCCAAGTAGAATTTTCTTCTAAAGCTTGCAATTCGTTATCCATGGTAGCCACCCATTGAGGGTTAGTTTTAGCTTGAGCATATGACCTAGGCTCAGTGATAACAGCAGCATTCAAAAGCACTTCATCAGTAGAGTGATTTACAATGAAATCATTGAGGTAGGAAGGAGGAACATGAGGTCTGGAACTCCTTCTTAAGGTTGATGGATCTGGAATTGGGTGATTTGATGATGAAGATGATTGAGGGTCTGAAGATAGCTCTGGCAAAGGTTCCTGAAAAGAATTATCATCCAAGAAAGGGATAGGAAGCATATATTCTGAAGGAGATGAACCTTGACTGTATGGAAATATGGACTCAAGAAACACCACATCCCTTGAAATATGAACTTGATGAGTATCAAGATTGAATAACATGTATCCCTTATGATCTAGAAGATAGCCAATCATGATATATTTAGAAGCTCGGTCTGTAAATTTATCTTTGTGGGGAGTTGTGTTAGTCATATAAGCCAAGCATCCAAAAGGCTTCATAAGATCATATTGAGGGTAATCACCAAATAAGACTTGATAAAGAGAGCTCCAATGAAGCAAGGCAGTAGGGAGTCTATTGATGATATAAGCAGCAGTAAGTATGGAATAAGGCCAAAGATAATGAGGCACCTATGAAGCTTTCATAAGTGCCCTAGCAATCTCGAAAAGATGTCTATGTTTCCTCTCAACAACACCATTTTGCTGAGGGGTATAGACACAAGTAAACTGTTGAGCAATGCCAAGACCAGAGAGAAAAGCTTTGCAGTCATGACTGAGAAACTCTGAACCATTATCTGATCTTATTATCTTGACAGAGAGATCAAGCTTAGTAGAGATCATCTTGATGAATACCTTAAGTGATGAAACAGCCTGTCCTTTATTTGAAAGCAAGCAAACCCAAGTAGCTCGTGTGAAGTCATCCACAATAGTTAGAAAATAAGGAGTATTGGTGATGTTGTGCTTAGAATAGGGCCCCCAGATGTCTACATGTAAAAGTTCCAAAGGTTGCTTAGAGTGAATAGAACTAGTAGGAAATGGGATCCTTGTTTGATTGGACTTATGGCAAATATCACATGTGTAGGCTGAAGGAGAAGGACATATATTCTTAAGGACTTCAAGATGACTGAGAGTGGAAGGAGAAGCATGGCCAAGCCTACTGTGCCATTGCTCAAATAACTCATGAGAGTGAGAACTAGATAAAGAAAGATTAGGCATCTGAAATGAAGATTTAGGCTGTAATATGTATAACTTTCCAGATAAATGGCCAGTGACAAGAAATTAATTAGTGGCACTATTGATCAATTCACAATGAGTAGGCATAAAGGTGGCTTTCAAGGACATGCTTAATGCTAATTGAGACACTGAGAGAAGATTATATTTAAATGATGGAATGAGGAAAACATCATTCAAGACCAAAGCATCAGAAATCACCACTTGGCCAGAATAAGAAACCAACTTAACAAAGCCATCAGGGAGACACACCTTGATTGAATGAGGGAGAACCTTGATGCATGTCATGAGAGTAGCATCACAACACATATGCATTGTAGCTCCAGTGTCAATGATCCATGCTCCAAGAGAGATTGATCCAGGAGTAGTGAATGCAAAATGAGAGTCTAAGGAGTCCACCATATGAGCAAAGGATGGAGAGGAATCAGTTGATGGCTCAGTTGTAGATGTAGGTGTCTTTGCTGCAAAAAATTTGGCAACCTCCTATTGAATTAACTGAGAAATATTAGACTTAGGATCAGAGATAGAAGTAGAAATAGTAGCTGAATCCACTAGATGAGCTGCTTGTTTAGATCTTGGATGCCAATCAGGATATCCATGTAGTTTAAAACAATCTCCTACTAGATGTCCAGAAGCATGGCAGTGGTCACAGACACGTTTAGCCTTCTCTTCTTTAGATAGATACCTTCTCTGAGTAGACACAAAACTCCTGTCTCTGTTAGAAGATGAAGAACCCCTACCTTGAAAGGAGCCTCTACTAGATGAAGAAAACCTTGGAGCATGAGAGAATAATGCTGAGGATTCTGAAGTTTCAGGATAAGAAGAATAAACACTTCTCTGTTTTTCAACTCTAAGGATCATAGAGTAAGCTCTATCCACATGAGGTAAGGGCTCCATAATCAGAATTTGACTCCTAATGCTATCATAAGACTCATTCAAGCTCATTAGGAACTGAAGTAAACGACCATTATTAACAAATGTGTCCCATTCTTGAGATGCAACACAAGAACAAATAGGTTTAGGCATTGCTAGAGCTAACTCATCCCATAATTCCTTGAGAAAAACTACTTAAGTTCCTCTGCAATTGGTATATTTAGGGACCATTGCATTCACCAAAACGCCTAACCAATGTATTCCATAGTTCAAAGGCTGAATTGGCATATATGAAAGCATCTACTATGTCATTTGATAAGGAATTAAGTAACCAAGATCTAACCATGCCATCAACTCTCTCCCAATTATCAACTGAAATAGGATCCACAGGACGAGGAATTGAACCATTTATGAAACCTAGTTTGTTCTTAGCTAAAAATGCGATCTGAATTGATCGACTCCATGGTAAAAAATTGTTGCCATCAAGCTTTGTAGTTACCAAGCACATACCAGGAAAGTTTGAATTGGTAAGAGATAGAGCATCGGAATCACGAGACTGAGAAGAAATAGCAGCAAGTTGTGAAGAAGAAGACGCCGGATGTAGCGGCGGCACCGTCAAATTAAGCGAAGCCATTAATCAAGCAGAAAAATAATCAGGAATTGAAAACCGCAACTAATACCATGTTAAACTGAGCATGCATGGATGAATTCATCTCAGGGTTTCAGATATTGAGTGAAGAAGAATGAAAAGTAGTGATCTTATTCAATATCAAAAATCGGATCCAAAGATACAAAGTATGATGTATTTATACATGTGTGCGTCTACTTAGCTAGCTAACTAATCAAACCAAAATCAGTTACAAAAGATTCTAGAAGTTATGAGCTGGAAATATCTTCTTTATGAGCTAAGAGAACAAAAGTTGATCAGCTGTCACGTAGGATCATATCATTTGATGAGCTGGATTATGTGATATTCTTCAGTCTGTAATTAAGCCCATTTTACGTGGCTTCAATAACTCTTTAGCATCAATAACTCAATACAAGACTCATTAACACTCTAGTACCCGCTGCTTCCCCATCCCTCCCTTTTTAGAGTACGGGATGGTGGCAGTTACAAGAAAGCAAGGAAGATATACTGTTTAGGGCATCTCCCCGAGATTCCCTCACTACTTTTAGTTGTTATTCTTCCCATTAAGAAAGAAAAAAGAACAAAACTAAAGCATTAACTCATTGTAGTAAACGTATGAGAGATACAAAAGATGAAATGTCGTACGTGATCAAGCGGCGGTGTGAAAAGGGCAACGGGGAGGCAGAGGAAGGGGCTGGGTGTGGGTTTGAGAATTTGACAAAGTCCAGGAACTGGATTGCAATGTCATGACTTTTTCTTATTTATGTTTAAGTCCTTAAGATCCTATATATTTTAGATTGGTCCCTGAGGTTTGCATAACCTTATTTTTAGTCCCAGAATTTAGTTTGAATTGCAATTTTACCCTAAAACTTGCTGAAATTATAATATTACCCCAGAATTGCATAATTAATGTATAATTAATCCGCAGATTATAACGAAATGACTTGTATAACCCAAAAGAACATAAAATGTGACAATTTGAACCCTTAGGATGTCTAGAACTTTACACATACATTCGATTAGGTTTTCTACCCTAAACCCTAATCATGTAAACCCTAATTTTAGGGTTATGATCGCACAAATCTTAATTTTAAGTAAACCCTATACATAGGACCGTTAATTGTTAATCCTTCTCAAGAGTTAATTCTAGAAATTATTTTAGTTATACATGATTGATTTAAATGTTAAGTCGAGTTTCTATACCTCGTAGGGAGTATGAATGAAGGGCAGGGATAAGAAGGAATAATGCAACGAACTTTTTGCAAGGATCGTCGATATCCAAGGTGGGGGGAGGTAAAATCTTATCTATGTTATTCATTGTACACTTCATTATGTGAATTTTGTGATGTGAAATTGAATTCTGTAACTATGTGATGTTGATTTCACGTTGAATGTTATTGTTATATGATTGAAGTACAAGTAAATTCTATGGTTACATATGCTATTGATTGCAAAAGTGAAAGTGTGACTGATTACATGTTGTGATAAGTCGGGATAATTCCCGCACCAAGAAGGGTTTCGTTAGAAACCAATTATACGTCGAAGGATTGTTAAAATGTGTAATTGTCGTGAAATGAATGGTTCAACATGAATGTGATTGATGTGTACTAAGTGTTATGTGAAAAAATGTGATTGCACATGTGCTTGCACGCCAAAGAGAGTATTCTTCGGAAACCCAGCACAGAGAGTTTAAAAACCCATAGGGTCGCTTTGGGGCCAAGCATGTGATAGACTTTTTTCGGAAACCTATCCAAAGGTTTGCAAAGGACTACTCGGGAGTCCATAATGTGCAATGTTTATGTGATATGACTAAGTGTACTCTATGTACCCCTTCGTTGTTGGTAACTTTGAAAATCTGTTGGTAAATAATTGTACCAACAGATTAATGACAACAGTGAAGTTGTTGGTAAAGTGCTTGTTGGTAAATTTTACCAACACAATAACTTGATCTGTTGGTAAATTACAAACAGAATGTCAACTAAAAAAAAAGGTTGTTGCTAAACTGTAGTCTAGATTGTGTTGGTAATTTGTATGAATTCACCAACAATTTGAAATTTGTTTGTAATTAGCGACAAAAGTTGGTTGGTAAGTTGTTAGTAAAATACCAACGATTGGTTGATAATCGATTTGTAAAATACCAATGAGTTAAAAAGTTGTTAGTAATATATGTTAGTAGTCTGTTGTTAATTTACCAATGATTAATAATTTTGTTTGTAACAATTGATATGGGTTGGATGGTAAGTTGTTTGTAAGACTTGATTGGTAATTCATTAGCAATTTACCAATGAGTTGAAAATCTATTTTAATTTACTTACAAATAAAAAGTTAAATCTATTGTTAATCCATAATGATACGTTGACATATTTGTATAGACAAATTAAAATTGATATAGAGAAATTAAAATTGATAATTTACTTGAAAGAAACAATTAATCTCACCAAATTGATAAGCAAAGTAATGTCTAATAATTAATATCTCCTAAACAATATTTGATAGTCCAATAAATGGTACCTAACAAGTTACTAACATATGATACCTAGTAGAGAAAGTTTGAATTTTCCTAGCATATACTTAACCACATAAAATGCTAATAAAACTTAAAGATTGTAATTCCTTTCAAATGTCATCTTCATCATGATCAAGATCATCTGCATACTCATCATCAGTTGGTTGTGGATCAACATGAGAAATTAAGAACCACCACCTCTTGAAAACCTTTGCATGAGATCATCCATCTCTCCTTTTGCTTTTGCCTCCATTCCAACTCCATTTGCTCTTGACGTTGCCTCATTCAGTTCTCCATTTACTCTTGTCTTTGCCTCATTTCCTCACGTACTTCCTCATAAAACTCAGCACGCAGCTGATCACAATTTGATTGTGTGGAGTTGAAGGAGGTATGACTTTCAATTGCAGCTGATAGTTTGCATCCCAACCCATAAACTAGTTGCTCCTTTGATGGTCCAACTACTTCATAGTATAGGCTGGAGAAATCAACATCAGGTGTAGAGTTTTCTCCATCTTCAATTTGGTTTTGAGTGATAGCATTGTAGCGTTCCATAACCTCTTCCTACATGATCCATAAGGTAAAACTTAAATTTGTATGATACTAAGTGAACATCTCAAAATATGCAATACTAAGTGTTTAAAATCAAAACAAAAATAACATCAAACTTACAACAACTTTCTTCGATCGCTAGCTTATCAACGAATTCTCCATTTTTCTTCTTGTGCATCCTTATGAAAATATCATAGTCATTTACAGCACATCCAAGCTCTTTAGCTTGAAATTATTGGCAATCAACATAAATTAGAACATTATAAAATCAATGTTATATAATTCTATTCAAAAGTATAAGAAATGTAAGCATTTTCATTGTTTACAACTTGTATCCCATGATCTATAGCCGATCTAGAACCCACAGAGTATTTAGATAGTCCATTTGCAGGTCCTGCCACCTCACTTAACCGATTTTGGGATGCCACAGTACACTTTTTCTTGAACTCTGGGGTATTCCATTTTTGTTGCCAACTATCCCAAGTCTCTCGTGGAACATTCATTGGTTGTCGTCCTGATTTCCTCCATCTCTAAGAACAATTCCAGGTTGACGTCGTCCTCCCCTATTGCTGCCATCTCCAAGACCATTTCCAGGTTGACGTCCTCCAAGCCCATTTCTATTATTGTTGTCATCTCTAAGAACAATTCCAGGTTGAGGTTGACGCTCATTTCTCTTATTGTTGTCATCTCTAAGAACAATTCCAGGTTGAGGTTGACGTCCTCCACGCCCATCTCCCTTATTGCAGGTTGACGTCGTGCTGGCGTCTCTCCCCTATTGCTGCCATCTCCAAGACCATTTCCAGGTTGACACCCCCACGCCCACGTCCATCTCCCTTATTGTTGACATCTCTAATAAGGCAATAACAATGTCAAGTTGACGACCTCCATGCCCGTCCCCTGCCACATCCAAGTTGACGACCTCCATGCCCGTCCCCTGCCACATCCACGTCCGTCCCTGTCCACGTCCTTCAACCATAGTAATATGATGCAAAAAAAACTCTGCTTCGTTCAATGGATGAAGAAGAAACAAACGAGAAGCTCCAAATTATGGAGTGGATGAATTGAATACACAACATTGGAAGCTGAGAGCTGAGAGGAACGAGGAAGTGGAGGGAGTGGAGGGAACAGGGAAGTGGAGGGAGTGGAGGGAGGGAAGGGAACGGTTGTGCTAGCTTTGTCCGCCCAATTTTTGGCCCAATTCATAGTCCTAATTTCATCAATTGTGTCGTTTTTGTTTAGTTTTCTTTTGAACAAAATATGAACTATTCATAATTAATCTTTTCTTTAAATATATTAATATACTATACATATTAATCTTACACAATTTTTATGTAATAACTGCCAATAATCTCCAACAGTTTACATTATTCTCTACACCAAAAAAGAATATTTCATAATATTCTTTATTAATTTATTTATTTAACATTTTATTTATTATCAATATTCGTTATTATTGTTAAATAATCTATTTTTCATCTTTATTAGTTTAATGTCTAGATATTATATGTATTTATTAATATGTTGTATTGTATTTTTTTTCCAAAATCGGAATTATTATAATAGCACTTAATATAAAAAAATAAGGAAAAAAATGAATACAAAGTAAAAATAATGTAAAAGAACTTAAAACAAAATAAAATAAGAAAAGAAAAAGAATATAATAAATAATAAATAATGATAAGAAAATTTTGAATAAAAAGAAATTAAAAATAAAATAAAATAAGAAAATAAAATGAATAAAATAAATTAATAAATAAAAAGAAAAGAAAAATCAGATGGCGCAAGGGTTGACCTGCGGAAAGTTGGCGCAAAAAGCAGCAGTTTAGATGAGATGAATCACTGTTGGAGATGAAAACAGGCTCCATCAAATTGTGACGGCACACTGTAGGAGATGCTCTTTATAACACTATATATATATATATATATATATATATATAACAAATTTGGGTGGTTACCTTTATTAAAATCATTATTGGTACAAATATATAAATAATTTCATATAAGTTGTATTTGATTTATGGATTTAAAAAAATAAAAGTTGTTTCTTCTAAAAAAATAACTTATCTAATAATACTGGTTATGATAGATAAATTTTATTGATAAATATATCAATAAAATTATCAAATATGATTTGATATTATATAATATTAAAATATTCATATTTTGTGATATTGTATTAATATAACATTGGCATTTTGTGATATTGGTTTATGTCCCAATAATATCTATCAATTATTCGCAATTAATATCATATTATGTTTGATATTAATTAATATGCAATAATATATATTAACAAATAACGACATGATAATATTAATACATTTACATTTTTTTCTTCAATGTTTTCGTTATTGATTTATGCAAAATAATATATATATATAGTTTATAATTAATATCAATATTTTGCAAATATATCTTATATTATATCGATAACTTGACAATATCTATTTTTGTTGAAAATATATCGAAAAATATTTGTGTGATAGTATTTTTTGTTGATTGATATTATTTAATTATATATAATAGTAATTAGATTGAAATGTGTATTGAAAGTATATAAAAACCGGTCAATTTTGTATTTAATTAGTTAATTTATCAAATATAATAACTAATAACTAATATAATAATAATATATAGCGAATAATTGATAAATATTATTGAGAAAAAACCAATATCACAAAATGTTGATATCATAAAATGTTGATATTATATTAATACAATATCACAAAATATCATCAAATCGAATAAAAATAACAATAAAATTATCAAATCTGATTTAATATTTTATAATATCAAAATATTGTATCAATATAATATCGACAATTTGTGGTATTTGTTTTGTCTTAATAATATTTATCAATTATCCGCAATTTATATCGTATTTTGCGATGTTAATTTTAAAATTAATGATTAAAAAATATATTTGGATATCAAATTATATTTCTTTGATATAAAATCAATTAGATATATGATTGTTTACTTTTTTCTTAGTAGAGGTAGGGTTGTGCACGGGTCTCGATAATTACCAAAATCGAACAAAAAAATGGACCAAAAAGGATTCATATCAAAAATCTCCGTTGATTTTGTCAATTTTGTATTTAATTAGTTAATTTATCGATATAATAACTAATATAATATTAATATATAGCGAATAATTGATAAATATTATTGAGAAAAAACCAATATCACAAAATATCGATATTATATTAATACAATATCACAAAATATCATCGAATCGAATAAAAATAACAATAAAATTATCAAATACGATTTAGTATTATATAATATCAAAATATTGATATTGTATCTATATAATATCGACAATTTGTGATATTTGTTTTGTCTCAATAATATTAATCAATTATCCGATAGTATTTTGAGATATTAATTTTAAAATTAATGATTAAAAAATATATTTGGATATCAAATTATATTTCTTTGATATAAGTAGGTTGTGCACGGGTCTCGATAATTACCAAAATCGAACCAAAAACGGACCAAAAAGGTTTCGAATCGAAATTCTCCGTTGATTTTTTTTTTTTTTTACTTTCTCCCAACTGAATTGGACCAAATTTCCTTTTGTTTTGGTTCTTCCGGAGAATTTTCAATCTTTTAATCAAGATTGAAAGGAATTGGGATCGATCGAAACTGAATTGGATCGAATGAAGAATCGATTTCAAATTTTTATGCATATGTCATTTATTTTTATATATCTTAATATAATTACGAGTTAATTTATACTATATTTAAAACAGGAAAAGTTTAACATATTTACTGATTTGCCACTCAATTGCAAAAATGGACATAATACTGATTTGTCATTGACCAATAGAAAAATTATGGAAAAAAAACTAAAAAACTTTTGAGAATCTTATAGAACAACCTTCATATATATTTTAAATATAATAAGTACTCTTTTAATTTAATATAGAGGTAAAATGAAATCGAGGAAATTATTTTGGATGGTATTATTATATGATTATGTCTTAATGATATAATTAAAAAATCTGAAAATAATGAAATTTAAACATTGTCAAAAATTTAAAAATTTGAAAATTATTCTATTATTTTAATATATAAATGTGAAAAATAGGTTTAAAAGCTAAATTTCATTTTACGAAGGGCTGTAAAATGTTTAAAAGCTATTATAAAATTATTAAAAATAATAATTAAATTTGAAAGTAAAACTAATAATAATCTAATAATGTTGTGAGGTTAATCTAAAAAAAAAAAAATCCACAAATAACATTTAAAAATAAATCCAAACATATATGCAATACTAATTGTGTAAGATATAACGGTAAGAAAAAATATTTTAAAATGGTTTCAAAATTCTAAAAAAAATATTGTTTTAAATGTAAAATGAATTTGAAACCTAAATTTTTTAAATATAAACTAAGTTTTTGAATAAATACAATGTTTGTAAAATAAATCCATCTAATAAATACAGGTTAACATCCGTTACTTTTTTTTCCCTCTCTTTTGTTTAAATTTATTTAAAAAGATCTTTGAATCTCCATCGTGAATTGTTTCGAACTATAAGAACCGAGATTTCAAATTGAAGCGAACGTCTGAAATTCGGTTTGGTTTGGTTGAGGAGAATTTTTTATATTTTATGGTTTGGTTACAAAGATTTTCAATTTTCTGAATTGAATCGGATAGTGACATCCCTAGAGGGAGTGGAGGGGAGACTATAAAAACTTAATTGATTCAAAATCCAAATTTTGGCCATCGCACAATGTAAGGTAAGATACCACTTGAGCTGCAAACCGTGTAATAGATAGGATTATCTATACTATGTGTAAAAGGGAAGAAGTTGGTAAATTTTACAAATTTGTCATTTTCCGACCCAAACAATTAACCAATAGAAGAAAAAAAAACTAAAATAAATTTTTAGTATCTTATAGATAAGCTTCACGTATATATGATGTATTGAATTATATTCTAATTTACATATAGGAGTAGAGATAAGTTATTTTAAATGATATAATTATATTTAATGTGATGATAAAGTTTGAAAATAATGAAATATAAATTTTTTCAACAATTTAAAAAATTTGGAAATTAGTTAATAATTTTAATATATAAATGTGGAAAGTAGCAAGGTTTAAAATTTAAATTTCATTTTACGATGGGTTGCAAAATGTTTAAAAGTTCAAAAGTTATTATAAAAATATCAAAATAATAATTAAATCTGAAATTAAAATTAACAATAATAATAAGGATATGAGATTAATTTTAACAAAAATGAACATATAAATTTTAAAAATTAATTCAAATATATATGCAGTTTTAATCTTATAAGACATAAAAATCTATACATTGAATAAATTTTGTAATAGAAATAATAAAAATAATTGGTAATTACTTCAAGTAAATAGGTATAATTAAGGATGTTCAAACGGTTCACCGGTTACGGTTCCGGTTCGAACCGCCGGTTCGGCGGTTCCGGATTGGTGGAACCGAAACCGAACCGGGAGGTGGCCGGTTCCGGTTTTGGTTCCGAACCGCCGGTTGAACCTAAACCGGGCGGTTCGGCCGGTTCGAACCGGCCGGTTCCCCTTTTTTTTTTTTTTTTTGCATTTTTCTTGTTAATTTTGATTTTGCAACTCTGAATTTTTTTTAATGTTTTTTTCGATATAATTCATGATTGAAATAGAGTACAAAAATCGAAGTGAACAAATGTTTTCATTATAAATTGAAAATTTATTACAAGTTATAATAGAACTCAATTTCTAAGTTTCTAACCTAATGATTGAAATTCTAATGAATTTATAATCTTAATTCTAATCTATTAGACTATTACAAACTAAATATATCTATTACAATTACAAAATTTTATCTAAAGATTAAAGAGAAGGGAAAAAAATTTGAAAGAGCTTGAGTTTCATTCTAAGTTTGGAAATGAAATTCAATTCCAAACTTATAATGAAATTGCCTACGTATCCTTAATTCGAATCAAATTAAGGAATCAAAATCACTATTCCTTAGCAATAATGGTTAGAATAGGATACATGGTGGTCCTTCGTGACCATCACTTGAACAAATCACTTGAAGTCTCAAAAGCAATAGATTCATAAGTAGCACTTAAATAAGAGTCTAACTCTTGGGTAGGGTTACCTCTAGATCGTTTTTGTATCCTAATGTCATAAAAAAAATTAAAAAAAATTAAAAAAAATTCAAAAAATTCAAAAAAAATTCAAAAAATTCAAAAAAATTTCAAAAAATTGTAAAAACCGGCGGTTCGAACCGGCGGTTCGAACCGGCGGTTTGAACCGCCGGTTTGCCGGTTTGCAAAAATTGGAACCGGAACCGAACCGCCCCTTGACGGTTCGCGGTTCCGGTTCGGAACCGAAACCGGGTCAACGGTTCCTGGAACCGTTGACCGGCGGTTCGAACCGCCCTGGTTTCGGTTTTCGGAACCGTTTGAACGTCTTTAGGTATAATGGATCTAAACTTTTTCTAAAAATCTATAATATGTTGTAAGAATTTTGAAGAATGGTTATAAGAATATAAGAAAATATTATTTAAATTTTAAAATTAATTTAAAACAAATGTTTAAATATAAACTAAAATTTTGAATAAATATGGTGTTTTTTTTTTTTTTTTTACAAATCCATCTAAAAACAACACAAAATAATTCTAAGATGTAAAAGGACAAAAAACGTGAAGTTGGTAAACATACTAGTGAGTATAATTAATTACTTCTTATTTATTCAAAAATTAAAACCCACCACAATCCGATTAAAATTAATTATACTAGTGAGTATAATTAAACCCTCTGGGCAAAATGACTTGCATTTTCCTTCCGATTTTCATAAGGACACACGACAAGAAGATACTCAACCTGTAAACAGTAATAAAGATTGATATGAATGCATCATATCAACACATTCTAAATTTTTTAGCAATTTACCAACAATGTGATTAGTTGTAGATGCTAGACCCTTTATCAGTGGACTTATATCAGTTGGTAACATCCAGTACTAATCAGATGGTAAATAGTTGCTAAATTTAGCTCAAAAAAATTGTGTATTTACTAATGGAGTTATATTTGTAGGTAATGTCCATTAGTATTTCAATGGTAGATACTTGCTAAATTTTACCCCAAAATTTTTTGCCAATTTTACAAACGGATTTTTATTGGTTGCTAATGTCCGTTAGTAATTTGATGGTAATTAGTTATTAAATTTTGTTTCAAAAACTTGTCACAATTTTACGAACGGATTTATATTGATCGGTAATGTCTATTAGTAATTTGATGGTAAATAGTTGTTAAATTTGGCTCCAAAAAATAGTGCCAATTTTACAAACGGATTTATATCAGTTGAAAATGTCCATTACTAATTTGATGGTAAATAGCTGTTAAATTTGGCTCCAAAAAATGGAGCCAATTTTATAAACGGATTTATATCAGTTGGAAATGTCCATTAGTAATTTGATGGTAAATAGTTGTTAAATTTGGCTACAAAAAATGGTGCCAATTTTACCAACGACTTTTGCTTGTTAGCAATATTCAGTTGTTAATTTGTTGATAAATCGGTCATGGATTTCAATAATTGAAATTTGTTAGTAATCCATCATTATTCTGTTCCTATTTACAAACGACTACCATTTGTCACTAATATCCGTTGCTAAATCACTGTTTTCTTGTAAATAACTATATCTGATATTTGGAGCACACATAACTATAACTTAATTATAAATTTATTAAAAATAAAGATATAGGAGCAATATGTATATAACTAAAAACAAAAAATATATATTAATTATCAATCTCTACACAATTAGCATTTTTTAAAAATTAAAATTAAGATTTTAAGATATATTAAAAATGCAAAATTTAATAAGATTTTAGATTCTTCAATATTTTAGAATTTAAAATATACATATTATACACACATACATATACACATATGTATATATTAGTGTTAACGAGCTTTCAAACTCGAACTTTAATTGTTTACGAGGCGAACTCGAGCTCGAACTATCGAGCTTCTATTCGAGATCGTTTTGAACTTTTAACGAACTTTTTTCGAGCCGAACTTAAGCTTGAACGATCGAGCTAGCTTGTATTCAAACCCATTATGAACTTTTATCGAGCCGAACTCGAGTTGAGTTCGTTTATCTTGTTATCGAACTTTATTCAAATCGAACTCGAACGAATATCGACCTCAAGATTTTTCAGTCAAGCCAAGCTCGAGCTCCATTACTAAAGTTCGTAACAAACTCGAGCCCAAATAAAAACAACCGAGCCGAACTCGAGCTCAGTGATATTCAACTTAATTCAACTCGTTTGCATCTCTAGTTACAACGTGTAATGTAAAAAGTTAAAAACAGAATAGATAACATGAATATATATATATATATATAACACTAATAACAAGACCTAATTCTAATGTTGGAACATTTATATATAGATGGAGTGGACCAATATGGAGATAAATATTTATTGCATGATTATGTCCATCACATGCAACTCTAAATGAATGGACTGTAATGAAAACACCTCAAGTAATTTGTATATGTTAGAAGTTGACGTCATCATCAGAAAATCCTAGTCGTTCATGATTTTACATGCATCATTTTCGGGGAACCTTGACCGTCGATTGGAGTCCCATCCCTTTCAATTCACAATTGTCTTCACATAATATGCCTTCCTTTGGAGGTCATCTTATGATTTTTAGTTTCCACTTTGGGTGTGTTGGTGGGTCTGTAGTGCTCGCCGATGACCTGCTTATCTCCGGCAGTTGTGCAGCGGCGAAGGAGGGGCTGGGCAATGAGTCTTGGAGAAGGGGGAAGGGAGGAATCTTAAATTAAGCATATTATATATACATATCACTTAATCTTAAGATCAGACATTTAACACCTAAAAAGTATATATATAACACCTATAGAGTATATATTAAACATATCAAACATATAATATGAAAATATTCTAATGGTATTACAAATATACTATATAGGTGATATAAGATCACATGCATCTATAAGATATAATAAACACTATTCTTCCTTCAAATATTATGAAAATATTTTAAAGGTATTACAAAGATACTTTATATGTGATATAAAATTACATGCATCTATGATATATAATAAACACAATTCCTTCAAGTATTATGAAAATATTATAACACCTAAAGAACATACATATAACACTTATAGAGTATATATGACACCTATCATTCAATCACATAATATGAAATCTTCTTTATATGTGATACCTCAAGAACATACATATAACACATAAAGAGTATATATATAACTCATATAGAGTATACATATAACATCTATCACTGAATCACATAATATGAAATCTTCTATATATGTAATACCTCAAGAATATAGATGTAACACCTAAGGAGTATATATATAACACCTATAGAGTATAACTATAACACCTATCACTGAATCATATAATAAAACTTTAACACCTACAAAGTACATATATAACACCTATAGAGTACATATATAACACCTATCACTGAATCACATAGTGTGAAATTTGGTGTGCGTGGGCGCACACCAGATCAGCTGGGGGTGCGCGTGGGCGCGACTGGGTGCAGCCCACGCGCCGGGTCGGGTCAGGGGCACGGATCTAGGATCCGTGCCACATGTGCATATAAGTTTTGTTCTTGTTTCTTTGTGGTTTCGTCTCTTAATTGGGTTCTCAAACTTAAATAATATTATCAAAATAATATTACTTTTAAATCAGGTAAATAGTAGTTCTCAGAGTCAAAAATTATAATTAAATTTTAAATCCATCGAAGTTTGGATTTGAATAGGCTGCATTAACTCGCATGCTTTGATAAACATTGAATGTGTGTTTACCATTTCATATAATATAACGGTCTTAATTGAAAGTATATCAGAAAGAGAAGGACTTATGTGCACCTGTGGCACGGATCCTTGGATCCGTGCCCCCAACCCGACCCGCCGACCCGCCCTATTAATTCAAAAAAAAAAAAAAAATCTTCTTCTTCTTCTTCCTCTTCTCCTTCACGCAGCACTTTTTTTTTCTTCTTCTTCTTCTTCTTCTTTATCCTTCTTCTTTCTCCTTCTTCAACCTAATCTGCTTCCTTCTTCTTCTTCTCCTTCCTTCTTCTTCTTCTTCTTCCGTCCTCGTCCGCCGCCGGCGACGACTGTCTCTCTCTCGCTCATTATCTTCTCTCTCAGAGCTTGGAACCCATTCATGATCTCCTTGAGCTTCGCTCTTAGCCCGTTTGTGGTCGAAACCCTGGCTCGATCCACTGCACTTCCTTCCTTGTAACTCTTCCGGTTTGCCACGTTGGACTTGTCGAGCACTTCAAGCCTTGTCTTCACTGTCTTGGTTTTTCTGAGAACACTGACCATGTTTGAGTCCATTCGGTCTCTCAATCCGCGCAGGATCTTGGCGCTGTAAGTGGACTTGGTGTCGTCGTCTAAGGTTTGGAGATCGTGCAAGAGATCAGTGATCTCTTGCATGGTGTTCTTGATGGGCTCCACTTGTTGGAAGAATTGAGACAGGTTTTGCTCATCTGCGTCGCTTAGTTGCCCCAACTCTATGTCTCTCTCTTCTTCCACGTCCTTCTGGGCATGCTTTTTCAACTCCACGTAACTTAGAAACGACTTCGTCATGAGATCATTCATCTGGAATTCAATTCAAGAAACAAACATTTAACACCTAAAAAGTATATATATAACACCTATAGAGTATATATTAAACATATCAGACATATCAGACATATAATATGAAAATATTCTAATGGTATTACAAATATACTATATGGGTGATATAAGATCACATGCATCTATAAGATATAATAAATACAATTCTTCCTTGAGAGGTTATGAAAATATTTTAAAGGTATTACAAAGATACTCTATAGGTGATATAAAATTACATGCATCTATGATATATAATAAACACAATTCCTTCAGGTATTATGAAAATATCATAACACCTAAAGAACATACATATAACACTTATAGAGTATATATATGACACCTATCATTCAATCACATAATATGAAGTCTTCTTTATATGTGATACCTCAAGAACATACATATAACACATAAAGAGTATATATATAACTCATATAGAGTATACATATAACATCTATCACTGAATCACATAATATGAAATCTTCTATATATGTAATACCTCAAGAACATAGATGTAACACCTAAGGAGTATATATATAACACCTATATAGTATAACTATAACACCTATCACTGAATCATATAATAAAACTTTAACACCTACAAAGTACATATATAACACCTATAGAGTACATATATAACACCTATCACTAAATTACATAGTGTGAAATCTGGTGTGCGTGGACGCACACCAGATCAGGTGGGGGTGCGCGTGGGGGCGCGTGGGCGCGCCTGGGTGCGGCCCACGCGCCGGGTCGGGTCAGTGGCACGGATCTAGGATCCGTGCCACAGGTGCATATAAGTTTTGTTCTATCAGAAATTATATGTTTGAGTAGGACTTATGTGCCCCGGGGGCACAGATCCTGGATCCGTGCCCCCAACCCGACCCGCTGACCTGCCCCTATTAATTAAAAAAAAAAAAAATTCTTCTTCTCCTTCTTCTTCCTCCTCTTCTTCTTCACGTAGCTTTTTTTTTTCTTCTTCTTCCTCTTCCTCCTCTTCCTCTTCTTCTTCACGCAACTTTTTTTTTTCTTCCTCTTCCTCTTCTTCTTCCTCTTCCTGCTCCTCTTCCTCGTCTTCTTCACGCAGCTTTTTTTTTTCTTCCTCTTCCTCTTCTTCTTCTTCCTCCTCCTCCTCCTCTTCCTCTTCACGCAGCTTTTTTTTTTCTTCCTCTTCCTCTTCCTCTTCCTCTTCTTCTTCCTCTTCCTCTTCTTCTTCTTCTTCTTCTTCTTCTTCTTCTTCTTCTTCTTGGGTGTTGTGGGCTGCGGTTTTGGGCGAGTTGGGTGTGTTGGTGGGTCTATAGTGCTCGCCGACGACCTGCTTATCTCCGGCAGTTGTGCAGCGGCGAAGGAGGGGCTGGGCGATGAGTCTTGGAGAAGGGGGAAGGGAGGAATCTTAAATTAAGCATATTATATATACATATCACTTAATCTTAAGATCAGACATTTAACACCTAAAAAGTATATATATAACACCTATAGAGTATATATTAAACATATCAGACATATAATATGAAAATATTCTAATGGTATTACAAATATACTATATAGGTAATATAAGATCACATGCATCTATAAGATATAATAAACACTATTCTTCCTTCGGATATTATGAAAATATTTTAAAGGTATTACAAAGATACTTTATAGGTGATATAAAATTACATGCATCTATGATATATAATAAACACAATTCCTTCAGGTATTATGAAAATATTATAACACCTAAAGAACATACATATAATACTTATAGAGTATATATATGACACCTATCATTCAATCACATAATATGAAATCTTCTTTATATGTGATACCTCAAGAACATACATATAACACATAAAGAGTATATATATAACTCATATAGAGTATACATATAACATCTATCACTGAATCACATAATATGAAATCTTCTATATATGTAATACCTCAAGAACATAGATGTAACACCTAAGGAGTATATATATAACACCTATATAGTATAACTATAACACCTATCACTGAATCATATAATAAAACTTTAACACCTACAAAGTACATATATAACACCTATAGAGTACATATATAACACCTATCACTGAATCACATAGTGTGAAATCTGGTGTGCGTGGGCGCACACCAGATCAGCTGGGGGTGCGCGTGGGCGCGCCTGGGTGCGGCCCACGCGCCGGGTCGGGTCAGGGGCACGGATCTAGGATCCGTGCCACAGGTGCATATAAGTTTTGTTCTATATGTTTTACTTATATATGAAAAATAATGATCACATATATGCCGCATGTTAAACCTACAATTATTTTGTATCAAACTTTTTTTTAAGTGATACATGTATGCCCGGGGTCACAATACCCTCAACTTAACCATCATATGGTGTTACATATATACTCTACAGGTATTACGTGTCTACTCTTCATGTGTCACATGTATACTATTATATACATGTGATACCTGTAGAGTATATTATAACACCAAGAAATGTAACATTCGTAAAATATATATATAACACCTAGAGTGTATGTGTATAACATTTAGATTTGTGCCCTATGTGCCCAGGGACATAAGTTTTGCCTTTTTTTTTTTTTTTATCAAATTGAATCTAATAAATTGAATTTTACCGTTTATCATATATATCTAGTTAATGATATCAAATCTAATGTCGATAATAAACATTACTAAAATAATATAGAAATTCTATCTATATTTTAATTGACTTACAATTATATTTAATTTGGGTTAAAAATGTTTTCTCTTTTCAATTATATCCAATTTTACATTTTTGATATAAATTTCAAAATGTTATATTTACCGTATGGACCTCTACTTTAATGTATGTTTTAGTATCAAATAATTTTTAAACGATGATTTATGATTCAATACCGTAAAATACATCAAAATTAAAATTCATACAACATTTTAAAATTTATATAAAATAGTTAGTCACTTGTGAGACCGTCTATGTGCGACGTCACTTGCGCACGGTCGTGTAGTGGGACACTGTCAACCGTGCGTGAAAACACATAGTACTGTAGCTCTAAAAGACATACTTATAAATAAAAATCACATACTTACATCGACCGTGTCCTGGGACCCGACCGTACGCCACAGATAGCTGTTGTTTTTCGCGTAAGGCACGACCGTATCCCAGGGCACAGTCGTGGGCTAAAAAAAATATCACATACTTATAATGAAAAATCACATACTTAGTGTTGAAAAGGACATACTTATACATCGTGCCTGTACATAGGTCGACCGTATTCCGAAACACAATCGTGCGTGAGGCTGTCGCGCGTCACACACGAGTTTTGTTGTATATAAAAAAGAGAAAGTCTTGTGTATGATAGTCTTATAGATCTTTTTTCTTGAGACACACCTGACAATTCATATGAAAGTTTGTGAATATAAATTCAATTAATTGGTAATAAGGATCCATATCACAAAATCTATACGTGAGACTGTTTCATATGAGGTTTTGTATATAAAAAATATAAAATCACCTATAGTTCAAACTAAAAAAGTTTTTAACCTAAAGATTTACCAAACTAACAAAGTTGAGTGAAAAAAAAAACGAAAATCCAAAAAATACAAAAAAAAAAAAACATAAAAATTGAGTTCAAATATACATAAATAAATAGATGGATAATATAATAGTAAACGGGGTAAACCAAGTTAGAGAACTACAAAACCTTATGTGAGACAATTTCATAGATAGTTTTCGTTAGATCTGTGAGACGAATCCGTTGTATCCATTTCATAGAACAAACACAACATAGAACTTAGAAAACTGTTCCTCCGTTTTCAGTTCGCACGTTAGTGGTTAGTACCGACACCCTGGCGCCATCTAATTTCCCGCCAAAACCACCAGTAACCGCCCTGCCGGCGACACGCCGCGGCGACGCGGCGGAGAGACTGATCGTCGCTGTGAAAGCTGAGAATGTGATCTCCAACTCCGGCTTCGCTTGGGCTCTGTCGCATGCGGCCAAGCCCGGCGACTGCATTACGCTCCTCGCCGTCTTCACTGACAACATAACCGGTAATTTGATGGAACCTCTGAAATAAAATCGTTTTTGTTACTTTTTTTTTTTGTTTTTTACTTCTGCTGATACATAAATGTTATAAATAGAGAAAATGTTTGGTGAGTGTTGCTGAAAATATAGGTGGGAGGAGATTTTGGGGGTTTCCGAGGATGAAAGGGGATTGTCGGAGCGGCGATTCTACTAGGTTAGCGGATCGGATTTCTCGAATACATGAATCTTGTTCTCAGATGGTTCTTCAAGTTCAGAATCAAATTCAGGTGCTGAATTAAACCCATGCGATTGTTTCATCTTTTATGGAGTTTTTCCTAATTGGTAGATAATATAAGTCTATTAATGGATCTGAAATTGCAATGTGCTTATTCAATGTTGGTTTTAGATTTGTATGTTATGTTTAAGTCAAGAAGTTGAGAAATGATGAAGAAAATACAAAAAAGTGCAGATTTTAGTGCGTAAACATACATTACCTAAAGTGTGGACTGTTTTTTTCTTTGAATTTTTCATTAAATTGCAACCCAGAATAAGGATTTGAATTTGGATAAAGCATGGGACTTATTTCCATTTTCTATTAATTTGAAGAATAATAGTTAAGAGTACTGCATTTGATTTTCAAAACTTGAACTATAATCACATATTTATTATTTGTTGTTAAGGCATATTTATAGCCCCATTAGTTCTAATGGTGTGTGTCATTTGACTAGGGATGTTTCTGATAATAATTCAACCCAGTCTGGCAAATGTGGACAAGATACTATATCATAAGTATTTGCTTTCCAACTGTTTCGAATGGCCAGCTTCAATTAATTTAGAGGTTAGGTAGGTAGTTGAATAGTTTAAATTATAGTCAAATCAAAATATCTGTACTTGCAACTTAACTATATGGTGATAACTAATAAGTGTAAAAGTAGTATACACAATTGATTCCCTTTTCTGCAATAAAAATTAGTAACTGTGAAAGAAATATCGAACAGACGACCAGGTAAAATAGGTAGTCGATGTTATTGAAGGAAATTGTTGAAGTTTTGAGTATTCCTAAAGAGGTATGATAGAAGAAAGATATATCTGTAGTTCAATATGCATGCACATGTGCTTTACATGTTCAAATAGCAGGCAAACTGCAATGATGTGAGTTTTATTATAAACCTGTCAAACCAAGAAATTATGAATTCCAGTATTACATGACCGCATCAATTATTAAAATTTTAAAATCACTAGTTTCAGGAGGATCTATTCGTGTGAAGGGTTGGATAAATTTTTTGACTTAATATTCTTGTCTAATGTAAGAAAAACTCTTGTTACTATTTTTACAGAGAAAAATTGCATATTGGTTTTCGTTGATTAGATAATTGAAAAGCAGCAATTTATCTAGTTTTTGATGCCTGTGAAACATTTATATATTAAGGCAGAAAGTGTCCCTGCTCACCACAAACTATAATTGTTACTTTTAGGAAATTACTGTTACTAGTATCTTTGCATGTCTATACCTTCTATCTTTGTCCTTTTGTTATCTACTTGAGTTTCATTGTAATATTAAGGAACTTGTTTTAGTAGTATCATCTTATGGAAGAGGGTTACTGTTTGTGAATGATTAGCCTTGTAAAATTGTAAAATGGCAGTTGGTTGTAGTTTGAAGCTTTAGTTATTCATGTAGGTCAGTTTGTGGATTAAGGTTGTATCAGTTATCTCTGCTGGTGCTGTTGCAGCTGAAGCAAAGAGCATTGGAGCCAAGTGGGTCATATTAGACAAGTAAATGAACAAAATTATTTTATATAGCTTTTGTTTATATACTTTGTTATGACAGTTATCATTTTATATGTACTTCCAACTACATAGATATACCTTGTTGCTATAACCTAAATTGAGAGCAATCAATATTTGAGTATTTGTTCCATATGTCATTCTTTAACACTAAAATGGTTAATTTTCAAACACACTGTTTCCTACATTCAAGTTCACGTAAGAATGTGAAGGAGCAAACTTTTGAAATAAAATCAATAATCTCTGTGATACATCTAGGATTAGGATATATGAGACAAATAAGAGGAAGCCTCAGAAAAACAACCAGTATAACAATTTTGTCTCTGTCATTCGAAAAACCAAACAGCACTGAGGATTGTGAAATTATTATCAGATGTCATTTTAAACATAAATCTTTGTGATTTATTGTAATAAGTATTAGAATGTCTGAACTTATAAAAGAATCCTTTATTCATAAACCAAGCAAACTGTTCAAATAGAAATTTAGTTCAATGGCTATATTAAGTTTGGTTATAGAATTTCTTTCAGTATCTTGTCAGTTGTCTTCTTGTCACTTATAAAAATCTTGTTTGATCTCAAACTTATCAATTCATAGTAAACTTCTGAAAGTGAGGTTCCAAATATAAGTAGTTGACAAATTAGTCCAGATGAAGCATTTTTGTTATTGTCAATCATTGAAATAGAAGATTAGGTGATTCAAAAAATTAAAAACTAAAAGATTCTAGTAATTGCTTTTAATATTGCTTTTAATTGCTTTTGCGAACACCCCATTATCTAGTGCAAAATTTTAGATTGCACGTCTGCCTTGTTTATAGAATTTGGTGATATGCTTTCGTAGAGCTAAATTATGTTATTTGAATCATGGTCTACGTATGAGTTTTACCTATTGATTAAAATTTACCTAATCAATCTTCTTCGATACATCTTGTTGGTAATATTGTCCTCTATATTTATCCACATCTGTGACAGACCAAATTACTTGTTTCATTGTTGTACTGTTCCTGATCGAGTCTACCCATCTAATGTCATTCAAATGTGTAAACACTGTCACATTCATGCTAATTCCATGTGACAGGAAACTGAAGCGAGAGCTAAAGCATTGCATGGATGAGCTACGCTGTAATATTGTTGTCATGAATGGTTCCCATGCAAAAGTTCATCGGCTCAATCTAGCTCAATCAAATGAACTTGAAACACCCTTCCGTTCAGCTTCTTCTTCTCCTCTGAAAGATAGTGAAAAGCTGCAAAGCTACAACATGAAGCATACTACCCCTGTTACCAGCCCTGAGAATCCAACTACTTCCTGCACTAGAACCTCTGGAGAAACATCAATATCAAGTCCTGACATTGGAGCTTCTGCTTTTCTTTTGTATGAAAAAAATCCCCTTTATGAACGATTTAATAAGAATAGACATCAACCCTGTGCACAGAATTTGTTTGGCCATTTAAGGGAAAGATCAACGAATTTTACAGCAACTGCAGAGTCAGAAAGTTTTAGGAATCATAGAGTCTTCTGGATTGCTCAAAACAACACTGTGGATGAGAATGTCCTGGCAAGTGGAAACTGCAATAATATGTCTAAATCAGCAATTACCCCCATGAGAACCAAATCAGATTATTTTTTGCAATACAATAAGAATGATATCACGACAAGAGCACTTGAGTTTAACCATTATAGCAGTGGAGAATCTTTGTTCAACTCTAGCATCAGGGAAGCTGTGTCTTTAAGTAAAGCTTCCTCTACTCCTCCTCCACTGTGTTCACTCTGTCAGTTCAAGGCTCCAATATTTGGAAAACCTCCGGAGCAGTTTTACTATAGCGAGTTAGAGGAAGCTACAGATGGTTTCTCAGACACAAATTATGTTGCAGATGGTGGATTTGGAGTAGTTCACAGGGGAGTTTTGAGGAATGGGTTGGTCATTGCAGTGAAGCAACTCGAGTTTGTTGGGGCACAAGGAGATGCTGAATTCTGCCAGGAAGTGCGCATACTGAGTTGTGCCCAGCACAGGAATGTAGTGGTGCTGATTGGGTTTTGCATTGAGGGGAAGAAAAGATTACTGGTGTATGAATACGTATGCAATAACTCCTTGGACTTTCATTTACATGGTATCATTTGTTTGCTTTATGGTTTCTATCTACTGTTTTACACCTATTGCATGTTCAACCACTAATTGTGGCACCTAATTGCAATACTAACTGCACATTATTTGTAGGAAATGAAATGCCAGAATTGGATTGGCAAACCCGCTTAAAGATAGCTACTGGCACGGCAAGAGGATTACGGTACCTTCATGAGGACTGCAGAGTTGGATGTATAATTCACAGAAATCTGCAGCCGGAGAGCATTCTCTTAACTCATGATTTTGAGCCTCTGGTACTCTATCTATGTTCTTGAAGCAATAACTGCCTAGTAGAGATTGTATTAGTTTACATTTATATCCTGTAAAGGCTTCATAAATTGTTTCAGACGATTAGCAGAGTGTGCTTAAAATCAGTCATGAAAGAAGTCAAAGTGTGGTTCTTGAATTTCAGATGCATTATCATGATCAACATATATAATCTACTTAAGCACAATTCCTTTTTCTTTTCTTTTTTTAAATAAATTTATCTTAGTTCAGTTACATTTTGTCATTTCAGGTAGCTGATTTTGGTCTGGGAAGATTGCACAATGAGTGGAAGTTCTGTGATAGGAACGAAGTTGTTAAAACTTCAGGGTAAATTTTACACCTCATTGAGGTTGGCATAGCTATTTATTTCTTCTGTTATCATTTTCTATTAATAACCTGAGCTAGACTATTAATATTCTGAGATGCAAAGAAAGTTTGAGATACTTAATTCATTTACAGTTTTGCAGGTATCGGGAACTCATATGATTTAAAAATACTCATATTCATTAGATTTGAATTTCTTCTACATCCTTAGGTATCTTGCTCCGGAATATTTCGATGATGGTAAAATGACAGAGAAAGTTGACATATATGCTTATGGCCTAGTATTATTAGAGCTAATCACAGGCCAAAGAGCTCATGATTTGCAATACCGCATGGAACATCAATTCTTGCTAGATAATGTACATGCTTTACCCCAAGGCTTCCCGTACGAGCTTCATGTGATGGCATATGTTGCCTCATTGTGTCTACAGCAAGATCCTGACCTAAGACCTCCTATGTCAAAGGTCAGCACTGCCTTCATCTTGTTTCACGTATGCTCAAGAATCTCGGAACTTGTATGGTCGTGTCACTTGCATGATCATCCAAAATTGTTAAGTTCAATTTAAGTATTGAAGATTGGTTTACCAGTGAATTCCAGTTATAGTTTTTCTTGACATGAATAGGTGGTAAGAATGTTAGAAGCTGGAAGTTCAGTTATAACGCCCCTAGCTTTGGACTCGGATTCAGTTGGTTGTAGAAGTGGGCACATGCAGAGACTCGATACCGATGCACTACTTGAATCAAAGAGGAGGCACTTACGCAGGCGTTCTTACTGAACGACATCCAATCAAGTTCTTTTCTTTCCCCTCGCTGAGTTACTCGTGACAGGTTCTGATCTACTTGTCCGTCTTCTCTTTACTTGCATATCATATATTGTTTGTCATAGCCTGTTATAAATTTTTCTCCTGCACAATTTCTTAATCTTTTTTCTCATTTTGATTGTATATATTTACATTGGAAGCAACTGATTGGGTAATTCTGCTGTTATGGTGTTTCATCCAGTAAGTATCAGCTTGATTTGATGTTTTGGTGTGTTCCTTTGGTACATTTTCATTTTCATGTTTTCGGTAGAATCTATATCTATATCTATACTATAATAATAACAAGGAAGTTTGAGATGATTACATATTTACCATTTTTCCTCCCAAAAATGTCAAATCAACAAAAAAAAAAAAAATGATTGAACTATCCACACCCCATGTATTACTAAACACACCTCATAATTTTAAATTAAAGATAAATGAAAATGGTAAAAGATAAAAATAACCTTATTAATAAAATAATTAAATATTTGGAAAGGTTATTCACACCCCACTTTTGCTAAAGATCCACCACTTTTTCCAATATGTTTTTATTATTTCCAAACCAAATCTTAAATAAATCCAATTTATAACCAATTTTATCTAATCTATATAATTTCGAGATCTGAACCCCGAAAATGGTATCAGAGTCTATGTTTATTAAGAACTTAAGTTTATATTTATTAAATTCTGTAATTAACCAATTGGTGAAGAGAATTATTCGAGAAATTATAGATCTGGACGAATGTCCAAGATGTATACACTACAGGAGATATCATCAAATTTTGACGATGTATGCACAAGAGACTCGAGGAATCAATAAAATGGTTCTCTTATGTTGCGAAGAAAATGACATCCCAACAGTCGTTGGAGGTCAACCACGGAGGTATAAAAGGAAGAAACAAAGAAGCCATTCATACCACCGTGGAAGCAACAACAGGAGAAGCAGTCGTTGGTCTTCATGGAAACCGAGAAGAGTGGTCAAAACAAAAGACCCGGAGTTACAAATCAGGGCAAAGACCAGCACCAAACAGGAGTAGAGTCTCTTCATCAGGTTCAAATCAGGGAAGTTCCAGCAGGACCACATGAAGGAGAACTTTCAGACGAGCTCACACCAGAGCTAATGAAAGTTTTAAAGACTGTAATTGCTGGACGTGTGGAGCAAGAGGGCATATCTCAACGGATTGTCCGGAAAATCAAATATGAGGAATTAGGCAGTTCGAGGCAACACTCGAACTCGAGGAAGCTATCTATTATCAAGATCTTATACAAGTGTATCAATTTGAGGATTTACCCTTAGATGAAAGCATCTACGAAGAAGAGATATATTCTGATGATGGAAGTGAATCTAGTTCAGAATCAGAGTGAAGAAGAAATTCTTCAATCAACGGTGAAAGAGGATATGTCAGGATTACTCTCCCACACTACGGTGTCTCATAAGACTCTAATAAGGATTATGAAAGAGGATCCAAAGCTCCAGATATACGATGGTTTTACCATTGGGGCTATAGAAAAGACATTGGATAAGATTAGGTTTCGTAGCAGAAAACACCAAATTATCTACAGAGTAACTACCTGAGAATTTGTCATCCCAATGGAATTCACTGGTAATCTAATCGAGATACAATTGGTCCCTTACCGAGAGATATAGGATCAAAAGCAGAGTCAAGAGAGAAGTTGCAAATACACTCTCATGGATTCACACCGGAGCCATAAGAGTTGTTATTAAAGCAACATTCAAAGAGGGAATTGATTCGCCACTCAATCTTGCAATTTTTGACAAGTGAATCTCAAATCTCAAGGATTCATGCCTTTGAGCAGTTACAGGAAATTTGTATGCAGGGAAATTGGCATTCAATGTCTATCCTAAAATTGCATACAATATGGGAGATCGAGACTTCAACAGAGTCTTAACCCTTCATCAAGATTTCAAAAGAGATGATCTGATGAACGAAGGGAATAGACCTTACTCGAAACCTACAAGATTTTCTATGCTCTCTCGAATACACGTCATTCAGATGTATTATTTTGAAAGGAATTCATTGAAGTTCCAAGAATTTTTGAGGACTTCGCTAGGGTAGTTCTACCGGAACCTAATGAATCTCCAACTATAAAGGAGATCGGTATGAGAATCCAAGATCAACCCGTCTTCAATAAGAGTCAAAGCCTTAGAATTGAGCCAAGGAGGATGTCTTTCCAACAAGATATAATAATGAGCAGCAACCGTTTGGAAGAAAAGAGACCGAGTACAACCCAGCGAATCCCAAATGTTTTCAAAACACAAGGAGAGCTGAAGTGCCCGGAAGGATGAAGAGGAGTTGAAGTGGTATTCGACATTACTCAACGGGATAATATATTCACTTGTAATGTCCTATATTACCTTCAACAACCGATAGTTGGAAAATTTCAAGGAAGCTTAAAGATGAGTGAAATTGAGTTGACTATCATGGGAATTGCAGGAAGAATCCCAGATCAGTTAATACTTGGGATTGAGTTTCTCGAGGATCATAAAACTTGGGAAAGATTACAAGATGGAATGGAGTTCACAGTGGCAGACAAAAGATATAGAATCAGATGACCACTAGCCCATTATCCATATGCATTTCTATCTGAATGTTATATAATGGATATAAGGCCGAATATTTTGCCGCCTATGTTGACTCAGGCGCTGGAATATGTATTGCAAAGCAGGAGGTTTTCCCTAAAGAAATTGGAGAAGAACTACCAGTTATCGCAGGAAGAGATTTCTCTAAAAGGATTCTTATTCTTAATCGAGGAATCAAACAAGCGGAAATCATAATCGGAGGTGCAGGCGGTACCCCATGGTACAAAATAAAGACGCCACCAATCTATTTCCATGATACAGAAGCAGATGTTTTGTTAGGTAATAATTTCCTACAAACAGTTAAATGATTTACACAGGAAAATGAGACAAGAAGACTTATTTTCACAACCTTATGTGATCATAAGATTATTGTCCAAAGACTGCGAGAGACATTCCACAGAAAAATGCCCATTATTTTTCGCAGCAAGCGTGGTGATGAAGCCAAACTTCGACATCCAAAAATGGAGGATAAAAGAAGGTTTGGTTATGCATTATTATCCTATCGGCAATATGGCTCAAAGCAGAAGGATACCAAGAGATGGGATAATAACTTATATTCATTGAGGATACAAGGAGAAAAGCGAGTACCTTCAGAGGCAATTGCAGAATTGATGAAAAGCCTATTGGAAAACACACTGAGTGAGGTTACCATTGAAGAATAAATATCACTCGAAAATGTCAAGAAGAAAATCCAAAGGAATTACAATGAAAATCCTTTGGCATGGTGGGACAAGAACGAGCTCAAAGCATCTTTAAAGGTCAAACCTGGAAAGGAACACGAGTTCGTAAAATACAAGCTAATCTTTATGAACCAAGAGGATCGTAAGGATATGCAGAAGATACTTAAGGAACATTTTGACCTTAAGTTGATCTCACCAGGAGTTTCTCCATACAGCAGCCCAGGATTCCTTGTAAGAAATCATGGAGAAATCAAGAGAGGAAAGCCAAGACTTGTTATTAATTACATATGGATTAATAACATTTTGGAGTTCGATGGATAATTACATCCCGAGTAGAGAACACCTGGTCAACTGTATCAAAGGTGTCAAGGTATTCTCAAAGTTCGATTGCAAGTCTGGATTCTACTAGATTAAGATGGAGGAAGAAAGTAAAGAGTTTACAGCTTTCTCCACACCACATGGACATTATATCTGGAACGTGATGTCCATGGGATTGACAAATGCACCCCAGATATATCAAAGGAAGATGGATAATCTTTTCAAAGATTATTTCAGCTTCATGTTCGTGTACATCGATGATATCCTCATCGCATCCAAGAACGTGAAAGAGCATCTCAAACATTTGGAGATATTTTCAAATGTTTGTCATAAGGAAGGATTGGTGCTTTCAGAAAGGAAGACAGTAATTGCTATGTGATAGATCGAATTTCTTAGAATAGAAATCGATGAATCTGGAATCATCCTTCAAAGCTACATTGTGGAAAATATACAAGGATTTCCAGATACCCTCAAGGATAAGAAACAACTTCAGAGTTTTTTTGGAGTTGTTAACTTCGCTGGAATGTTTATAAACAATCTGGCACATTACAAGAAGATGTTTAGCCCATTACTAAAAAAAGACGCAATATTCAAATGGGAAGATGAACACCAAAAAGGGGTAAAGCAATTTAAGGAGGTTTGTCAAAAGCTCCTGAAACTTGTTATACCTCAAGACGAGGATGAACTGGTTCTTTACACAGATGACATTGATTATTGGTGGGCAGCAGTCCTTATGAAAGCTACACCAAACTGAAAAATGTCATGCAGATATTGCAGCGGTTTATTCACAGATAGTGAAGCAAATCGGTGACATATCAACGAGAAGGAGTTCTTTGTAGTCAGAAAGGCTTTCAAAGGCCTTTATTCCTACTGGCTAAAAAGTTCATTCTAAAAATTGATAACTTGAGTGTCAAAGCTTTTCTGAAAAACAAAATAGAATCAAAACCAGAAAAAACTAGACTACTTAGATGACAAGCTGAATGTCAATATTATGATAATAATATTGTCGTTGTAAAATCGCATGACAATGTTCTTGCAAATTTTTTAACACGAGATGGAAGGACGCGTCACTGACGAGGTCCTCACACGAGTTAGGCATCTCAAGGAAAACCTGGAGAGCCTAGAACGAGGATTTAATACTTTATGTATCAATGCAGAATTCACTGGACGACTTCAACGAGCTGATCAGAGATCCGTCTCTGGTCTAATACGAGCATGCCAGTACGTGCATGAACAATTGTTCACGGAGCTACGAGGGCCTCTTTTGCAGGCTGCATCTCCAACGGTGCAAAAAGGAGAAATAAGAGGACGGGTCTCTAACCCGGAAGTTATGGATTCAAATACCATAACTACGAGTGCTGCAGATGATGCATTCCTTTAGGATGTACAAACTGTAGCAAAAGTTGAAGCTCCTATGCAAAAGAGGGAGAGTTGGATCTTAGGCCACAGACTGGCAAAACTAAGGTCCAAACAAACGAAGTTAAAGTTTCTCCTATGCAGGTATACCAGAAACAATGGGAGAAGTTGGCCACGAAAAAGGTATCAATCCAGAGAGAACAATCGTTGATATCTCTGGGAAATAACCGAGAGTTTGGATGAAACCAGGAAGTCATCCAAACTAATTTTGGAGCTATAGCTTCAATCTATACCGTTTCACCAAGATTCCCCAAAATTTCAAAATTACCGAAATGGATTGAGGAAGCAGTACACGAGACTTGGGCCAATAATCCACATTTGGCCGAAGACGACATTTTGGAACTGTATTTTATCAGCGCAGCTCTAGAACCAGCAAATAAAGATTTCAATGAAGCCTTTCATTTTATCAAGCTCAGGAGACCAGATGGAAACGCCCTGAAAACTATCAAGGCGGCTTTTCCGGAGGAAACTCCCATTTTGGTAGGAGCACTTTCAGAAGATGAAGCTTCTACCCGACGAGCATGGGGACTTTGGGTTTAACTGAGCGAGATGGACAAAGTCAAGTATCCCTTCAAGTTCTTTCAGAATTCCGCGAGTGGATCTTTCCTCTTGAATTCAATGACGAGAATAACCATAGGATTTGCAGAGAATCTTTTTGAAACATAAAGAAGAATCCTCTGGGAAAACAAGATTCTGGTAAGTAAAGAAATCTACCGGAAATTTTGTAACATGGCGCATGTAGGCCGATGGACGGATCGAGTCTGCCAAGCATGCCCAGAACAGAAGGAACCTGAGTTTGGCAAAGGATTCTGACCCAAACCTGACCGATGAGAACGCGGGGCGGACAAGGACAAGGGTCCTGCCCAAAAGAAAAGTTATCCGTGGGGACCATGAAAGCCAAATTTTTAAAAGATTCCCCGATAAAGATAACATGGGCTGAGTTACGCCAAACGAGCATCACATGGGATAAAGTCACGGGAAAAAAACGGAGATTCCCCGACAACAATCACATGAGATGAGTCACGAGGAAAAGCTGGCAAAGCACCAACTTAGTGGTTGATCCACTAGGAAAAGGAGACAGCTGGCTAAACAAGATTTGAAATCTGCACTTCAAGTCCGGATTTTTGCCTATAAATAAGAGAGATAGAATGAAGCTAAGGATATCTAACATCTCCCTTAGTTTTCTTTAGAATAAAAATCTTTGTAACATTTTAAGTGTTCTTAGTTTTGTTTATGTAGTTACTAGTGATAGCCTTCTCCATGAGAGACTAATCTAATATTCTCCTTCCAAAAGGAGATTACAGATGTAATAAATATTTTTAAGTTCTTAATAAAAATAGACTTTTTGCTTCAACATGTTTCCGTTTGATCTATTCATCCCTTGGAAGGATCACCTTATACACCTGGTCTAGGAAACGAATCAAGGTTGTGCTGGACAGTTGCTGAAGTGGACTTGCAGACTATCTTCCCTGATTGGTTGACGTTGAACAGTGAGGAATTGTTCGTAAAAAGGTCTGGGGGCAGTAATTTTCCAGCCGGTAGTGTTGCAAACCATCTCACCCGGTGTTGTTCTGGTCAAAGAAAGGTATGAATTCCAAATGATTGATTAATTTTACGGAAGCATGTTGGGTCTGATATTGATTTATTAGTGATTTTGGATCTAAGAATAATATAGGTTGGAAAATGATAAATTGAATTTATTTAAAGAATTTTGGAAATCAGTAGAATTGGGAATGAATGTGAATTTGGAATGAATGTGAAAAGTTGGATAAAAAAAAAGGGGTGTAAGGAGGATGGTGGACATTTTCCCACCTTTTTGAATTTTCTTTATTTATTAATTAATAAAGGTATTTTAGTCTTTATCTAATTATTTTTGTTTTATTTTAAAAATGATGGGTGTGTTTAGTAGTCTATGGGTGTGGATAGTTCAACCCAAAAAACAAATTATTTTGCACTTTTTTATTACTTGATCTATTGGTTTTAATAATATAATGAATTATTGTATATATATTTTTGTATTTTATATTTTTATCACCTCATCCATTTGATTTGATAATATAATTATTGTATTAGTTTGTTCTTAATCTAGGGATCTTAATTAAATTGATTTTATTGAATTTAATTTCTTAAGTATAAATAATACATATTGTCCAAAAAATAATCTCAAGAATAGATTTTAATTTGTTTAAGTATATTTGATATCATATATTTAACATAAATTAATAAATAAATGTAATACTATCTGTGTAGTATGAGTATGAGATTATATGTCATCCTAAGTATTTTTTAAAGTAGTATTTGTATTTCTAATATGTAATATCATTAAGCATTTTTATTAATATCATTTACCGATATATTTGATTGATGAAGATATTATTAATAGTACAAGTATAAATATCATAGAATTTGTGAAATGCTAAGTATCTTTATTATCATATATTCATATTATTAATATCAATGTAATATTAAATATCAGTTAATATATAGTTACATAAATTCAGGTTTTGTTAATTGTTAAATATTTAAATCCTTGAAATTATTGTTAATTAAATTATATTATCAAATAGATAATATTCATCACATTTTACATATAGATACTAGTTTATACTATATAATTGACTAGTTTTAATTTCTTTCCTAAAATTTTTAAGTTGGATAATAATAATATTGCGAGTAAATGATAATTCTTGACATGGGCATTCTTTTCACTATTCTTTTTTTACGTTTCTTTATTCTTCTTATTCCTCTTCTTAATTTATTGTCTTATTGATTTGTTATTTTTCTTATCAATTTCATACGAGCCGTTGTTCTTTTTCTTCTTCAAATCGCCATAAAATCATTTATATGGTGTGTTTTCTTTCCTTCCCCTTCTCTTTTATATAAAGTTAAATAATTGATTTCAAAGCACAACTTACAACAACAATTTTAAAACATAGGAAATCATTTATTTCAAACAACTATGATATCATGATTTGCAGATAATTTGATTAAAAAGATGATGAAATCGCGACTCAACATAAATTTTGAGAAAGAAGATGAAACATTTGAATTTTTAAGATTTTCATTGAAGATATTAGTTGTATTTTCTTAAGGCATTAATTGTATATTCTTAAGGTATCGCATATTCTTTTTAAGGTATTAATGTTTTTAGTATAATGTATTATATATACACCTTTAAGGAATTAATGTGTATAGTATAAGGTATTGCATATTTACCTTCAAGGTGTTAATCCTTATAGTATAAAGTATTACATATAAGATGTTTAATGTATTACATGTTTACCTTTAAGGTATTAATGTTTATATTATTAGATATTATATAAGTACTTTTAAGGTATTACATATTTAACTTTAAGGTATGAATTACTCATTCAATGAAAGATATTAGTTGTATATTTTAAGGTATTAGTTGTATACTCTTAAGGTATTAGTTGAATATTCATAAATATTAGTTGTTCATTCAGTGAAAGGTATTAGTGTATACTCTTAAGGTACCGATACAATACTCTTAGACTCCATTTGGATAGAGTGATTTGAAATCCTGAATTTAAAATGAGTGGATTTCAAATCCTCTCAAGTTTGAGTGGATTCGAAATCCACCAAAATGACTCAAAAATTAGCTCAAAATGAAAACCATGAATTTCAAATCCACATCCATCCAAACACTATTGATGGATTTGCTATAATGGATTTAAAATCTCTCTTCAAATCCACCTATCCAAATGGACCCTTAGGCTCCATTTGGATAGAGTGATTTGAAATTCTGGATTTGAAATGAGTGGATTTCAAATCCTCTCAAGTTTGAATGGATTTGAAATCCACCAAAATGACTCCAAAATTAGCTCAAAATGAAAACCATGAATTTCAAATCCACATCCATCCAAACACTACCGGAGGATTTGCTACCATGGATTTCAAATCCCTCCTCAAATCCACCCATCCAAATGGATCCTTAAGGTATTAGAGTACTGTGTAAATTTCAAATCTTAAAAATCCAAATGCAAAATTTTCATCATCTTCTTCCTCAAAATTTTTGCAAGCGATCTTATATGACAACAATAATCTATTTCCAATATCTTAAACATTGTAACGGAATAATGATTTGTAATTAATCATCTAAATCTACAAAGATAAAAAAATAAAAAGAAGAAAAGTAAATTATGAAATCATGCCAAAATATGAAATTGTTCATTGAATGGAGAAACTACGATACAAAAGAAGAAGACCCGCATAAACAAGTCATACAACACAATAAAAAAGTAATCAAATATTTTATTTGGTTTGCGTTTGAAAAGAAAAGGAAGATGAAGATGAGGAGGAGTTACAGTGAGGAGATGAGTTACAACGAAAAGAAAAAAAAAAAGATGGAGAGGAGTTACAATGATAAAAGAAGAAAACGAAGATGATGATGAGGAGTAAGAGTTGTGGCGTTGTGGAGAGGAGCGGAAGAAGAGAGTTAGGGTTTGTTCACATAAATTATTCTCTAATAAAATAGAGAAAATAGAGAGTTTCAAATTGTAATTTAAAAGATGACAATATTAGTCTCTATTTATAGAAGAAACAAATATAAATTTCGATCATTTCATAAAATAAAATAAAAAAGAAATAAAAAAAATTAACTACAATATGAACAGTCGAATTAAATCCATAAAAAAAATTATTACCACAATAAAAAAGTGACACATCTAATTTTCATAATCGGCTGTTAATATGCTTTTATGAAGTTTGTACATTGTTCATAATCGATATCAAGTATGATCACATCTTGGTCTTATGCTAAAATGCCCTCATATTATTCTATTAGAAAAACAATCATTCACATCTTTAAGTAACGATGTACCGGTTTCATCTTTATTATACTAACGTTGTGACAATTTTCACGTGAGTGGGTCAATTAGATTCAATGACATTTATAATAAACATGCACAATACATTAATAAATCTAATAAGAAACATCAATCTTATTAATTATAAGTGTTCACAAAAAAGAACTCAAATCCTATGAAGTCTTATACTTTTAACATGACCTTGGAACACATTTGTCCACAAAGGCTTAGTAAAATGATTAATAACCTCTTGGGCTATTGATGTATACATGAACAATTAATGCATTTTGTTTTCATGATGATAGAGATATACAAAGATTGTTTCTTATTACACCAACCAAGTGATAGGATGTACATTTTGATGTGGATTTGCATTCCTCTCTATCAATACAACTAGCTTTAAATTATCTTGATGATAGCACAAACAAAGATCACTCACTAGTCTCATTCAAAAATCACAAGTCTACTCATCACTAGGTTTGAACCCATACGATGCACGGGCTTTATTTAATACTTATTTTATTTTTATATTAAAGTAGTATTTTTTTATATGTTAACAAATTTTTTTATAAGTGTGACATTTTCTATTTATCCTTAAAATAATCTTTCTTATTGTTCTTTTTTTCATTTGTTCTTAATTAGCACCAACTTGTTAATATGATTTTTTTTATATGTGTTTTAACTGTAACATTAAGTATTTTCATATCTTTCTATAAAAAGTGTAGAATACATCTCATTTTTATGGCTCGAAGACATCTATTTTGTTCAAATTTTATCTTTAATTGCACTCATTAATTGCTTTACATATTGGTTTCCTTTGTAATTTTTTGTTGTTTTGTTTTTTATTAATTTTAACCAATTGTTATATTTGTTGTTATAAAGTTTTAATATAATTTCCCAATTGTATAAGGAGTGTTTCGACTGGATGTGCACATCTGGATTTTGGATGACCAATATCCTAATTATGTTATTTATTTTGTTAAATTCTATAATTCTAATTTTTATCTACTTTTGAAATTTTAAAACATTTGTTTTTTTCATCAAAATAAAATAATAGGACATCATCTATTTTTCCTATAGTTCCCGATATGATATGATAAATTAATTATAATCTTACTTTATAAAATCTCTTAACAAATCCAAACTTATCAAATTTCATCATTTTCACAATCCACTTTCAAACTTGCAAAATCTACTTAGGTCTCAACCTAAACATATCTTTATTTTTTTTAGCACCTATTTTTGTTAATGTCAGAGTTTGAACTATTCTCAATGCTCTTTTGTAAAATATTAGTAATTTCAATATTTCCATATTATCTTTTTTTTTCTTGAATCCTATAAATAAATTTCTTTCTAAAGTTATTTTTTAATCTGAACTATCCTAAATGTTCTTTTGTAAGGTATTACTATTTTCAAACATCTTTTTTATTTATTTGTTTTAATTCAATGAAAAATAGTAGTATATTTACTATTCAAATTTTGTTTTTTGTTTTTTTTTTTTTTTGGCATAAGAATTTCATTTTATAAAGGCTTATGTAACATTGTTGTGTACCTTTTGTTTTCTTTTTATAAGAATTTCATATTATATAGGTTTATGTAACATTGTTGTTTACTTTTTTTTTTTCCTTTCAAATTGAAATGTTGGACAAATAATTATTCAAATTTGGAAGCAAAGATTTCATGTAGTGAAAAATAATACAACATTAGCAAACATTAGTAACTTACATATTTATTTTTTGTTGAGTAGTGAGGTGAGTATTTAATTGATATTAATGTTTTTATATTGGACAAATAAAAAATGTTTTAAGAAGGGACACTTGACATGCTTATAGAGCTCCAAGTGTCATCACTTGAGAGTGTCAACCACATTTTATATATATAATTTGAAATTGAAATGTTGGACAAAAACAATTATTCAAGTTTGACACCAAAGATTTCATGTAAAACAAAAAGAAAAAACAATACAACATTAACAAACATTTGTAACTTACATATTTTATTTTTCCAAGCACTTTATTATTATAGGGTAGTGGGGTGTATTTAATTGATATTAATATTTTTTTGAAATTGAAATGTTGGACAAAAACAATTATTCAAGTTTGACACCAAAGATAATTTCATGTAAAACAAAAAAGAGAAAAACAATACAACATCAACAAACATTTATTACTTACATATTTAATTTTTCCAAACACTTTATTATTGTAGGGTAGTGGGATGTGTATTTAATTGATATTAATATTTTGAAATTTTATAAATAAAATAATTTTTAAGGAAATACACTTGTCAACATTGCAAAGTGTCACTTGTCAAACACTTGAAGGTGACACTTGGCAACATTGTAAAATGCCACTTGTCAAACACTTGAGGGTGCAAACCACACTTTTATATATAATAATAATAATAATAATAATAATAATAATAATAATAATAATAATAATAATAATAATAATAATTCCAACTAATTAATTTGATTAAGTACACATCATTACATACATTCGAAATCCTACTACACTTGCAAAAGACACATTTGTCATGTGTTACATTTCTTCATTTTAATTGCTAAGAACACAATTTTTAGTCCATGGGTATATCAATAGATTAACATTATGCATACATCACTAAAAAACATCCTTAATATAAAATCGCTTAACTCAAGATATTTTTAGTACGATCTGGATGTATCTTACACCCAATATATAATCAATCTCTCTCATTTTCTTCATGTAAAAAACAAAGGATAACCATAACCACTTTTGATTGTTGACGATCATATTCATGTCATTCCCAGCTAACCAAATATCATTCACATAAAGTTAGAATAAAAAATCATTTTCCACTTCTGATCATGACATTACACAATAGTCATCTTCGACCATTGTAAAGCTAATCATATTGATAGTTTGATGAAATTGATGGTTCCATTGTATGAATGATTGTTTCACTCATGGATAAAAGGTTATAAGCAACACACTCTACTTTGTTGTCTATTCTCCGGAAACCCTTCAAGGTTGATCCATATAGATCTCCTAATTCAGCTTTGTATTGAAAAATACAGTCTTAACATCCATCCAAAATAATTTCTGATCTAGGTGGGCGATTATGACTACAATAAGATGAACTGAGTTCATTTCTTCCTCTATAGCAGTTATCCACTAGTAACATTTACCATTTAAGACTAACTAGTAGTACATTTCTCTCAATATTTCGTTGCTTGGTATGTATCAAAGCAAATGTACTCCAATTTCTCTCACAGGCTGAAGACGATGTTTGTGATAGTATTCGTATGACCAATTTTCTTAGTGTAAGTGTTGAATGACCATACATAACCCACCACTGATCTGTCAAATAATAATAAATGTTAAACACACTCTTTAAAAGAATATATAAACTATCCGAACACATATTTTTGACATATCAATAAGAAACTTACATGGTATCATTGTATTTCGTGATGCAACAGGAGCACGATCACCGAATCCTTTTCTCGCATCGCGAAATAATATGAGTTGCATATTCATACAACAATGATAATATTTCTGTTATATTGAAATTGAAATAAGAGTTATATAATTCATGAATAAAGAGTTATTTTACCTCATTTCCGAATTGGGCTATGCCCTCTGAGTTTTGTTCTAGTGTGTTGAACACTTGGTGCATCGCTTGAATAAGGTGCATATCTTCACCAACTCGATCCTGGTCCATATTAGAATCTTGGATTTAAGTAAAAAGCTACAAAGTCGAGAAATATTTTTAGTATATATTGTCATGTACACATGTGGATAATATATACAATGTCTAGTATGTACCTGCAACATGTAGTGGATGTGAAAGTGTGTTATCCCCTCTATCAGTTATTATTTTAAGTACCCACTGTGTCGATCTTACTTGTTGAACTTTTTCTTTCATCACACCAAATAATTCATATAAGATCGGCATCGTGGGAACAACTTCAGTATCCACCACTCGAAGTATCTGATATAATGGCTCATATATTTCCACTACATGTTTCACTTGATCCCAAAACCTAATAATATAATTCTCCAGAGTTTGTCCCATCTCTGAGCGGCTAAGACGATTCACAACCCATTTTGCATCCGTGAAAAATTGCTTCAACATACCTTTTTTCTTTAACAAACTATCCAATGCGATATAGTTTGTTGCAAAGTGAGTTGCTCCAGACCGTACAATATATCCTTCACAAACCTCTCGCACTTTTGCCAACAACCAACCATGGTTGTAAATGTAGTTTGTCATTTGTCTGGCCTTAGCAATTGTTGACTTGATTACCTCTTTTTTTCCAATGTCTTCAAAAATTAAGTCAATGCAGTGTGCAGCACAGGGTGTCCAATACAAGTTTTACTTTGACATGAGTTTCCTTCCCCCTTTAACAAAAGCGGATCCATTATCCATAACAACGTGCACTACATTGTCCTTCCCTACCTCTCGCACCACATCTTTTAATAAATCATAAATGTACTTATGATCTTTTATCTTATTTGATGCATCAAATGATTTAAGAAAGACGATGCTCCCCTTAAAATAGATCATAAAATTTAGGATATACATCCTTGTTGGTCATGTCCATCCATCGGTCATGATTGTACACCCATATGTCTTCAATTTATTCATTTGTTTCTGCACATGAACCCTCATTTCAGTGTACTCCATTTCCAAATACTTATTTTTTTTATCTCATATGGAGTTGGTGGTTTTACCCCCGTACCACATTCCTGTAGACTTTGGACCATATTCTTAAAGTGAGGTGAATCAGCCTTAACGGGTGCAACATTATCATAGATGAAAAATTTGCTAACCATTCTTGACATTTTATCTCTAATGTTGCCGCCCAAGAACATATTCTTAATCTTTTTTTGCTTTGCATCTTGGGACTTACATAAAGACGGTGTTGGAGCATGATCAAAATCCACACCTCGACTACTTTTGGTCCGCTGAAACAAAGACGGAGCATCAACATCTCTACTTGCTTGACCTCTTTTGTTACGTCCAAAGTTCTGCATTTGTTCTCTTTCCCACTCACTTGCCTTAGATTGTGTAATAGCGGCACGATACTGTTCTCGTTCATTGTGGCCAAGGTCAGGAGGATACACATTATCATCATCCTCCTCGTCTTCATCCTCATCATATAATCCCCTTCGTAATTCTGCTCGAATCTCATCCATCTTCTTCCCTTTCACCACCTCTTTCGCTCTTATATGATCACGGATCTCCTTTTTAACCTCTGGGGGTACGTTTGTACATGCATTTTTCTGTGGGTCTGTGTGGGTCAAGTGATATTTGAATCTTGTAATACCTCCACTCACAATCGCAAGATTACAAAAATTGCAAATGGTGGAATTTCTATTATCAGGGACGTTTGTACAATATTTCCATGCAGGGTCTCTACCAGCACCAACTCCACTTTCACTTGTCATTACTTCATAAAAGATCAATCAAATTACACGCATATATAGTTTGAGTTGGTATTTCTAGTTTGAGTCCAAGTTGCACAGAAGATATGGAAGCAAACGGACAAGTGTTTTGCAAGCAAGCAAAAGGTAAAGGGGAACCTACATAACACCATATTCTTACAGGTAAAGAAAGTGAAACAGAACTTATGCAAACAAGATATGCTGAAAATCTTGAGATTCACACACATAACAGAACAAGACATTCACTATAAAAAATCCATCAAAAATAGGCAAATTTTACAAGGTAAGAGCTAAAGAAATTCATCACAAATTCTCAACTTAATCAGAAACAAGATCGCAAAATGAAAAAGTATAAGCTAAGAAAGAGCTTACCTTGGAAAAGGAAAGATCCACACAAAATTAAAAACTGCAGATCTCCATTGAAGGGTAAGAAGAAGAAAACAATTGACCATTAGGTGAAGTATTAGAACTACTACTTCATTTCATCATCATTACCCTTTTCCCATTTCAGATGGGCCCTCTCTTTCTTGTCTGTGTTTATAGTGTTTATAGAAGTGGAGAAAGAAAGCAGGTGAGAGAGAGAAAAAAAGTGTGTGTAGTGTCAGTAGATGGAAAAAAAATTGCATTTACATGTTCTGCCGACACAATTTCTGAAACGATATTTCGGTGAAAACCATCGTTTTATGCCTATAACTCACCGAAATCGAAACACGAACGGAAATTGACCGATATGTCGCCAATATATCGGTGACATTTTGACCAAAAAAAACACCCCATTTTTATATAACATATAATTTGAGCGAAATTTCGGCGATATATCGCCGAAATTTCACGATATTTTCATCCATGACTACAATAGAGCAACCTGCAAGAGAAGCCAAAGCTTGTTGCATCCAGTTGAAGAAGAAGACAAACCTTTTAAGGACTGTCTGGGAGTGCTTAGTTAGGACTAAGATCCTAATAAGTTGTTCGCTTCCTGAAGAAGAGAGTAAGGATCCTGAGTGGGTAAGATATGATCCTGTGTGGGTTAGTTAGAAGAGTAGGCAAGCAGCTGTGAGCAGCGACGAGTAGGCTTGCTACTTGCTTGTTAAGTCTGTGTTGTAATAGATAGGGCTATGTAAATCAACAAGATTAACAAATGTTCCCTCTTGAGAAGAGGCAAAGAGGATGTAGAAGGATTACTCCACCTTTGAACATTTGTATAACTATGCGTTTGTTTGTACTTACTGTTCTATCTGCATATCTTATATTAGATGCACATCTTCTATTCTTGTGTTTTCAAAGAAAGAAAAGCTTCCGCAATATAACTTTGATAATACCGAAAGTAACCTCCTAAAAGGTTAATGCAGGTTACTGCTTCTGGACGTAAGCCCATGAAAAGAAGAAAAGTTTGAAAATACAGTAGACTTATTCACCCCCCTCTAAGCCTACTACCACTTGGGACCAACATATTGATATCAATATCGACTACTATATCACTTACAATATTTCTTATATTAATCAATTTTATAAAAATATTTCAAATTAATTATGATGTGTATATATTGATATCAATATAGACTACTATACCATTTACAGTATCAATATGTCCATATAGATCACTACATTTTCTATAAATAGATCACATAACTTATAAATACAATCACAATTTACACAATCACCATATATACAATCACAGTCTACAGATAAAATTTAAAGAAACCAAAATTGAAAAAGAAAAATGAATGAAAAGAAGAAAATAGTAAATAAAGAATATGAATTTAAAAAAAAAAGAAAAAGAAAAAAGAAAAAATAAATAAGGAATATAAATTAAAAAAAAGATTTAACACATGAGTTGATTGACGTTAAATCCAAATCAAAACTAACGATTATCAATCAATACTGTGGAGATTTACATCACTACTGGAGGGAGAAAATTTACAAATTATATGAAATTGAAGCATTGCTAGAGATGCCCTAAATGATGAAGATCTGCCTCCTTCAACGGGCAGATTTTCAAGTCTATAAATACATATGAGTGGATATTGAAACAACTATTGAAACTACAACTAATTTACTCGAAATCAAGCTCACTATCTTCAAGCTCAAAGTTCTAACTTTCAGTCACTCAATCTAAGCTAACAAACTACATTTGACTTCAGATTTTCATCGAAGCTTGCTTCATCAAAGTTGAAGAAAAACCATATACATTTATTCTTAGATTGTTTAAGAGTACTTAGCGAGAGTAAGTGTATTCCTGCTAAGTCTTCACTCTTCGAGGAAGAGTAAGAACCCTGTGTGGGTTACAGGATCCTATGTGGGTCAGTTGGTAAGTATGTAGAGCAACCTGTGTGAAAGCTTGCTACTCTTTATTAGAACAAGTTTGTAATAGCTAGACTATGTGAATCAAACACCTTAACAAAGTTCCTCCTGCAGAAGGAGTAGAGTGGAAGTAGAGGAGTTACTCCACCCTCGAACCACTGTATATCGCTTGCATATATATTTCCTGTCATCTCTATCATTCCAAGCATACAACGTACTCTTTAAAGAAACATATTTTCAAAAGTGTTTACATAGTTTTCGCTGCATAAAACTTTAAGTTATATCTGTATAGTAACCTTCTAATAGGCAACCTCTAAACAGTAAACTTCCTAGCTACTTGTTTAGTAACCAGAACTCATATTTGAAAACTTAGAAGATGTTTATTCACCCTTCCTAAACCTCTTATCACTTGGGACCAACAGAAGAAATTCAGACTGAGGGACTTATAGGCTAAAATTTTGTGAAGGAAAGAGAAAAACAACCACCCAAGGTAAAATGACTCATATACCCTTAATGAAAACACGTGAGAAGCACGTGTAGTGTTTCCGTTGGAAAAAAGTGTTCGAAAATTGTATTTTTATCGTACATTGCAAATCCTACAAAGTTTAGTCAGTACAATAACACATTAAACTTTTTTTCTAGAATGTGTAAAATCGGATATAATTTGAATGGGATAATGTTTTTAATCCTAAATTTAAACCCCGATTTCATTTACTTGAAAAATACAACTTTTTTTAAGGGGAAAAATACAACTTTTAAGAAGTACTATTAAAAAATAAAAAGAATTGGTCTCATGTGCACCAAGTGTACATACAATTCGCATCAGGTTTGGGTCGACCTGAATTTGTGCATTTTTTTTCTGTTTTAAAAAAAAATCGCTTCAAGCTGTGACCTTTATGTTATATAAGTGTGATCTTTATGTATAAATGTAGTGACCTTTATGTATAAATGTGCTAAAAAATTTCTGATTTTTTTTATTTTTTCCCAAGTTATGAATCATAAAGGTCACAACAATACAACATAAAGGTCTCAAGCTGAAGCGAAAAAACCTGAAAATCTTCATTTTTCCTTAAGTTACTGGACATAAAGATCATAACATTTATATATAAAGGTCTTACTTATATAACATAAAAGTCACATTCTTACAACATAAAGGTAACAATTTGAAGCGGAAAAAAAAGGAAAAACATTCACGGATCTGAATGGGGTCGCCTAGTTGCATCAATCTTGATCCCTGCACCTCGTGCACATGATAATTTGCCAAAAAAAAAAAAAAAATTACTTTGTTGTAAGGATTACTTACTATATATTTTTTAAACTATGGTAAAAATATTATATTTCCTTATAAAATGAATTACATTATTTTACTGATAGCGCAACAACTATTTTGCACAATTAAAGCATCACTTAAAACAAATATATGAAAGCTAAATGTAAATGGTGAGACTACGTACCCTCGTCAGCAACCCATCTCAACTCAACCTAAAATAAAATATTAATTTCTCTCTCATCCATCTATCCAACCTATAATTCAACCTAATTTTATATATTTTTTATCCACATCCACAACCCAATCCAACCCCAATCCAACCTAAAATAATAATAATAATTTTATTTTTTATTAATTACATAAATTTTTTAATTAATATTCATTATATTTAAAATGTACAAAAAATACAATAAATAATTTAATATTCTAAATCTATAAATATATTAAGGAAAATAATTTAAAACACATTTAGAATAAGATATAATAACTAAATTACAATTACAAGAGTTGAAATACGAAATTGAAAAGAAATATATCAAAATACAAGTAGATGCATGAAATAAAAAAAAATCAAATAAAGAACATGCAAATTACATTGATTTCTAGCTAGTTCCAATTTTTTGTCATATATGCTCAATCAAGTCATTTTTAGAGCGTTGTGAGCTTCTCTGTTGCGAAGATTTTCCCTATTAATCATATAAGTGGACAAGTTCGCGATGCGTTCAATAGAGTATTGAAAACGTTGATCTGCATTTGTAGGATCATCAACTAAAAATTCAGTGGCATCAAAATAATTTTGGTAAGTGTCACGTTCATCCTCTACAATCATTTTGGAATAAATTTCGGGAGGTATTTTTTGGTGGTTGGACATGCTCAGATGTAGAATCTTGATTTAGATTTGGAGAAAACTTAGAGTTATGATAATAGCTTGGATAATCTTCCGAGAGAGGAAAAATTTAAGAATTAAAAATTGATTGAAAGCTTGGATAATTTTGAGAATTTGGATAATCTTGGGAGTTTGGAAGATCATGGGAGTTTGGAAAATAATTAGGATGGTTTGGTGATAACTTCGTTATTTGATGCATTTTTGGGCATAATTTCATATCATTTTGTGTTGAAAAGCATGCAATAGTGAGATTTTATTTAGATTTCATTATCTTTTTAAGATTTCACATTTTTGCTTGATTTGAAAAGAATTTGATAGGTTTTAGCACAAAATGAAAGTCCAATGGAATTTAACGCCAAGTTGAAGTCGAGATACGGAGTCGATAAAGCGCAGTTATGGGGAAAAAATCATATCTCGAACTATAGAAGTCCACATTCAATGTTTCTTATCCTGTTAAAAAGATAAGAGGGAGTTCTACAACGTTCATGTTAGAATATTTCATCAATTCTGCCTTCAATTGAGCAGAATAGTACAAGAAAATGAAAGTCGTGCAAGAATGTCCTGATTTTCATCTTGATAGGGCTTGAATAAATTGGGTATAACCTGGTGTACAAAGCTGATATTGGGTTGAAATTAGTGGCATCAGATAGCTAACTTGAAGGGATACAACTTTCATGAAGAAGTCGAAGCCCAATTATGAGCGTAAGAGAGCCGAATCGAGGTTGAAAGTTGCGCGTCTGGGCCACCCGGGTCACCTGGCCGGGCCGGTGGCCAAGTTGCGGGTTTTTAGGCCTGTTTGGACTCCTATTTGGATACAATTTGCTCCAAGTCCGATTTTTACCTACTTAGATACAAATTAGGACTTGGGAAAAAGAGGATAGAGATAAATATAAAAAGATTCATACTCATCCAAGAAGGAGGGACACGAAGAGAAGAAGCATTCATCCACATCTTGAGAGCAAGGAAGAAAGCAAGAAATTTAAGATTCAAGAGTCAAGAGGAGCAACCAACGATCACAAATTCAATAAGCTTTTCTTTGATATATTTCTAGTTTTTATCATGTCGTTTTGTAATTTATTTTGCTCTACGAACATGATTTTTGGCTAGGGGTCTCGTGATCTTAGGGCACAAGAGTAGTTCTATGGAATTCTTGTTGAATATTTATTCTTAAACTTTCCTCTAATCTATGATATTTTATTCATGCTTCCTTGTGCTTATTCCATGTATGAATCCTGATCAAATTTATGCATGCTCTAATTAATTGGATTGAGATCGAGAGATGATATCTGATTATAGATTTGGGAATGCATGACTCAATTAAATTGCTTGGATCGAGAGATTGTAAATAATTGGGGTGAGAATACGATCTTAGGAGCTTTTAGGAGTTGGTTATTAACTGCGAGGTAGAGATACAGACATTAATAATCGATCCACGGGTTAAGTTGCTCGAGAGAGAGAGAGGTTAATCTACAATTGTGATTGCTCACATAAAATAATTGGATTTGAGGTTGATTTTTACTAGATTAGTAAACTTGATTGAAGTAGAATGAAATCGTCGTCCTAGGATCCTTGTTTGAATCTTGATTTTCTTAATATTTTCTTGTTTGATATTTCTATTCCATTTATTTGTTCTAGACATAGGTTAATTAGACTAAATTCTCTCAATTCGGTGACCTAGATAAAATTGGGTAAATTAATTAGGTAGTTAACTAAGTTCTAATTCACTAGTCTCTGTGGGATCGACCTTGCTTGCCCTATCTATAGTTGACACCGTACACTTGTGGTATCAACTACTTTCCAAGGACTGGGTTTCTGGCCATCGATCAAGTTTTTGGCGTCGTTGCCGGAGACTAGAGTTTTAGGATAGTTAATATTTGATATTTTTTTTACCTGATCTTAATCTAGGGTATTATTTGCATTAAAAAAAATCAAAAAATAAATAAATTAGTTTTACTTTTTTCTTGTATTTTCATCTCATTAGTGTTTGAAATACTTTTATTTGTTGTTCTCAGGTAGTGCATGAACACACGCTCCAAAAGGGCGACTCTGATTGAACCTGATCCAGAGATTGAATCAACCTGCAGACGCAACAAAACAAAGAAAAAGTTGTTATTCAATCAAATGGCTGACGATCAAATCAGAAATCAGGTACCACCTGAGAATGGAGGATTTGGGAATAATCAACCGAACGTTCATGCTCAACAAAGGGCTATTCGAGATAACTTTCAGCCTCTACAAAACAGAAGGGGAATTCTGAGACCACCAATTGAGGCAAATAATTTTGAACTCAAACCAGACCTGATAAGCATGGTGCAACAGAACCAATTTGGTGGAAGTCATCTAGATGATCCCAACGCGCATCTGGTGCAATTTTTGGAGGTTTGTGACACAATCATATTGAATGGGGTTTCTGATGATGCAATCAAGCTTCGTTTATTCTCATTCTCACTATGAGATAAAGCGACAATGTGGTTCAATTCCATTCCACCGGGCTCGATTACTAGTTGGGATGAGTTGAGTAGGAGGTTTCTCTTCAAGTATTTTCCACCGAGTAAGACATTGAAGATGAAGAGCGAGATCACACAATTTAAACAACTCGATGGGGAGTCTTTGGGAGAATCATGGGAGAGATTTAGAGATATGTTGAGGAGATGTCCTCAAAATGGATTTTCGGAGGATCAACAAGTTTGTTTCTTCTATAACGGATTGTTTGGATCCACAACAGCAATGATAGACGTAGCAGCAGGAGGAGCGTTGCTAGAAAAGAGTCCTGAGGAGGCCATGTATATTTTGGAGGAGATTGCGATAAACAGTTATCAATGGCCGTTTGAAAAGACTATTTATAGAAAGGTGGCTGAAATTCAGAGTCAAGATCAAGTTTTAGTTACTTATAGAAAGGTGACTACTCTAGCACATTCTCGTAATCAACCCATGGATAGTTTGAGAGTGCAGATTGGTGATTTTGCCCAACATGAAGACGTTAAGGAGTTGAATTACATCGGTGGGCAGAATTACAACAACTTTCGGAACAATAAGTGGTCATATCAGTATAATCATGGAGGGAGAAATCATGAGAACTTTTCACATGTGAACAACAAAAATGTTTTGCAACCCCCTCCAAGATTTTCTATGACAAATGAGTTAATCAATGAAGGGAAAAAGTCTTCGCTGGAAGATGTGTTGGGTGCAATCATCAATGAGACGAGATCACGAATGTCAAAAAATGAGGAAAAAGTTGATAGAATCGAAGCTCGACTCAACAAAATGGATGCAGAAAATGGAGCACATTTCAAGGCACTCGAAACACAAATAGGTAAGATAGTTACGGTTTTAGGGAGCCGACAACAAAAGGGGCAATATCCAAGCAACACCGAGGTGAATCCGAAAGAGCATTGTCATGCAATATATTTGAGAAGTGGAACACAATATGAAGGACCTTCCATGCTGGCTGAAAATGTGAAAGAAGAAGTGAAAGAGTCGGAAGATAGCATGAAAGATAAAATTGAGGAGAAAGAAAAGGATCGAGGTGTTCGAAAGACAGTAGAGACACCGATAATTGCAGTGCCATTGCCATTTCCACATAGGACGCAAAAGCAAAAATCGGATGGGCAATTCAAGAAGTTTCTTGATATTTTCAAGAAAATACAAATCAACATCCCTTTTACCGATGCTTTGGAGAAAATGCCGCATTATGCGAAGTTTTTAAAGGATATCATGTCAAAAAGAGGAAGATAGTTGACAATGAGATTGTCAACTTAACCGAGGAGTGTAGTGCCATAATCCAACGTAAACTTCCACAAAAGTTGAAAGATTCGGGAAGCTTCTCAATTCCATGTGACATCGGAGGGGTCCAATTCAAAAAGGTCTTGTGTGATCTTGGAGCATCAATTAATTTGATGTCATTGTCCAACTTCCAAAGGCTTAATTTAGGAACGTTGAAACCAACAACAATGACTCTTCAATTAGCCGATCGATCATTGAGATTTCCAACGAGGGTTATTGAAGATGTGTTTGTTAAAGTTGATAAGTTCATCTTTCCTGTGGATTTTGTTGTGCTTGATATGGAAGAGAATTTTGACATGCCTCTAATTTTGGGGAGACCATTTTTGGCCACCGGACGAAAATTGATAGATGTGGATAAAGGAGAGCTTAAATTGAGGGTTAATGGAGAGCAAGTCACTTTTTCCATCTATAATGCCATTAAGCATCATGAAGAAAATAAAGAAGAGTGTCATTCAATTAACATAATGGAGGAACGAGCCCAAGAGAGTTAAAAGGAAAAATCAACTCATGACCCTTTGAAAAATTTCCTAAGTCCCTCTATCTTCTGTAGTGATTTAATATATGACACTAAAGATGTTAAATACCACAATGATGTTGTTTCTTTGAATTATTTGCAGGAAATGTCGAAGAAAAAGGTCAAATTCAAGCATATGCATCACTCAAAGAAACAAGATAAAGAATCGAGTTTTCAACTCGATGTACCGTAAGTTTTCTCTACAAAAATCGTCTAGCTAAAGACATAAAATTAAGCGCTTGTTGGGAGGCAACCCAATTTTTATTGCCTTTTGGTTCGTTTTTAGTATAGGTAGTATTTTGTTCGTTTAAGTTTGTTTAGAATAGGTTATAAAAAAAAGTAAGGGACCCGGGTCGGGTCATATGACCCGGGTCAAGCCAGAGCTTCGAGTTTGGCAACCGGGGTGACGACAAGTGACCCAGCCAGGCTGCAGGAGACCCGGCCCGGGTCGTAGGTTCGACTTGGGTGAGAAATGGCTGGGATAGGGGACCCGATCGGGTTGCACGTCACCTGGTCCGGGTTGCCCCTTCGGCTCAAATAGAAGCAAACGACGACACCCGACCCGACCTTTTATCCCTTGAGACTTAGGTGATATCTTCATATCCCTTGAGAATTCCATCAAATTTGTATGATTTATTCTCTCAATCTCGATTTTTATTGCAATAAAGATGATTGAAGCATGTGGGTAAGAATTGTATGGATTAGAATTGCATAAAATAATTAGGGATTCATTGAGGCCTTTTATCAAGCACTTGATGTGTATACTATAGTTTCTCTTGATTTCAATATTATTGATGAATTTGATTTAAGTAGTCTATTGAGTGTTGAATTTGGCATGATTGGATGATGGTGCAAGTGAGGCATATATGGTTTTGATAGTTTGATGCAATTAACTTACTAGGTTCATTTTAGCATTTGATCAAATACTTGGTGGGCATATCTATTGTCATGGTTTATAAACTTGGTTGAATAAATTATAGGACACACTTTGTGGATAATTATGCTAGGTTTTTGTAAATTATTGCTTGAAGATGCAACTTGATGTTATGATTTCAAATTTTGCTTAGTCTTTATATTCTATCAAATTGAGTGATAAGCATGATTTGAATCATAAGAGGATGTCATTTTCTAACTCAATCAATTTTTAGGTACAATGTCAAGTAGTCGAGTACGATCGCGCTCCGGTGCTACTGAAGGTAGTAGGGGAAATAGATCAAGACGTCCAAACAATTTGTCTCAAAATATGGGAGTAAGACTACTTGATGAAGGGACCTATAAAGGGAGATGGGATGTGCTCAAGAACTTACAGATTGAGGCAACAAGATACTAAAAGAGCTCGGAATTGAATCTGATGTGTGGAAACTGATTGATAGGATTGGGTGGACAAGACTAGTAAGAGGAAGATGGTCGACTTACAAAAGAATCACACTTGAAATCTTGAGTACACTAGAGGTCCATAAAACTAGCCGTCCATTGGAGTCGATCTTGATGAGTTTTCAATTGGACAACGAACAAAGGACGTTGTCCATTAACTAATTGAATAACATCTATGAGCTTCCACTAGGTGGTCTTTACCAGGAGCCACGAGAGTTCGATCCGAATGAGTTTTGGAAGGAGTTGGTTCAGTCCTCCGATAGTCATACTGTGGTGTTCAACCCTAAATCGTCACAGGCATCATGGCTACGAAATCCAGTATTTCGTTATATCGCTCGTCTCCTGTCCTCTTCAGTGTTCGCACGACATGAGTTTGGAGGCATTAGAAAGGATGAACAGTTTGCCATATGGTGCATGCTCTCGGGTATCCGTATGAATATTGGAGCCTACTTCATGGAACAACTTTTACGGGTGACTAAGAAGACGTCGGGATTATTTGCATTGGAGGCATGTTGACACCCATTGCTGATTACTTCCATGTTGACTACACCTCTAGGGAAAAGGCTTCCGTTATCAATCCATCAATTGATTTGCAAGCTCTGATGGCAATAAAGATGCTCGCCAAAGTAGAATGCAACTACTATTTGTTGCAACGAAATGGGGAAGCCTTTCTATTACCCAACACATCCCTGACCACTGTGGATACTTTGGACGATAAGTCTAATTGGCTCATGGATTCAGCTGCTCATCAAGTTGTACTTGTGCAGAGTCCGATGGGAGTGCAGCCACATGAAGTGCATAAAGAAGTAGCTTCAGATAATGAGACGTTTCCTCAACCGATGCATGAGGATATACCTAAGACATCCACTACTAGAGCTTCACGGGGGATTATGGAGCTCGTTTAGACGCACTGGAGGATCGGGTCACAAACATTGAGGAACGTCAAGTTCAAAATCATTATGAGATGATGCAAGCTATGAGGTAGTGACAGATTGACTTTAGCACTCTAGGACGTCCACCACCTCCACCTCCACAGTGAGCTGTAGTAAGTGCCTAAGATTAGCCACTTCCCCTTTTTTTTTTCTCTTACGAAACTTGTTATGAGAACAAGTTTAGGGGGAGGAAGGGCGACTTATCTTGGGATTTCTACCCTTTTCTTGTTTTTATTTTATTTTATTTGTTCTTTTGAGTTATAGGTTAGTTTCATGGGAGGAAAGTTTTCTTTAAGTTTTTTAGGATTAGTTCATTTGGTGAACTATGAAATTGGTTGCTAATTTGACGACTATGTGATGATGATTCTTGAAAGAATCTTTTATGCTGAATGTGATTTTGTGGAGATGTTGTATGGAGGAAAGTATGTTGATGAAATTGAATTAATGCTATAAATGGTGAATTTGATCTGTGAGATTTTAGCCTTTGACTGATACTGTTGGAAATGTTTAAGTATGTTTTGATGAGACAAAACTTAAGAAAGTAACTCTAAAGCATAACCAATCCTAGGAGAGGTTACTGCGACAGAGTTACTGCAGAAGAAAGAAAGATCAGAGAAAGTGTAAAAGGAAGGACACTGAAGAGAATGGTGGAAAAGAATCGGGTGAACTAATAAGGATACTGATGACTATAGGAAGCTATTGGAAAAGACCTCGCCCAAGCAGAATGCAGTGAGACAGGAGGCTACCTGATAGACCATGCCGAAAGCACATACTGCAAAGGCAGCATGCTACAGAAGCCTCAAGCCACCTGAAGGAGCAAGCAGGAGAATGAAGCTCCAGAGTGAAGCACGAGGAGGAAGCTACAAAGTAGGCATGAGAAGAAAGTCAAAAGTTACCGGTAGACACAAGAAGTTATCGGTAGAGAGAAGAGAAGAGGAGCCAGTCAGAAGAAGACACGTGGAAAGCGAAAACCTAGAATGTGTCAGGAGTACAGTGCATTTATAGATTAGGGAACCTACCTACCTTCAACAGGCAGATTTCCTAATCTATAAATAAGAAGAAGACTGACGAAAAGAGAGCGTGTAAGAGAGAGAAGAAAACAAGCACAACAGAATATACAAGCTCGCAGAGAGAAGCACAAAAAGAAGAGAAAAGAGCTCAACAGAGAGAAGGCTCATAAGAAGAAAGCACAGAAAGAGGGGGAAGACAAAATAGAAGAAAATAGAGTGTTCAGAAGAGCAGAAAAAAAGATGAAGAGCTCAAATACTCCACACCCCAAAAGATGCACACTCAGTCAGTCCTACAACAAGCTTCAACAAATCATCTGTAAACGAAGGCCAAGCTTACTGCATACAGTTGACGAAGACAAACCTTTTTAAAGGTTATCTTGCAGTACTCAGTGCGAGGAGTAGAGTCCTGCTGAGTTTTCCACTTTCTAGGAGAGAAAGTGAGGACCCTGGGTGGGTAGAATAAGATCCTGTGTGGGTCAGCGGGGAAAGTGGGCAAGCAGCTATGTGAAAGGTTACTACTTACTTGTTCAGTGAGGGTTGTAATAGATATGTCTATGTAAAGCAACTAGCTTAACAAAGGTTCCCTCTTGAGAAGAGGCAGAGAGGACGTAGAAGGATTACTCCACCTTCGAACTTCTATATATCCATGCGTCTATGTGTGCTTATTGGTTAACCTGCATACTCTATGATAAAGTAGCACATCTTCTATACTTGGCTCTGCAATGAGAGAAAAGTCTCCGCAACCACTCTGATCAGTAACCTCCCAAAAAGTTACTGATCCTAGAATTGAGTCGATAGAAGAATTAAAGTTTGAAAATATAGCGGGCATATTCACCCCCCCCCCCCTCTAAGCCTACTACCAGCCTATTTGGGACCAACATGTGGTATCAGAGCAGGTGGATCATTCATCAAAGCTCACTGGTCAATCTGATACCAACAAGTGGTATCAGAGCAGATGGATGAAATAAAAGATCCAATCGATCTATCCAGATCCAGTGACGGACCCAGGATTTCAATCGAGGGGGGTCCAAGTCAATAAGTAAAAAAAAAAAAATTATAATGTATCGTAATTTTGATAAAATCAATATTATACAATAATTCTCTTCAATTTCTCATGTTCTACGGTCAGTCATAGTTTTTTCATATTGTATTTTCATTATAGAAAGATTATAAAATAAATTAAATGTTCAAGAACTTGTAGGTAAAAGAAAATGAGATTTAGTAAGAAAATTTGAAATATCAAGATTTAAGTAGAATAGTAAAATACAATAAAAATATACTTGAAAGTTTGAGAGCTTAATGATAAGCTTTGTCACAGACTTAAAATAAAGATTTTTTTTTTCATAACGTCCTTAGAGATATATAGAGAATGCGTAAATAAAATGTAAAATTATGTATCAATATTTTCCAACTAAATAAGAAATTACATATATAATATAAGGCATGATAATCAATAATAACAATGAAGAAAAAATGGTAAAAAATAATATAAAGATGTCACTTTATATTAAAATTAGATGAAGAAACAAATGAGAGAAAAATGAAATAATTTAGAATTTGTATTGTTAAAGAAATAAGGAAAAGTTATTATGAGGAAGGTAAGAGAGGAATGGCCCAGGTGCAAAATGGAAACCATAGTCATAACTATTTGCTCAATATTTTTTCTTTTTATTCTTAATAAAAAATGTGAAATTACTATATCACCCCTACTAATTTTGAAAATTTCAGGTGGGCCCAGTGCCCCCCTTGGCCCTAATACAGGTCCGTCCCTGTCCAGATCCCTTCTGTGAAAATCTCTCTCTGGAAAATTTCTCTCTCTCTCTCCCTCCCTCCCTCACATCATAGATCAACTCACAGTCTTTTGTTAAAAAGGGTACGATTGATGTGAAAATAACTAGTAGCTAAAAGATACAGAAAATCAAGCTGAGTTGTGAAGAAAAGCTACTCGAGGATCAGACTACAAAGAAGAAAGTCGTGCACAAGAAGCAGGATTCTACCTATCACGGAGTAGACCAACACGGAGCAGATGAACAAGAAAGACAAGTTGCTGAGCATGAAGGAAAAGCGGATACAAAGTGTAGCTGGGAAGTATGGACCATACTAAAGCTCCAAGTCTACAGCAACGAGCAAACAAGCAACCAAAAAGGAAGATGTGGAGAATGTCAAGCAAAGAAGCGAGAAGAGAAGCTCACTCCATCAAAGAAACCACCCTCCAGACGGATGTAAAGATAAAAAAGTATCTACTCTTTGCAGTGATGACCAGGTTGCTAGGATGCTAGGTTACTGGATAACAGGACGCTGAAAATCAGAATGCTAGACACCAAGATGTTGGATACTAGATTGCTGGATAACAGGATGCTGGACATCAGGATGCTGGATACTAGGCTGACTGAAAATTAGGTCACTGGATGACAGGACGCTAGATATCAGGATGCTAGATACCTGATGCTGGATACTAGATAGCTGAACACTAGGTCGCTGAGCACCAGGACACTAAACACCAAGATGTTGGATACTATATCGCTGAACACCAGGTCGCTGTATACCAGGATGCCAGACACCAATATATTGGGCACTAGATTTCTTGACATCAGAACTTATCATCAAGTCACTGGACAAAGGGATCACTTGGAGATTACAAATTAGAGCAGTTACTGAAAAATCTTCTTGGTAACGTGCGTGCATAAAAAGTGGATCACCTTTCCAGAAATAGACTACCTTTTCAGAACCCTAGAAGGATCTCAACCGTACGATCAGAAGGATCCAAGGATGGAAAACCAGTTGTTGACCATGCACTTTAGGAAAAGGAAACGTTGTGGAAACTGTCAACAACTTTATTGGAAAACGGCGAAATAGTTAATGAGATCTTTGAAGATTTAACTGCAACAGGGAGTATCTCAAACCCTATAAATACATGCACTCCTTATTCTTCATTAAGCACATAAACACCAGATTGTTGGAAACCATTTTCTCTGTTCCTTCCTAATTGCACCTTCTCTGCAAATAATCAACCAAGCACACCTCAAATCACATATAGTCACCTCTCACACTTGACACTTGATAAGCAAGCTCTTCTCAGAAGACTCGATCTTCTAACCTTCAGCTCTCACCTCACTTCCCAAGAACCTGCACTCAAGTTCTTCCCTTCAAGGTAGGAGGATAGAGCTAACGACCCCTCTCCAGCAACCCTAGAGCGTCATCTCATTGATAATGTCAAAAAGGGGAAAGAAACTGCAAAGGGTCATGGAAGATCAAAAGACTTCTAGAGGTGGAGAAGAGGAGATTCCAACTCTTCTATGAAGTGGATTTTCTTTTGCAATGCAAGAGAATCAGAATGAGGGATAGTTGGAGGAGTCAGCGGAGATTGAAGGAGAAGGAAGGCGGTAGCAAGCTACTGGCGTCTAAACTTCTCTGCTTCTCTACACGTTCTCCTCCAAATGAATTCATTCTCTCTATCGCATTGCCTCTCACACCTCTCACAACTCTCCTCTCTAGCCGAAGAGAATAAACTATTGGGAGCAGGTTCCTGCATCAAGTGAAGGAGAAGGAAAGCAGAAAGAGAAATGAACCAGCAGCAAGCAAGAGAGGAAAAGAAATAAAGGAAAGAGCAAAAAGAAAAGAAGAATGAATCTATATAGGATGTTTATTGTACTTTGCTTACTGCGTTGTATCATAGATATTTTATCTAAATAAAATTTCTTTTGTTCTATAAAAAGCTTATTCCTTGTGCCATTTCTTTTAGACTTATATGTGATTTAATGAAAGCAGTATGTTATATCTTGTTATATCATATATCTGCTTTCTGTGCTTGAAGTGATTATGTTCTTTTGATCTTCTGCAAAGGTTTTGTCATCATCAAAAAGGGGGAAATTGTTGGAAACGTTTAAGTATGTTTTGATGAGACAAAACTTAAGAAGTACCTCTAAAGCATAACCAATCTTAGGAGAGGTTACTGCGACAAAGTTACTGCAGAAGAAAGAAAGATCAGAGAAAGTGTCAAAGGAAGGACACTGAAAAGAATGGTGGAAAAGAATCGGGTGAACTAATAAGGATACTGATGACTACAAGAAGCTACTGGAAGAGACCTCGCCTAAGCAGAATGCAGTGAGACAGGAGGCTACCTGATAGACCATGCCGAAAGCACATACTGCAAGGGCAGCATGCTACAGAAGCCTCAAGCTACCTGAAGGAGCAAGCAGGAGAATGAAGCTCCAGAGTGAAGCACGAGGAGGAAGCTACAAAGCAGGTATGGGAAGAAAGTCAAAAGTTACCGATAGACACAAGAAGTTACCGGTAGAGAGAAGAGAAGAGGAGCCAGTCAGAAGAAGACATGTGGAAAGTGAAAAACTGGAATGTGTCAGGAGTGCAGTGCATTTATAGATTAGGGAACCTACCTACCTTCAACGGGTAGATTTCCTAATCTATAAATAAGAAGAAGACTGACGAAAAGAGAGTGTGTAAGAGAGAGAAGATAGCGAGCACAACAAAATATACAAGCTCACAGAGAGAAAAGCTCAACAGAGAGAAGACTCATAAGAAGAAAGCGCAGAAAGAGGGGGAAGACAAAATAGAAGAAAATAGAGTGTTCAGAAGAGCAGAAGAAAAGATGAAAAGCTCAAACACTCCACACCCCAAAAGACGCACACTCAGTCAATCAGTCCTACAACAAGCTTCAGTAGATCATCTGCAAACGAAGGCCAAGCTTGCTGTATCCAGTTGAAGAAGAAGAAGACTACCCTTTTTAAAGGTTGTCTTGCAGTACTCTGTGCGAGGAGTAGAGTCCTGCTGAGTTTTCCACTTTTTAGGAGAGAAAGTGAGGACCCTAGGTGGGTAGAATAGGATCCTATATGGGTCAGCAGGGAAAGTACGCATGTAGCTGTGTGAAGGCTTGCTACTTGTTAAGTGAGGGTTGTAATAGATAGGTCTATGTAAAGTAACTAGCTTAACAAAGGTTCCCTCTTGAGAAGAGGCAGAGAGGACGTAGAAGGATTACTCCACCTTCGAACCTCTATATATCCATGCATCTATGTGTGCTTATTGCTTAACCTGCATACTCTATGATAAAGCATCACATCTTCTATACTTGGCTCTGCAATGAGAGAAAAGCCTCCGCAACCACTCTAATCAGTAACCTCCCAAAAGGTTACTGATCCTTGAATTGAGCCGATAGAAGAAGAAAAGTTTGAAAATATAGCGGGCATATTCACCCCCTCCCCTTCTAAGCCTACTACCAGCCTATTTGGGACCAACAAATACATTCAAAACAGTCATATTCAATTGTTGTGTGAATGTCAAGCATGTGTGTTTCTCTCTAGAACTTGTTCTGGTATCTTCTTGAAACTGCACAAGTGTGTTGAACTTGAAAATGATTTTAGACCATTTTTGTTTGAGCCTCATCGACCAAACATACACTTATCCCATTTTTATTTTTCCTAGTTAACCACGTTTGAGCCTATAAGCCTTTTTCTTGGTTAAGCCTAATGCATAATCCATTTTTTTTTACTCTTTATACTTACCCTTACTTGGACTAGTATGTGGGTGGAAAAAGAGGATACAAAGGTGAACCAAGACGAAGAAAGATGGAAAATGAAGTGGGATGTGCATCTAGCCATGAAAAAAAAATTGTGATGTTAGCTTCAAAATGAAATACCAAGAAAAAAAAATTACATGAGTTGTGCCAATATCTCTGGAACTCATTGAGTTGTGCCTTAGTTTTCTGGAACTCATTCGAGTTGTGCCTAATACGATATCCTGGAACTCATGCTTTGGGAGAATTTAGTTGAAAAAAAAAAAAAGTGGAAAGTGATTGAAGATGGACTGGTTTTAATGGGTGAAGATTCATTTTTTTTCTAGTCCAAGTTTTAGTTACTTAGCCACAAATAATTTCTATCTTGACCAAAGAGCCTACATTACAACCAAAGGAAAAGTCCTAATTGATTCTTGATTCAAACTCACGAAAAGTGGTAGAGAGGTTAGACAATTTGCAAGCTTATGGTAGGGTGCATGCATTGCTTTGACTTGAGCGTAATTTCCCTAAACACTTGAGAAATGAGTGATACACTACCTTGTGAGTATTCACTTATTATTTGAAGAATTGATTCAAGAGTAATTTGCATGAATCTCCAATGTCTTCCAAAATTATATGATGCTTGCTTGTTCTTGATAATTTGCCTAAGCCTACGAGCAAAATGATATTCATTCCGCCCCATGCATAAGTTCTTTTCTTTTCATTGTTCGGGGACGAACAATAGTTTAAGTTTGGGGGGTTTGATAACTTCGTTATTTGATGCATTTTGGGGCTTAATTTCATATCATTTTGTGTTGAAAAACATGCAATAGTGAGATTTTATTCAGATTTCATTATCTTTTTAAGATTTCACGTTTTTACTTGATTTGAAAGGAATTTGATAGGTTTTAGCACAAAATGAAAGTCCAATGGAATTTAACGCCAGATTGGAGTCGAGATAGGGAGTCAATGAAGCACAGTTATGGGGAAAAATCATATCTCGAGCTCTAGAAGTCCAAATTCAATGTTTATTATGTTGTTAGAAAGATAAGAGGGAGTTCTACAACTTTCATGTTAGAATTTTTCATAAATTCTGCCTTCAATTGAGCAGAATAGTACAAGAAGTTGAAAGCCGTGCAAGAATGTCCTGATTTTCGTCTTGATAGGGCTTTAATAAATTGGGTATAACCTGGTGTACAAAGTTGATATTGGGCTGAAATTAGTGGCATCGGATAGCTAACTTGAAGGGATACAACTTTCATGAAGAAGTCAAACCCAATTATGAGCGTAAGAGGGCCGAATCGAGGCTGAAAGCTGGGAGTCTGGGCCACCCTGGTCACCTGGCCGGGCCGGTGGTCAAGTTGCGGGTTTTTAGGCCTGTTTGGACTCCTATTAATTTGCTCCAAGTCCGACTTTTACCTACTTAGATAAAAATTAGGACTTGGGAAAAAGAGGATAGAGACAAATATAAAAAGATTCATACACATCCAAGAAGGAGGGACACGAAGAGAAGAAGCATTCATCCACATCTTGAGAGCAAGGAAAAAAGCAAGGAATTGAAGATTCAAGAGTCAAGAGGAGCAACCAACGATCACAAATTCAATAAGCTTTTCTTTGATATATTTCTAGTTTTTATCATGTCGTTTTGTAATTTATTTTGCTCTACGAACATGATTTTGGGCTAGGGGTCTCGTGATCTTAGGGCACAAGAGTAGTTCTATGGAATTCTTGTTGAATATTTAGTCTTAATCTTTCCTCTAATCTATGATATTTTATTCATGCTTCCTTGTGCTTATTCCATGTATGAATCCTGATCAAATTTATGCATGCTCTAATTAATTGGATTGAGATCGAGAGATGATATCTGATTATAGATTTGGGAATGCATGACTCAATTAAATTGCTTGGATCGAGAGATTGGTAAATAATTGGGGTGAGAATACGATCTTAGGAGCTTTTAGGAATTGGTGATTAACTGCGAGGTAGAGATACATACATTAATAATCGATCCACGGGTTAAGTTGCTCGAGAGAGAGGTTAATCTACAATTGTGATTGCTCACATAAAATAATTAGATTTGAGGTTGATTTTTGCTAGAGTGGTAAACTTGATTCAAGTAGAATGAAATCGTCGTCTTAGGATCCTTGTTTGATTCTTGATTTTCTTGATATTTTTTGTTTGATATTTATATTCCATTTATTTGTTTCTAGACATAGGTTAATTAAATTAAATTCTCTCAATTCAGTCACCTAGATAAAATGGGGTAAATTAATTAGGTAGTTAACTAAGTTCTAATGCACTAGTCTCTGTGGGATTGACCTTGCTCGCCCTATCTATAGTTGACACCGTACACTTGCAGTACAGGCTAGAAATAGGCCATCGATCAGGTTTGGATCCATGATAGAAATTGAGAGATGAATGATAAAAAAAAATAGAAGAGAAAATATAGAATTTAAGATGTGTTCCAAAATATGTCAATATTGGTGTATATTTACAGAGAATTAAAAAATATGAATTTTGATATATATATATATATATATATATATATATATATATATATATATCTTTTAAATAAAGAACATGCAAATTACATTGATTTCTAGCTGGTTCCAAATTTTTGTCATATATGCTCAATCAAGTCATTTTTTAGAGCGTTGTGAGCTTCTCTGTTCGAAGATTTTCCCTATTAATCATATAAGTGGAAAAGTTCGCGATGCGTTTAGTAGAGTATTGAAAACGTTGATCTGCATTTAAAGGATCATCAACTAAAAATTCAGTGGGATCAAAATAATTTTGGTAAGTGTCACGTTCATCCTCTACTATCATTTTGGAATAAATTTCAGGAGGTATTTTGTGGTGGTTGGACATGCTCAGATGTAAAATCTTGATTTGGATTTGGAGAAAACTGAGAGTTTTGATAATAGTTTGGATAATCTTCCGAGAGAGGAAAAGATTGAGAATTAAAAATTGATTGAAAGCTTAGATAATTTTGAGAATTTGGATAATCTTAGGAGTTTGGAAGATCTTGGGAGTTTGGAAAATAATTAGGATAATTTGGATCCACGACAGAAATTGAGAGATGAATGATAAAAAATAGAAGAGAAAATAGAGAATTTAAGATGTGTTCCAAAATATATCAATATTGGTGTCTATTTATAGAGAATTAAAAAATATGAATTTTTTGATATATATATATATATATATCTATCTTTTAAATACAAATTATCCACAATAGTTACAATATATATTTTATCCATATAAAATATGGTTGAACCAATCAAAAGATGACATGTGTCATCTTTTAATTGGCCAACCCAAGTTGGTGCATAGGTTGAAATTGAAACTCTCTCTCATCCGGATTACAACCTACAATTGAGTAGGTCTCTTGTGAATCAGGTGCATGGATCTTACACCCGGGTTAGGGGGACCGCACCTTTTTTTTTTCGCACATGATTTTTGAAAAAAATCACATACCAATAGGTTATGTTAAACATACATTTACGTTATGTTAGACATACCTTTAAATTATGTTAAACATACTAGTTTTGCCCAGATTTCATGTCTTGTCTTTTTTTGGCTTGATTTTTGAATTTTGACACGTACCACTACGTTATGTTAGACATACATTTACGTTGTGTTAGACATACCTTTATGTATACTTAAACATATCTTTGTATATATTAGACATACTTTTGCATATAGTTAAACATACCTTTATATATATGTTAGACATACTTTTGTATTTTTGCCCCTACAATTATATTTTTCTTTTTTCTTTTTTAATTTTTTTGTCTGCTTTGATCTCAGCGACGTCTCACTGATACAAAGTAGTCTCAAAGTCTCATATAGATCAACAACTTCACAAACATCACAATCTACTTCTCAAAATAGGGAAAATAAAAATGCAACCTAACAATTTGAATGAATTGAGCAACCATTCAAGTCTAGCATTCAACAACTCCCGCTTACTATGTAATGTAACTAGCCCAAGATTTGCTTGCAAATTCAAGCTTCTTTCCAGTTTCGTTTTGTTCTTTCTCATCTTCTCTACTGCTTCTGTATTCGGTGGTGGGCCTCATGGACGGCGGCGGAGCAACGGATGTGCTTCTTGAGAAGCACCACCATAAGCGGCAAAGCTTCATCGAAGGGTTTGGTGCTGAATCCAAGACGCTATGGAAGATTTCTGGGCCGGCGATAATTACTTACATATTTCAGTATTCTTTAGGGGCATTTACTCAAACGTTTACTGGGCAAGTGGGGGAACTCGAGCTCGCTGCTGTCTCTGTGGAAAACTCCGTGATTGCCGGTTTTGCTTTTGGGGTCATGGTAATATACTGCAATTTTTTTTAGCTTTAATCGTTTCTCGTGTTTCCTTGAAGATTTGCGTGGTCTATGCTTTGTCGTTGTGTATCGAAATTGAGTACAAGGGCTCTCTTGTATTCAGTCTTTTTGCTTCTATTGAATGGTTGATTCTCCTTTTCATTGAGTATAGATTGCCAGTGGTAGAAAGAGGATGTTGAATAAAAGACAATGTATGAAGTTTTGTTGAGTATGACTGTTAGTACATGAAAAGAAGAAGGCAATGAGCTATCTTCTAAAAAATCATAGTTTGGTTATAATATTAGAGATGTGAACATGTCTAAAGATGGTTTGATAAGATCTAGTTTCATGAAAAATGCAGTAATACTTGTTTCCTTTGATTGAATTTGAAAAACATGCAGTTGGGAATGGGAAGTGCATTGGAGACATTGTGTGGACAAGCATTTGGTGCAGGGCAGATCAGGATGTTGGGTGTATACATGCAAAGGTCATGGGTGATCTTGCTAGTCACTTCCTGTATATTGCTCCCTATTTACATCTTTGCCCCGCCAATCCTCATGGTTTTCGGGGAGTCTGAAGAGATTTCTCAAGCAGCAGGTTGGTCGTCTGTACAACTTAGGAGAAAATTATATCAATAATTTGCTGTAAAGAGTTGATGTTACAAGTATTTCTCATGCAGGTCGATTTGCCCTGATGATGATACCACAGATGTTTGCGTACGCTATAAATTTTCCGATACAGAAGTTTTTGCAATCACAGAGGAAACTCATGGTAATGTCCTGGATTTCCCTTGCTGTGTTGGTTCTACACATATTCTTTAGCTGGTTGGTGATCTTGAAACTCGGGTGGGGCTTGGTGGGAGCTGCGGTCACTCTTAATGCCTCATGGTTTCTCATTGTGGGTTTGCAATTGATCTACATCTTTTATACAAAATCTGATGGTGCATGGAGTGGATTCTCATGGTTGGCATTTCAAGACTTGTACAGCTTTATCAAGCTCTCTTTGGCCTCTGCTATAATGTTATGGTAACATCTTCTCCCTAAATTGTTTGCCCTGATCATTATTTTTGAGTTTTGTATTAATATTCTAAATAAATGGAATCATGCAGCTTGGAGATTTGGTATCTGATGATATTAATAGTAATAGCTGGTCACCTGGATAACCCTGTGGTACCCGTGGATGCCCTTTCTATCTGGTATGAGGTTCTGTTCATATCATTATTGTCTTATTTTGTTCAGCTAAGAACACCAAATTCTTCCTATGTTTTAGTGATGTGTTTCTACTTTATTGATTATTGAAGAGTTTGGCTGAACTCTTATAGCAATATTTCTGCAGCATGAACATCAGTGGATGGGATGCAATGATTTCAATCGGATTTAATGCTGCCATAAGGTAATCCTTCCATCTTTCTTGTATGTGTGAAAATTTTCATCTAAAGATCAAATAAAAATCTGCACATTGTTATGATTATACTCCTTCACCAACCCAAATAATGTTTGCAGTGTGAGAGTGTCGAATGAACTAGGAGCTGGCAATCCAAAAGCGGCAAAGTTCTCAGTGATCGTAGTATCCATCACAACCATACTGATTGGCATTATTGGTTTTGCGGTAGTTATGGCAACCAGGGATACATTTCCTTATCTTTTCACCAGCAGTGAGGCAGTAGCTAAGGAGACTACTAGGCTATCAATTCTTCTCGCATTTACTGTTTTGCTAAACGGCCTTCAGCCAGTTTTATCCGGTAAGAACGTGACATCAAATTGTATGAATGCAGTGCAACAGATGTATGATGGAAGAAACTATAAGCTTGTTTATGGTTATACTTTGACAGGGGTTGCTGTTGGAGCTGGATGGCAATCTGTTGTGGCATATGTCAACATTGGATGCTATTACATTGTGGGACTACCACTTGGGATAATCTTGGGCTTTGTACTTGACTTTGGGGCAATGGTAAAATTCTCTTACACATTATATTATGTCATTAAATATTTTATGTATAACTGCTCCTTTTTGGTTATTCAAAATTGAAATAGTAATATTTTTGTGTGGTGGTGCAGGGAATTTGGGGAGGAATGATTGCAGGAATCTGTTTGCAGACTCTTATCTTGATAGGAATTGTTGCAACTAGAAATTGGGATAAAGAAGTTAGTTTTCTAATTTAAATTATGACTGAATTCTTGTTGAGATGCATATCATTGTATGAAAATTTGGTTAATATTTCTCCATTTGCAGGCTAATGAAGCAGAAACCCGAGTGAGAGAATGGGGTGGATCAATTGCCAACCACTAATTGCAACTTTCAGTCTTTTTTGATGGATTTTGTTGGATTACAACATTTAATATCTGTAACTGCAGACAAATAATTGTCTCCATAACCTCCCCTTTCTCTCTTGCTTACATCAAAAGGTTTTTATCCTACTCGTGCTGAGTATTGTCATGTCATTACAAGATGTTTGATGTGTGACACACTTTGAAAAAATCAAATTGGTAGTGATCTTTTATCTCTCCAAAATATGTTGAGTTGCATGTCATATGGACTGTGATAATATTCATATGGGTAGACTGAACAGGCTGTAGTGTGTAACAAGGTTTCTGTCCGATCAAACCATTTCATATATGAATATATGATTTGTTTTTTTGTTAGGATTTCCAACCTCAAACACTCAGCCAATTCTTTCAAATCAGCAAACCACCACTCCACACTCGAAATCAATTGAAATTGAGAACAAGAAATGGATCAAGCATAAACTAAACAACAACAACACTTAGAGATTTACGTGGTTCGGTTTGAATATGCCTACATCCACAGGAAAACAAGGGAGGGTACAACTTTATTGAATTCTAATCAATCAAACTTTGTTTACAAATAAGAACACTTTGAAGTTTCTGAGAAAACTCTAATTTGCGACTCAACTTCCTAATCTACTCAACTCACTTTCTACTGTGTGTTAATGCACACACAAAACCCCTATTTATAAACCACGATCTAGGCTAACTCCAGCAACAAGAATTAATGGAATCAGTCAAGAAACACGCGAGTTATGCTAGCTCAAAGATATCTTCAAGCCAACGGATATTTAACTCCATAATGAATCATATCCGTAGATGTATTCGACGGCCCAGATGCGTTCCAAGCCCAATGGCTCTAACGCCCTTGAAAACGCCGATCCTGAAACACGCTTCTATTGGTGTAAATTTGCCTTTTCCAAAGCCTTTTAACAGAGATTAAATCCTAGCCGCTAGATCTATCCGACGATTGAGATTAGTCCTAGACCAACTACCAAAACTTCCACATAAACATAAAGACAAGACACGTTTTTATAAGTGTACTAACACTTATTTCAACACTTAGCAAAAATAAGGATTTGAGCTGAATCCTTCACATTTTTGTTTTCTAAAATTTGGCATAAGTACTGAGAATTTAAGGCTACTTGGCTTTGGCAAATTTGGATTTAGGCTTCGAAAAGATTTTATGAGTATTGGCTTAGAATTTTTTTTTTGTTTATTTTGGAATATTTAAGGTAGAATTATAATTAAAATGTTACTTTCACATTGTATATAGTAGAAGAAGTGGATGTTTAAGTTTTGAATTCTAGAAAAAGTAGGAAAACACGGTTGGATTATAAGATTATACAAATTCTTATCAAACATGGATTGAACTAAGTCCATCCAAAATTGTGGATTGACCAAGTCCACTCAAAACACCCCTAATTAATTATATGAAATATAATTGTTTAGAATTTATATCATAATTTAATAGCCTAAATATTATGAGTGAGTATTGTGTGAGACCATCTCACGGATCCTATTCCGTGAGATGGGTCAATCTGACCCGGCCAAAAGTCAATGGCCGGTCAACTCCGGTCAACGGTCGGTCAACTCCTGTCAACGATTGGTCAACGTTTGTGACCAAAAAATATTACATGGCATGCATAAAAGTATTACATGTCATATATAAAAGTATTACATTCATAATGTAATATTGTTATTCTACTCACATAATACTTTAATACTTTTATTTAGTATTACATACTACATATAAAGTAGGCAAAAACTTTTATGCACCGGTTGCACGGCCAGATCCGTGCAACTGGGTCGACCCGTTCACGCGCCCAAAACGTGCTTCCACGTGCCTCCCACGCGTCTGCACGCGCTCCCACACTCCTGAACACTTGTGCTGAAGCTCACACGCACCAAACCGTCTTTATATTATTGATTTGCAATACTATATTTTGTATTTTGAGTATTATTGTTATTGTATTGTATATTTAATTTGTTTATATGTCTATATTTTAATGTGTGTAATGGCTATGAACTCTCTCACAAACTCGTTTTATCTTTTATTAATATATATATATATATAATAAACTAAAGAAATGTATTCATAGTTTTAGGTTAAATCATTTTTAATATACTAGCATAAGTCTCGTGTATTACACGGTTTACATAAATTAAATTTATTAAAATCAAAATTTTAAATATTTTTTATATTGACTCTTATATATATCATTTTGTATGATATCTATCATCGAGATGATATTAAATTAGTGTAAGATTCATGTGTCACACGAATATTTTAATAGTACTAATTAAAAAAATGAAAACTATTATTTATTTATCATTAATCTTAATTTAATTAGCATGTAAATTAAAGTTATATTTATTTTAAAAATTCAATTATCACTTTATGCAAATATAACCGTTAATTAACTTCAATTAAAATATTTTGCTAAAAGTTTCATTGGCAACCATTATCATCAACATTTTGGTTTTCATTCATTAACTCCTTTTAAATATTTTAATTATATTAAATTAGAATGTAAAGTGAATTAATTGAAATTGAAATTAAAATTTTGAGTGAGAAATACGATTAACTAGATGGAGACATGTGTCCCTCTTGATTATTCATTCAGTATGAATATATATAGATTTAAATTTAATCGTGCAAATTTTTAATAATCATTTAATATAATTGCAAACATCAACTTAAGTTAAAATATTCACATAATTATTGACATTTTGTTATTCATTTATTACTATCTTATTAAATACAAATTATAAGTATTAAATTAATTAATTAAAAATAAAATTATAATTAAATTACGAATAGGATTAACCAGAGAGTGACATGTGTCACTCTTGGTTATTCCTTTAGTAAGGAAGGATATATTTATGATGAAGTGTTTAGTGCTAAGTATTAAAGACAAATAACCAATTCTTAATTAAATAACCTAATGTGAGCATTTGAACTCATATTTTATGTAAGTTATTAATTATATATTATTCAGGTGGTAGTTTACTTGTGAAAATTTTAATTAATTATTATATAATATTAGAAGACATCTATGTTAAATTTTGATAAAACTATATATATGCACATGTGAATATAACATAATAATATTATTATAAAATATTTAATATATCATAAGATATTAAAGTAAACATTGTTATAATCAAACAAAATTAAGTTAAAAACTGAAAAAACCTCATCAAACCTAACCAAATCGTTTAAAACCGCACATTCAATTTTCATATAAAAACCACAATTTTAATTTTACTCATAAACCAAACCGCACATAACATTGTGGTTTAAAATTTAGGGAAAAACCGTTAAAACCGCACCATGATTACCCCTACCTAAAGATATCCTTAACATCACCTAAAGGTATCCTCAACATAACGTGATATGTAACCTGAAATCAGGATTTCAGAGGTATTATTAACATCATCTTAAGATATCCTTAACATAACGTGGTGTGTAACCTGTAATCAGGATTTCAAAGGTATCATTAACATAATTTAAAGGTATCCTTAACATAACCTAAAGGTATCCTTAACGAGCGAATTTGAGTGAATTTGAGCGCATCCACTCAGGCGCGTGGGAGCGCGTGGATGGGTCAACCTGGTTGCACGGATCCCAAATCCGTGCAACCGATGCATAAAAGTAGTTATGTTTTTCTCTTAGTTTTTTATTATAATATTTGATAGTTTATCAAGAAAATCTAAAATATTGCCAAAATAGATAGACACTTTTATTTTGTAAAGAAAGTCTCCTGTGCAACTGGTGCATGAATCTCGGATCCATGCACTTGGGTTGGATTTTGTTGTGTTTTGGTCATGAATTTCCCACATATCCCTTTTTTTTTTCACACATGAATTTTGTGTTTAGGTCATGACCTTATGTTATGTTAGTTATATATTTACATTATGTTAGTCATACTTTTATGTTATATTAGTCATACCTTTATTTTCAGATTTCATACCCTTAGTTTAATACTTTAACTTAAAAAAAAAATCACTGACCTTTATACTATGTTAGTCATACGTTTATATTATATTAATCATACTTTTAAGTTATATTAATCATACTTTTATATGATATAACTTATACATTTATGTAATATATAAAGGTACAACTAACATAACTATAAGATATGACTAACATAACTGTAAGGTAGAGCATCAGGAGCGAATTTTGGTGGGTTTGAACGCACCCACCAGACACGTGAGAGCGTGTGAGAGCGCGGTTATAAGCACGTGGGTTGGGTTGACCCGGGTGCATAAAAGTTTTTGTCGTTTTTGTAATAGTGCTTTTTTTTAAAAGATTCTTTTAGAAGGGAAAGTGGCAAATGAGTAAATGAATAAAAATCGGGTTGACAACACAGAAGAATTCTTACACAGTATTTCTCGCATGTCGTGTAGCTTCTCACCGGGTTTAAGTTCGTCCACGAAGTTATCCTTTTCGTGGGCTTTCTACAATGACATAAGTCGTCCATGGCTATGGTTTCGAGTGAAGATGGAAGAAGGAAGAGAAGATGTTAGGAATTGACTTAGTAAGTTTTGATGAGACAAAAACGAAGTTGTAATAGAAAATGAGAGTACCCTTTTGCTCACTAGTTTGAAGAGCACTTGCATGTTTCTAAGTGTTAAATTTCTAAGTACAAGAGAATACTGAAATGGAAGGATACTGATACTGCATGGAGAAAGGATACCGATCCCAAAAAGAAAGGTTACTGATAAAGGACACTGCATATATGAAGCATAGGATGCTGGAACAGAAGGATGCTGAAGTAAAAGTTGACTGTAGACAGAATGAATATAACAACCTAAAGAGAATATCAGTGTATGATCCAAGGTCACTCCGAGGAAGAGTCAATTTGTAAAATGATCATACTAAGTCACCAGTACAGACAAACATGATGAAGCAAATCAGAAGAAGACACACGTACAAATGAAGGATGCAACAAATCATAAAAAGTCAACTACATTAAGTGCATTTGTACGACGAAGATCAAGATATTAAGGGCATCTCCAGTAGTACATTAAAATTTAGTGCAAAAATTGCACTATTTTTGATAATATATGTCACTCATCTCCAACAGTCTGCATTATTTATTTGCACCAAACATAATATTCATTATTATTATTATTATTATTATTATTATTATTATTATTATTATTATTATTATTATTTTGAATTTTTTGATCTAATAAATATTTACTGATATTCATAAACTGTATTAACAAATTAATTTTTTTTATAATTTTATAACTTAGAAAAATTAGTATACGATCTAATCTTATTTAATATAAGTATTTAATACAATATTTGATTTGATTTCATATTTCTTACATCAATCAATTTTAAAAAAATATTTCAAATCAGTTATGATATGCATATATATATTGATATCAATATCGACTACTATATCACTTACAATATTTCTTATATCAATCAATTTTATAAAAATATTTCAAATTAATTATGATATGTATATATTGATATCAATATCAACTACTATACCATTTACAATATTAATATGTCCATATAGATCACTACATTTTCTTTAAATAGATCGCATATCTTATACACACAATCACAATTTACACAATCACCATATGTACAATCACAGTTTACAGTTAAAATTTAAAGAAAGCAAAATTGAAAAAGAAAAATGAATGAAAAGAAGAAAATAATAAATAAAGAATATAACTTTAGAAAAAAAGAAAAAGAAAAAGAAATAATAAATAAAGAATATAAATTAAAAAAAAGGATTTAACGCAGGAGTTGATCGACGTTAATCCAAATCAAAACTAACGGTTATCAATCAATACCATGGAAATTTACATCATTACTGGAGGGAGAAAATTTGCAAATTATATGAAATTGAAGCACTGTTGGAGATGTCCTAAATGCTGAAGATTTGCCTTCTTCAACGGGCAGATTTTCAAGTCTATAAATACAGATGAGTGGACATTGAAACAACTATTGAAACTATAACTAATATACACGAAATCAAGCTCACTATCTTCAAGCTCAAAGTTCTAAGTTTTAGTTACTCAATCTAAGCCAGCAAACTACATTTGACTTCAGATTTTCATCGAAGCTTGCTTCATCAAAGTTGAAGAAAAACCATATACTTTTACTCTTAGATTGTTTAAGAGTACATAGCAAGAGTAAGTGTATTCCTGCTAAGTCTTCACTCTTCGAGGAAGAGTAAGAACCATGTGTGGGTTATATGATCCTATGTGGGTCAGTTGGTAAGTACATCAACCTGTGTGAAAGCTTGCTACTCTTTATTAGAACAAGTTTGTAATAGCTAGACTGTGTGAATCAAACACCTTAACGAAGTTCCTCCTGTAGAAGGAGTAGAGTGGAAGTAGAGGGATTACTCCACCCTCGAACCACTGTATATCGTTTGCATGTATATTTCCTGTCATCTCTATCATTCCAAGCATACTGCATATTCTTTAAAGAAACATATTTTCAAAAGTGTTTACATAGTTTTCGCTGCATAAAACTTTAAGTAAGTTCTATATGTATAGTAACCTTCTAATAGGCAACATCTAAATAGTAAGCTTCCTAGCTACTTGTTTAGTAAACAGAACTTATATTTGGAAAATTAGAAGATGTTTATTCACCCCCCTAAACCTCTTATCACTTGGGACCAACAGAAGAAAATCAGACTGAGGGACTTATACGCTAAAATTTTGTGAAGGAAAGAGAAAAACAACCACCCAGGGTAAAATGACTCATATACCCTTAATGAAAACAAGTGAGAAGCACGTGTAGTGTTTCCGTTGGAAAAAAGTGTTCGAAAATTGTATTTTTACCGTACAGTGCAAATCCTGTAAAGTTCAGTCAGTACGATAACACATTAAACTTTTTTTTTCTAGAATGTGTAAAATCGGATATAATTTGAATGAGATAATGTTTTTAACCCTAAATTTAAACCCTGATTTCATTTACTTGAAAAATACAACTTTTTTTAAGGGAAAAAATACAACTTTTAAGAAGTACTATTCAACTTTGAATCTTTACTTATTAGTGGCTCTTTTAAAATGAATTTAAAATATTTCATCTTACTTATAAAAAAAAAAGAATTGGTCTCCTGTGCACCAAGTGTACATACAATTCGCATCAGGTTTGGGAGGACCCGAATTCGCGAACTTTTTTATTTTGTTTTTTTTTTTTTGGAATTTTATTTTTTCGCTTCAGGCTGTGACCTTTATGTTATATAAGTGTGATCTTTATGTATAAATGTAGTGACCTTTATGTATAAATGCGCTGAAAAATTTCTGAAATTTTTCATTTTTTCCCAAGTTATGGATCATAAAAGTCATGATATTTGTACATAAAGGTCTCAACCTAAAGCGAAAAAACCTGAAAATCTTCATTTTTCCCTAAGTTACTGAACATAAAGATCATAACATTTATATATAAAGGTCTTACTTATATAACATAAAAGTCACATCCTTACAACATAAAGGTAACAGTTTGAAGCGAAAAAAAAAAAGGAAAAACATTCGCGGATCCGGATGGGGTCGCCTAATTGCATCAATCTTGATCCCTGCACCTGGTGCACAGGATAATCTATACTATATATAAAAAGGAAGAAGTTGACAAATTTTACACATTTGCCACTCAATTGCAAAATTGAAGATAATTACTGATTTGCCATTGACCAATAGAAAAATTGTGGAAAAAAAAAAACTAAAAAACTTTGAGAATCTTATAGAACAAGCTTCATATATATTTTAAATATAATAAGTAGTCTTTTAATTTAATATAGGAGTAAAATGAAATAGAGGAAATTATTTTGGATGATATTATTATATGATTATGTCTTAATGATATAATTAAAAAAATTGAAAATAATGAAATTTAAACATTGTCAAAAATTTAAAAATTTGAAAATTCTGTAATTTTAATATATAAATGTGAAAAATATGTCTAAAAGCTAAATTTCATTTTACAAAGGGCTGTAAAATGTTTAGAAGTTTAAAAACTATTATAAAATTATTAAAAATAATAATTAAATTTGAAAGTAAAACTAATAATAATCTAATACTAATAATAATTTAATAATATTGTGAGGTTAATCTAAAAAAATCCACAAATAACATTTAAAAACAAATTCAAACATATATGCAATAGATATAACTATAAGAAAAAATATTTTAAAATGGTTTCAAAATTCTAAAAAAATATTGTTTTAATTGTAAAATGAATTTAAAACCTAGATTTTTTAAATATAAACTAAGTTTTTGAATAAATACAGTGTTTGTAAAATAAATTCATCTAAAAAAATGTAGAAAATTATTTACAAATTATTAAATATAATTCTAAGATATAAAGGAACAAAAATATGAATAGAACATATAAATTAACAAATATAATTAATCACTTATAATTAAGTCACACACAAAACACAAAACTATTATTATTGTTGTTGTTTTTGTTATTGTCGTCGTTGTTGTTGTCATTGTCATCATCATCATCATTAAAAAATACGGGAATTTTATACAAATCTCAAAATAATAAGATCTCATGAGTAATATTTTAATATAATAAATTTATTATATTATTAATAATCATATTTGTCATAATAAATAATAAACCGCGCATCGCGCGGATATACTGCTAGTTTGCCAAAAAAAAAAAACTTTGTTGAAAGGATTACTTACTATATATTTTTTAAACTATGGTAAAAATATTATATTTCCTTATAAAATGAATTACATTATTTTACTGATAGCGCAACAATTATTTTGCACAATTAAAGCATCACTTAAAACAAATATATGAAAGTTAAATGTAAATGGTACATCATACTACTCTCATCAGTAACTCATCTCAACTCAATCTAAAATAAAATATTAATTTCTCTCTCATTCACCTATTCAACCTAACTTTAATTTTTTTATATCCACATCTACAACCCAACCCAACCCAACCTAAAATAATAATAATTATTTTATTTTTATTAATTACATAATTTTTTAATTAATATTCATTATATTTAAAATGTACAAAAAATTCAATAAATAATTTAATATTCTAAATCTATAAATATATTAAGGAAAATAATTTAAAACACATTTAGAATAAGATACAATAACGAAATTACAATTATAAGAGTTGAAATACGAAATTGAAAAGAAATATATCAAAATACAAGTAGATGCATGAAATAAAAAAATTCAAATAAAGAACATGCAAATTACATTGATTTCTAGCTAGTTCCAAATTTTTGTCATATATGCTCAATCAAGTCATTTTTTATATCGTTGTGAGCTTCTCTGTTGCGAAGATTTTCCCTATTAATCATATAAGTGGACAAGTTCGCGATGCGTTTAGTAGAGTATTGAAAACGTTGATCTACATTTGTATGATCATCAACTAAAAATTCAGTGGGATCAAAATAATTTTGGTAAGTGTCACGTTCATCCTCTACTATCATTTTGGAATAAATTTCGGGAGGTATTTTGTGGTGGTTGGACATGCTCAGATGTAGAATCTTGATTTGGATTTGGAGAAAACTGAGAGTTTTGATAGTAGTTTGAATAATCTTCCGAGAGTGGAAAAAATTGAGAGTTAAGAATTGATTGAAAGCTTGAATAATTTTGAGAATTTGGATAATTTTGGGAGTTTGAAAAATAATTAGGATGGTTGGATCCATGATAGAAATTGAGAGATGAATGATCAAAAAAAGAAGAGAAAATAGAGAATTTAAGATGTGTTCCAAAATATGTCAATATTGGTGCCTATTTATAGAGAATTAAAAAAAATGAATTTTGATATATATATATATATATATCTATCTTTTAAATACTTATTATCCACAATAGTTACAATATAGATTTTATCCATATAAAATATGGTTGAACCAATCAAAAGATGATATGTGTCATCTTTTAATTGGTCAATCTAAGTTGGTGCATAGGTTGGAATTGAATCTCTCTCATTCGGGTTGCAACCTACAATTATATATATATATATATATATATTTTCAATTTTTTTGTGAGGTCGGCAACCTCTCACTGATGCAAAAAGTAGTCTTAACTCTAATTTATAATGATATAAAATGTTACGCATCAAGTCTCATATAGATCAACAACTTCACAAACATCACAATCTACTTCCCAAAATAGGGAAAATAAAAAGACAAAAACTTTTATACATCAGGTGCATGGATCCTAGATCCATGCACCCGACCCGACCCGCGTGTGTACGCGCTTCCACGCGCGTCTAACGCGCCCTCACGTGCTCCCACGTGCTTGGGCGGATGCGCTCAAATTTGCTCGTTAAGGATACCTTTCAGTTATGTTAAGGATACCTTTAAGTTATGGTAAGGATACCTTTCAGTTATGTTAAAAATACCTTTGAAATCCTGATTCCAGGTTACATGTCACGTTATGTTAAGAATACCTTTTAGTTATGTTAAACATACCTTCAGGTTATGTTAAGAATATCTTTTAGTTATGTTAAACATACCTTCAGGTTATGTTAAGGATACATTTAGTTATGTTAAGAATACTTTTTGGTTATATTAAGCATACCTTTAAGTTATGTTAAGAATACCTTTAGGTGATGTTAAGGATACCTTTGAAATCGTGATTCCAGATTACATACCATGTTATGTTAAGAATACCTTTTAGTTATGTTAATCATACATTTAGGTTATGTTAAGGATACCTTTAATTATTTTAAGAATACATTTTGATTATATTAAACATACTTTTAGGTAATATTAAGAATACCTTTAGGTGATGTTAAAGATACCTTTGAAATCGTGATTCTAGGTTCCTTTGAAATCCTGATTTGATACCCTTAGAATTCGTTCCAGGTCACATACATTTACGTTATATTAAGGATACCTTTAGGTTATGTTAAGAATACTTTTATGTTATGTTAGAGATACCTTTGTATACAAAATGTGTAACACAACTACCTTATGGATAATGTATCTCTAACATAACATAAAAGTATCCTTAACATAACCTAAATGTATGTCTGACGTAAATTAAATGTATGAAATTTGGGCATAAAAGTATCCTTAACATAACCTAAAGATATCTCTATACATTACCTAAAGGTATTCTTAACATAACCTAAAGGTATGTCTAACTTAACGTAAATGTATGAAATTTGGGCATAAATGTATCCTTAACGTAACCTAAATGTATTCTTAACATAACTAAAAGTCATGACTAAAATTGAAAAAAGAAATATAATGCGAAAAAAAAAAAAAGGATCGAATTATCTGGATCCGACCCATACACCTGATGCACAAGACACTTACTCGAAAAAAAATGCAACCTAACAATTTGAATGAATTGAGCAACCATTCAAGTCTAGCATTCAACATCTCCCGCTTACTATATGCTTATCTCGTCTAATGCGTGTCATTTCCAAATCCATTGAATCTTCTCCTTCATTTCTATGCCTGTCTTTTTCAACCAAATCACTATTTTCTGTCTAACCTTTTCGATTACTATGTAATGTAACTAGCCCAAGATTTGACTTGCAAATTCAAGCTTCTTTCCAGTTTCGTTTTGTTCTCTCTCATCTTCTCTACTGCTTCTGTATTCGGTGGTGGACCTCATGGACGGCGGCGGAGCAACGGATGTGCTTCTTGAGAAGCACCACCATAAGCGGCAGAGCTTCATCGAAGGGTTTGGTGCTGAATCCAAGACGCTATGGAAGATTTCTGGGCCGGCGATAATTACTTACATATTTCAGTATTCTTTAGGGGCATTTACTCAAACGTTTACTGGGCAAGTGGGGGAACTCGAGCTCGCTGCTGTCTCTGTGGGAAACTCCGTGATTGCCGGTTTTGCTTTTGGGGTCATGGTAATATACTGCAATTTTTTTAGCTTTAATCGTTTCTCGTGTTTCCTTGAAGATTTGCGTGGTCTATGCTTTGTCGTTGTGTATCGAAATTGAGTACAAGGGCTCTCTTGTATTCAGTCTTTTTGCTTCTATTGAATGGTTGATTCTCCTTTTCATTGAGTATAGATTGCCAGTGGTAGAAAGAGGATGTTGAATAAAAGACAATGTATGAAGTTTTGTTGAGTATGACTGTTAGTACATGAAAAGAAGAAGGCAATGAGCTATCTTCTAAAAAATCATAGTTTGGTTATAATATTAGAGATGTGAACATGTCTAAAGATGGTTTGATAAGATCTAGTTTCATGAAAAATGCAGTAATACTTGTTTCCTTTGATTGAATTTGAAAAACATGCAGTTGGGAATGGGAAGTGCATTGGAGACATTGTGTGGACAAGCATTTGGTGCAGGGCAGATCAGGATGTTGGGTGTATACATGCAAAGGTCATGGGTGATCTTGCTAGTCACTTCCTGTATATTGCTCCCTATTTACATCTTTGCCCCGCCAATCCTCATGGTTTTCGGGGAGTCTGAAGAGATTTCTCAAGCAGCAGGTTGGTCGTCTGTACAACTTAGGAGAAAATTATATCAATAATTTGCTGTAAAGAGTTGATGTTACAAGTATTTCTCATGCAGGTCGATTTGCCCTGATGATGATACCACAGATGTTTGCGTACGCTATAAATTTTCCGATACAGAAGTTTTTGCAATCACAGAGGAAACTCATGGTAATGTCCTGGATTTCCCTTGCTGTGTTGGTTCTACACATATTCTTTAGCTGGTTGGTGATCTTGAAACTCGGGTGGGGCTTGGTGGGAGCTGCGGTCACTCTTAATGCCTCATGGTTTCTCATTGTGGGTTTGCAATTGATCTACATCTTTTATACAAAATCTGATGGTGCATGGAGTGGATTCTCATGGTTGGCATTTCAAGACTTGTACAGCTTTATCAAGCTCTCTTTGGCCTCTGCTATAATGTTATGGTAACATCTTCTCCCTAAATTGTTTGCCCTGATCATTATTTTTGAGTTTTGTATTAATATTCTAAATAAATGGAATCATGCAGCTTGGAGTTTTGGTATCTGATGATATTAATAGTAATAGCTGGTCACCTGGATAACCCTGTGGTACCCGTGGATGCCCTTTCTATCTGGTACGAGGTTCTGTTCATATCATTATTGTCTTATTTTGTTCAGCTAAGAACACCAAATTCTTCCTATGTTTTAGTGATGTGTTTCTACTTTATTGATTATTGAAGAGTTTGGCTGAACTCTTATAGCAATATTTCTGCAGCATGAACATCAGTGGATGGGATGCAATGATTTCAATCGGATTTAATGCTGCCATAAGGTAATCCTTCCATCTTTCTTGTATGTGTGAAAATTTTCATCTAAAGATCAAATAAAAATCTGCACATTGTTATGATTATACTCCTTCACCAACCCAAATAATGTTTGCAGTGTGAGAGTGTCGAATGAACTAGGAGCTGGCAATCCAAAAGCAGCAAAGTTCTCAGTGATCGTAGTTTCCATCACAACCATACTGATTGGCGTTATTGGTTTTGCGGTAGTTATGGCAACCAGGGATACATTTCCTTATCTTTTCACCAGCAGTGAGGCAGTAGCTAAGGAGACTACTAGGCTATCAATTCTTCTCGCATTTACTGTTTTGCTAAACGGCCTTCAGCCAGTTTTATCCGGTAAGAACGTGACATCAAATTGTATGAATGCAGTGCAACAGATGTATGATGGAAGAAACTATAAGCTTGTTTATGGCTATACTTTGACAGGGGTTGCTGTTGGAGCTGGATGGCAATCTGTTGTGGCATATGTCAACATTGGATGCTATTACATTGTGGGACTACCACTTGGGATAATCTTGGGCTTTGTACTTGACTTTGGGGCAATGGTAAAATTCTCTTTACACATATATTATGTCATTAAATATACGAGTACGATGATCTTATGACAGGATGAAAATTTAGTGAAATTTCGTTGAAATTTTGGAAATTTGGAGTTTCTATGTTGAAATGAGTTATCATGGTAAATGTTGGTAAATCTTGATATAGATATCGACTTCACAGTACAAATTGTTGGACAACTGTGGAAATTGTTGGTCTTGGTAAAAAAACATTTTTAAATAATAAATGGTTTATTTTGTAATAAAAGTTTATAATAAGTGATCCCATTTTTAAAATATACATGTATTGTACCCTAATGATATTATAATTTTCGCATTATAATTGTAACAAACTATTTGTACCCTTTGTTTCATGAGTAAGTCTCTTGTGAATCAGGTGCATGGATCTTAGATCCATGCACCCGGGTCGGATCCGGGTCAGGGGGACCGCACCCTCTTTTTTTTTTTTTCGCTCATGATTTTTGAAAAAAATCACATACCAATAGTATATGTTAGACATACCTTTACGTTATGTTAGACATACCTTTAAGCTATGTTAAACATACCAGTTCTGCCCAGATTTCATGCCTTATCTTTTTTTGGCTTGATTTTTGAATTTTGGCACATACCACTACGTTATATTAGACATACCTTTACGTTGTGTTAGACATACCTTTATGTATACTTAAACATACCTTTGTATATGTTAGATATACCTTTATATATAGTTAAGCATACCTTTATACATGTTAGACATACCTTTGTATATAGTTAGACCTACCTACACATGGTTGGTCTAACTATACACAAAGGTTGGTTTAACTATACACAAAGGTTGGTCTATTTGAGCGAATTTTGGATGAGCTTCAGGACATGTCTTCAGCGCGTGGGAGCGCGTGCATGCGCGTGGGAGGCGCGTTTTGGGCGCGTGAACGGGTCGGGTCAGGTGCATGGATCTTAGATCCATGCACCTGACTCATAAAAGTTTTTGCCTTGTTTCATCTTCAATATGCTAGTTCCAACAATTTGTTTATGGTGATGCATCAATTTATCAATATTTTAAGTGAAATTTTCACAAAAACAATATGTAATAATATTCTCTAAAATTCTCTATACTTCTACATAACTTTCATACTTTTTTCCAAATTTTTTAAATAAATCAGTATCTATATTTTTAAACTGTTTTTCTTAATCTTGATTATATCCACCATGAAATGAATGTTGAGATACTCTTTGATACAAAAAATTTTGCATGGCCCACTAATTGAACAAACATTGAAAATTTCATGCCAATTAATTATGTGGTCTGACCTCTATGTGAAGAATTGAAAGGCATGTTTATTGCATCATTTATATCAAGAAGCTACTTCCACTGTCATTTAGTGGTATCTTTTATGTATAACTGCTCCTTTTTGGTTATTCAAAATTGAAATAGTAATATTTTTGTGTGGTGGTGCAGGGAATTTGGGGAGGAATGATTGCAGGAATCTGTTTGCAGACTCTTATCTTGATAGGAATTGTTGCAACTAGAAATTGGGATAAAGAAGTTAGTTTTCTAATTTAAATTATGATTGAATTCTTGTTGAGATGCATATCATTGTATGAAAATTTGGTTAATATTTCTCCATTTGCAGGCCAATGAAGCAGAAACCCGAGTGAGAGAATGGGGTGGATCAATTGCCAACCACTAATTGCAACTATCATTCAGTCTTTTTTGATGGATTTTGTTGGATTACAACATTTAATTTCTGTAACTGCAGACAAATAATTGTCTCTACAAACTCCCCTTTCTCTCTTGCTTACATCAAAAGGTTTTTATCCTACTCGTGCGAGTATTGTCATCATTACAAGATGTTTGATGTGTGACACGTTTTGAAAAAATCAAATTGGTAGTGATCTTTTATATCTCCAAAATATGTTGAGTTGCATGTCATATGGACTGTGATAATATTAATATGGGTAGACTGAACAGGTTGTAGTGTGTAACAAGGTTTCTGTCCAATCAAACCATTTCATATATGAATATATGATTTGTTTTTTGTTAGGATTTCCAACCTCATACACTCAGCCAATTCTTTCAAATCAGCAAACCACCACTCCACACTCGAATGCAATTGAAATTGAGAACAAGAAATAGATCAAGCATAAACTAAACAACGGCAACACTCAGAGATTTACGTGGTTCGGCTTGAATATGCCTACATCCACGGGAAAACAAGGGAGGGTACAACTTTATTGAATTCGAATCAATCAAACTCTGTTTACAAACAAGAACACTTTGAAGTTTCTGAGAAAACTCTAATTTGCAACTCAACTTCCTGATCTACTCAACTCACTTTCTACTGTGTGTTAATGCACACACAAAACCCTTATTTATAAACCACGATCTAGGCTAACTCCAGCAACAAGAATTAATGGAATCAGTCAAGAAACACGCGAGTTAGGCTAGCTCAAAGATCTCTTCAAGCCAACGGATATTTAACTCCAGAATGAATCATATTCGTAGATGTATTCGACGGCCCAGATGCGTTCCAAGCCCAACGGCTCTAATGCCCTTGAAAACGCCGATCCTGAAACACGCTTCTATTAGTGTAAATTCGCCTCTTCCAAAGCCTTTAAACAGAGATTAAATCCTAGCCGCTAGATCTATCCGACGGTTGAGATTAGTCCTAGACCAACTACCAAAACTTCCACATCTATCTATATATATATATATATATATATATAAAAGCAGGATATTCTGCCAAAAATAACTGCAATAAATTATCTACCTATTAAATAATTACTATTTTAAGAAACTTATTAATTTCTTTCATATTGTATTTATTGTAAGAAACTCAATATAAATAAATACAAATAAATTTATTTATTATATTTTAAGAAACTCAACAAAAATAAAAATAAATAGGTTTATTTATTGTATTTTAAGAAATTCAATACAAATAAATAAATATTAAATTTAAGAAATCAGTTATGATACTCAATTTAGTATTTATCGTATAGAAATTTCAAATAAAAAAAATAAATAAATAAGATGAAATAAGGGATTATATATTTATTATCTCTTATCTTATTTTTAAGTACTAATTTTAAAGGGTAAATTACAAAAAACAACTCCACCTATCGAATTTTTTCAAATTGCAACCTAATTTTTTTTTCAGATTGTCACCCAGTCTTTCTGTGGTTTTGTCGATTGCAAATTTTCCGGCGAAATGAAGATTAATTTGTTCATTTTGCAACCTAAACTTTGTTTTTATCTAATTGTAACCTGAACTTTGTGTTTTTATCAGATTGCAACCAAGAATGAAAATTTCGATTCCGGTGAAAATATAGGTAACTTAAATTCACGGAAATATCGTGAAAATATCGATATCGATGGAAATATAGGTACATATATTTATTGTTATTTTTCCTATATTTACCAATATATTCTGATATATTCTTGATATTTATTGATATTCCATCGATTTTTTTACCGATGTTACATATATTTCACCAATTTTGACCAATATTGCCTTGATATTTATTTTATGAATATCAATCACACTTATATAACATAAATGTCACACTCATATATATAACATAAAGGTGTGAAGTGAAAAAAAAAATCATGATTTGCGATTGGACAAAAAATTAAAGTTTGGGTTGCAAAGTGAAAAAAAAAATAATTCATTTGCCGGAAAAATGACCGGAAATTTTGCAATCGGCAAAATCACAGAAAGACTGGTGGCAATCTTAAAAAAAAAAAAACAGATTAGGTTGTAATTTTAAAAAAGTCGATAGTTGAGGTTGTTTTGTGTAATTTACCATATTTTAAATCAATTTTAAATATATAATATATAAAATCAATCATTATTTAATGATCTTAAATTTAATATTCATATAAAATTTATCAAACTGAAATATGGAAATGTATGTGTGTGGGATTCAATGATTTTTCATTTTTAAACATTTTTACGATATATAATATTAATTTATTGTAAATTGTAAATTGATATTAAAATGTAGAAATAAAAAAATATTATAGGTGTATCTAATAGATTACACATATAAAACATATCAAATAGAAAAAAATAGATTAAAATTATTATTGCAAGTTAACCAACTTATTCATTTGAAATATACAAATATTTTATTTTATCTTTCTTATTTTATATTTATTTGTTGTCAAATTTTATTTATATTTATATTCTGATTAATTGAGGTGGCATAAAGGATTGGACAGAGGTAATTTTTCTGGTTTTTCACAAATTAAAATTTCATCATTCTTAGTCTCTGATAAATTGACTTATCAATCTTATAATTATTATTCATAATTTTTTTATTCAAAATGTGTAGATTAAGTCCAATTTTGAATTGTTTCATTTAAATAGATAGCAAGAGATATTTTCATGTATTTGATAAGTTGATATAGTTTTTTTATTTGATTTAAAATAAATGAGTTATTTGAGGCGTTGAACCAAAAAAATTATTAAAATACGTGTGTATTTATAGTTATAAATGCCAATAAAATAAAATTTTATTTTTCTCAATACTTAAATCATAACGTTTCTAATACATATAACTTATTTTTCGATATTAAATTTATTTTTTAAAATTTCACTACCCATGTAATGTTCTGACACGATTTTTTTATTTGTTTGTTTAATCCATAGATTAATATATTACTTTATATATTTCAAATTTCTAATATTTTTGAATATAATTATTTATAATGGCATAAATTTAAAATTAAAATACCTAACTTATACTAATACAAATTAAAAAAGTATCAATATATTTTTATCAAAATAATAATCATTACATTTTATATGTTATTATATTTTTTAATAATTATATATATAACACATTGTGCAACGCACATGTACATTACTAGTAAACATAAAGACAAGACATGCTTTTATAAGTGTACTAACACTTATTTCAACACTTAGCAAAAATAAGGATTTGGGCTGAATCCTTCACATTTTTGTTTTCTAAAATTTGGCATAAGTACTGAGAATTTAAGGTTACTTGGCTTTGGCAAATTTGGATTTAGGCTTCGAAAGGATTTTATGAGTATTGGTTTAGATTTTTTTTTTTTTTTGTTTATTTTGGGATTTTTAAGGGTAGGATTATAGTTAAAATTTACTTTCACATTGTATATAGTAGAAGAAGTAGATGTTTAAGTTGTGAATTCTAGAAAAGTAGGAAAGCAAGGTTGGATTATAAGATTATATAAATTCTTATCCAAACATGGATTGATCTAAGTCCATCCAAAATTGTGGATTGACCAAGTCCACTCAAAACACCCCTAATTAATTATATCAGAAATATAATTGTTTAGATTTTAGGCCCTAATTTAATAGCCTAAATATTATGAGTGAGTATTGTGTGAGATCGTCTCACGGATCCCAATCTGTGAGATGGGTCAACCCGACCCGGTCAAAAGTCAACGGTCGGTCAACGCTGGTCAACTCCGGTCAACGGTCGATCAACTCCTGTCAACGATTGGTCAACGCCGGTGACCAAAAAGTATTACATGTCATGCATAAAAGTATTACATGTCATATATAAAAGTATTGCATTCATAATGTAATACTGTTATTCTACTCACATAATACTTTAATATTTTTAATTAGTATTACATACTACATATAAAGTAGGCAAAAACTTTTATGCACCGGTTGCACGGATTTGAGATCCGTGCAACCGGGTCGACCTGTTCACGTGCCCAAAACGCGCTTCCACGCACCTCCCATGCGCATGAACACTTGTGCTGAAGCTCACCCAAAATTTGCTCCAATAGACAACATTTATGTATAGTTAAACCAACCTTTGTGTATAGTTAGACCAACCATGTGTAGGTAGGTCTAACTATATACAAAGGTATGTAACATATATAAATGTATGTTTAACTATATACAAAGGTATGTCTAACATATACAAAGGTATGTCTAAGTATACATAAAGGTATGTCTAACACAACGTAAAGGTATGTCTAACATAACGTAGTAGTATGTGCCAAAATTTAAAAATCAAGCCAAAAAAAGATAAGACATGAAATCTCGGCAGAACTGGTATGTTTAACATAGCTTAAAGGTATGTCTAACATAATGTAAGGGTATGTCTAACATAACCTATTGGTATGTGATTTTTTTCAAAAATTATGTGCGAAAAAAAAAAAAAAAAGATGCGGCCCCCTCGACCCGGATCCGACCCGGGTGCATGGATATAAGATCCATGCACCTAATTCACAAGAGACCTACTCTATAAAGTATTACATGATACATATAAAAGTATTACTTGTTGATTTCAATGGTATTACATGTTGCACAAAAAAGCATTACATTATGAGAGTATTACTTGTTGATTTCAATAGTATTACATGTTGTACATAAAAATATTACATTTGTGGATTAAACAATATTTTTCTATATATCACCTAATACTTCATAGTATTACATACTAAACATAAAACTATTACTTGTTGATTTCAATAGTATTACATGTTACACATAAAAGTATTACATGATTTGTTGATTTAAATAGTATTACATGTTACACATAAAAATATTACATGATGTATATAAAAGTATTACTCGTTGATTTCAGTAGTATTACATGTTGCACATAAAAGTATTACATGTTGCAAATAAAAATATTGCATAATGTTATGTTCTTATAATGTAATAATACTTTTGTATGTATTAGGTAATACTTTATATATCATTCAATACTTCATAATGTAATACTTTTATGTATATTATGTTATACTTTTCTATAGATCGGATAATACTTTTGTATTACATACATATAATGTATAATATATTACAAAAGTATTAGATGATATATCGAAAAACATTACCTACTACACATACAAATATTACATATTTTCATACACTTTAACCAAATCTAAAATCATACTATTTTACAAAAGTATGACATAATATATTGAAAAGTAATACCTAAAACACACAAAAGTATTACATAATTTCTCAAAACTTTGTCACACATGATACTTTGAAAAATTATGTAATACTTTTGTGTGTTTTAGATATTAGTTTTCAATATATTATGTAATATTTTTATAAAATAGTATGATTTTGGAATTGGTTAGAGTGTATGAAAATATGTAATACTTTTATAGATAATATTTTTCTATATATCATTTAATATTTTTGTAATATATTATACATTATATGTATATAATACAAAAGTATTATCCGATCTATAGAAAAATATCACCTAATATGCATGAAAGTATTACATTATGAAGTATTAAATGATGTATAAAAGAATATTACCTAATACATACAAAAATATTATTACATTATAAGAACATAACATCATGCAATACTTTTATGTGCAACGTGTAATACTATTGAAATCAACAAGTAATACTTTTATATACATCATTGATACTTTTATGTGTAACATGTAATATTATTGAAATCAACAAATAATAATTTTATGTGTATCATGTAATACTATGAAATATTAGATGATATATAGAAAAATATTGTCTAATACACAAATGTAATATTATTATGTACAACATGTAATACTATTGAAATCAACAAGTAATACTCTGATAATGTAATGCTTTTGTGTGCAACATGTAATACTATTGAAATCAACAAGTAATATTTTTATGGGTAAATGACAAAAACCCACCCCACCTATTGACTTTTTGCAAATTGCAACCTCATCTTTTTTGTTTTTTTCCAGATTACCACTCAATCTTCTGGATTTTTACCGATTGCAATCTCTATTTGAAATTTGTATACTTTTCCGACAAATATGGATGCACTTTTCTGGCCAATTTGTATACAAAATTTGAACGGAGGTTGCAATCGGCAAAAATTCGGAATTTTGGGTGGTAATCTAAAAAAAAAAAAAAAAGAGGTTGCAATTTGCAAAATGTCAATAGGTGGGGTAATTTTTTGAAATTAACCTTACTTTTATATATATCATGTAATACTTTTATATGTAATACGTAATACTAATTAAAAGTATCACATGATACACATAGAATTATTATGTGAGTAGAATAACAGTATTACATTATGAATGTAATACTTTTATGCATAACATGTAATACTTTTTGGTCAACGACGTTGACCGACCGTTGACCGAATGTTGACCGTTGACTTTTGACCGGGTCGGGTTGACCCGTCTCATGAAATGGGATCCGTGAGACGGTCTCATACAAGATTCACTCATATTATTTTGCTACTGCTAGTATATCTTCTCTCTGATTTTAACAGTGGTATCAGAGCCATTGTTTGAAAGCCATGAAATGACAAGGTCCAGATTTCAGTCCCTGTCTTGGATAGGAAAACTACATCCGATGGAGCACACAAATGAAAGTGCTTCTAGACTACCATGAATTGTTACCTATCGTGGAGGATGGCGTTCCAAGACTTGTTGAAGGTGCTAGTGAAGGTGAAGAAAGACAAGAAGGTCTTGTATCTTATTCATCAAGGCTTGAATGACGAAGTTTTTGAGAAGTTAGAATCGGCCTCTTCAGCGAAGCAAGCATGGGATACATTGAATACTTCATTCAAAGGAGAAGAAAGGGTTAAAAGGTGAGACTCCGACGTCAATTTGAATTATTACAAATGGAGTCATCTGAAGATGTTGCTGATTTCATAAGTCGAGTTCTTTCCTTGACAAATCAAATGAAAATGTATGGAGAAGAATACACAGATCAGATCAAGGTTGAGAAAGTTTTGCGAACACTCACAGGGTGTTTTGACCATGTTGTGGTAGCAATAGATTTGTCCAAAATGACTATCAATGAACTGTTCGGCATGCTGCAAGCCCATGAACAACGAATGAATGAGAAGCGTAATGAGAAACATCTTGAGCAAGCATTCCAAAGTCAGGTCTCCACATAATGGCAACAAAATAATGCAACTAATGGTGGACGTCAGGACAAGGACGAGGATACCACCATAACAATAGAGGGCAAAATCACAATTTTGGTAGTAGGAGTAATCAAAACAATGACCAAGAGAGATCAAATCCAGAACGCCAGCACAACTCTAATATTAGAGTACGTGGATGTGGTAGAGGAAGGTAATGATAAATCTTCTATTGAGTGTTATTCATGTCATAATCTTGGTCATTATGCGAGTGAATGCAGAAATAAAGAAAGCAATCAGATTGCCAATTGTTCCTAAGAAAGTGATGAAGACCGAAATCATGCTTTGTTGATGGTCACTGCAACAAGTGAGAAGCTAAATTACAACACGGTTTCTTGATACTGGATGTACCGATCAAATGTGCGGAAAGAAAGAGTTGTTTATTGACTTAGGTGAGTCAGTCCGCTCTAACGTGAAGTTTGCAGATGATAGCACCATACCCGTGATGGGGAAAGACAAAATCCTAATCAAATTAAAGAATGGAGATCCTAGGTACATTACTGATGTGTTTTATGTACCAGACATGAAGAGTAATTTAATTGGAGAAAGGGTATGAAATGCATATATCTGGTAATCATCTTTCCGTTATTGATAAAAAATGTACACTCAGCGCCTCTCACAAAAAATCGTATGTTTAAAGTTGATATTATCAGTGATGCATACACTTGTAGATGATTCTTGGTTGTGGCACCTTCGATTTGGCCATTTGAGTTTTCGCAACTTAAAGATGCTTGGTGAAGGAAATATGATGAAAGGGCTGCCAAATATCCATCATCCCGAATAGCTTTGTGAAGCTTGCACTCTCGGAAAACACAGTAGGTTGTCCTCCAAATCTGGAAAGAATCAGCAAGCAACACTACCCCTTGAACTTGTTCATTCCGATGTGTGTGGGCCTATGCGAATCATGTCCAATGATAATAATAGATACTTTCTTACGTTCATTGAGGATTTCTCTAAGAAAACTTGGGTCTATTTTCTGCAAAAGAAATTATCTGATGTGTTCGATTACTTTAAGAAATTTAAGGCTCATGTTGAGAAGCAAAGTGGTCACTTCATTAAAATCCTTCGAACGGATGGTGGCGGCGAATATACTTCAAATGAGTTCACCAAATTCTGTGAAGAACATGGAATAACACATGACATTACATTTCCCTATACCCCCCAACACAACGAGGTAGCCGAAAGAAATAATAGAACCATAATGGAAATGGTGAGAAGCATGCTAAAAGCCAATTAGGTATGTCGGATTCCTTTTGGGGTGAAGCTGTCTCATGCTCTGTCTATCTGATAAATAGGTCTCCAACAGTAAGTCTTAAGAACATGACACCTGCCGAAGCCTGGAGCGGACATAAGCCAAGTGAAATCATCTTAAGGTGTTTGGGTCTATTGCATATGCTCATGCTCCTGTACAAACAAGAACAAAGTTGGATGATCGAGGAGAGAAGATAGTCTTCGTTGGTTATGTGAATGGTAGATATAAGTTATTTAATCCTGTGACAAATAAGGTAATTTTGAGCAGAGATGTCATTTTTGCAGACGATGAAGCCTGGAAATGGGATACAAATCAGTCAAAGAATCCTCTAAAGCATTCTATTTCTATTCTTGAAGATGAGGAAACCCATCATGTTCCTATAAATGAAGAAATTCCAAAAGATGATGTAGTGTAAGATTCACAACACCTGGAAATAGGAAGACCGACGAGACATCGACAACAATCTGTTCTCTTGCGGGATTTTGAGGTAAATCCTGATAACGTACACTATTGATGATGATGGAGAATTTGTGCATTTTGCTATGTTTGCAGATTTGGAACCTGTAACATTCGAGGAGGCAATTCAAGATTCCAAATGGTTGAATGCAATGTATGAAGAATTATAGTTGCTTTGGCCGCACAAAATCGCTGGAGAATCCATCAAAGGGATTTCAAATCTGCTTTTCTTAATGGTCCAATTAAAGAAGAAGTTTTTGTTAGACAATCTCCTGGATTTGTGAGAAACGGAAGTGAAGATAAAGTATTCAAATTGAACAAAACATTATATGGTTTAAAACAAGCGCCCCGAGCATGGAACGAGCACATTGATGATGTTTTTCAAGAAATGAGATTCCAAAGGTGTCCATCTGAGCATGTTGTGTATGTGAAGGTTGATAAATCTGGTGGTTTATTACTGTTGTGCCTCTATGTTGATGATTTGATAATTACGGGTAATAATATCAAGATGATTGAGGAGTTTAAAGCAAATTTGGTTCATAGGTTTGAAATGACTGATCTTGGGTTAATGTCATATTTTCTTGGTATAGAGGTGCTCCAAAGAGAAAATGGGATCTTCATCTCCTAAAATGGGACTTATTTCAAGCAAGTTCTTGGAACTTTGAGATACCTCACATGCACAAGGCCTGCTGATATAGCATGCGTATGGAGTCGGTTTAATCAACAAGTTTCAGGAATTAATCACCTCGTCAATCTCACATGCTAGCTAGTTGCAAAGAGAATTATGTGATATATTAAAGGCAGAATTATGGATTATTTTATTCATCATCTAACAATTGTGCACTTTTAGGATACTCTGATAGTGATTTGGGTGGAGATCTCGATGATCATAAAGGCACTTCAGGCTATTGTTTTAAGTATAGAGCTACTACTTGTTCTTGGTCATCTACAAAACAGTCCGTCGACTTGTGAAGCAGAGTATGTGGCTGCTACTTCAAGTGCATGTTAAAAGTGTAGCGTGGATCTGAAAAACAAAATAAAACAATCAAAGTATACGGTGTTGTTAATGGTGTTGACAACACCAGCGTAATACACAGCGGAAATTAAAACTAAAACGAAAGATGCAGAACACAAACGATATATCCACGAGTATACAAATACTCGTGGAATGCCTTCAGGGCGAAAACTCCTTTATTGATCTTTCGTGTGAATAAAAGGAGATAGAAAAACCTCTAAATGAGATTATTCCGTACAAAGATTCAATACGTCCAATGGAATGAATTGAAGACTAGGGATATATACAAAGACTCTCAACAACTCACTAAAAATCTATATCTCTACGAAAATAGTCACAAGTATGCAAACTTAATGACCTAAAGAAAACAAGACAGGGCAGTGTCGTCTTCTAGTATGAACAACACAAAGCTCGACACTGTATTGCTGCAAGTGTATAGACTCGAAATTCTTCTCTTGTTCGCTCTGTCAAATCTTCAGAATGCTTCTTCTATTTATAGAGTTCCATGCAATACTCCACTTATTTCATGCATAACTCCACTTTTTGTTATGCTCCATGATCTTGATAAGAACACATCTCCACTATCTCTACTTCCTTGGACTTGTTCTTCTTGACTTCTTTATCTCCACTTCTTGAACTCTTGACTTGATCTTCACCTGCACGTTGTTTTACTCTTTCCAATTCTCACATGTTTGATTCTTTAAAACATCACGTTCCAACTTATCAAAAGAAGAGGAAATAACAACTTCCCTAAACTTAGGAATAATTGTTAGTAAAGATAGAATCCACAATTTAAACACACGTGAGATAAAGAAATTAAATCTCTAAGAGAGATAAAACAAATCTTTTTCAAATCAAATCTAAATATTATCCAACAAATCTAATTTGATTTAGGATAAAATAAGAAAAAGGAAAATTAATTATTTGTTGGAAAATCCAACACTAACAATCTCCCCCTTTTTGTTTTTTCAGCTCAAAACCTAAATCAAATTAGTCTCTTCTTAATTAAAACTCCCCCTTAATCCTGCAAACACAGCTAAATATAGTGACACAAGAATAATCAATAAAATTCATCACCATGAATAGTCATAATCCAAAACGAATTATACAAACCAAGACAAATGTTTTGAATCCTAATCAACTGAAATTAAACAAAAAAAATAGAATAAACAATTGCCAAACACCACCACCATCTTCATGCTGCACCATCATCATCTTCATCATCACCACCTTCGGCCTCACCACCACCATCTCCCCCTTTTTGAGCTGAAATCAAAGCATCCAAATTGTCACGAATTTGGATAAGACCTTTAATATGATTTGACAGCGATTGACGCTACATAAGGAGCTGAGCCAGCAGGGGTCGGGCCAGTGTTGCAGCTGGTGTTGCCAATCGCAGGGGCAACACCAGGTGCGAGTAGAAGATCACACACCCGATTCCCTTGAAGAAGGGTCTTGGCTATTGTAAGAGGAGGCTATGGGGGTACTAAGCTCTTAGAAGCAAATAGGGTAAGCCCTTGGAAACGAAGAACGACCGAGATGAGGGAGGGGTAAATCAAATAGGTCGAGGAAGATGAGAATTTTTCAGCAAATCGACCTAAATTTTGTAAAATCAACCTCCCAAAATTAAAAGGAATTTTAAGCACAATCCTATAGAGAAGATTGGCTTGTTCCTCGGTGACAACGGTGGTAGAAGATGGCAACCAATTATACACACAAATTTTGTGAAGCACAGCAAATAAGGATGTAAGAGAGGAAGCAGGAAACTTTTTTAGACCATTTCAAAACCTTCCCCCCGTAATTTCAGAAGCCACAACATCCAAGGAAGGAAGAGGAGCATCCTCAAACAAATCAGGCAACTCCAACACATCATTAACATCCTTGGATAAGAAAGAATAGAGACTCCCCCTCACATAAACAACCCCGAACCTATGATGACTAGAATCACTCAAGGATTTATGCAAATTACCATAAAATTCATAGACAAGAGTAGGGCAGTAAGAGGGAATGTTGGTCACACAATGAATCAACTTCCTATCAGTCAGAAAATCAATTAGACCTACTCGAGAAAAAAAATCCACATTCAAGTTGCGATTGGCCAAGATAGGTTTTTGACAAAAAGAATTCCAAACACTAGAAGAGGGCTTAGAATAAAATGTGGTGGAGAAAGCCTTGGAAACCTGAATGGGGAGCCCTGTCATCGGAAATCAGTCGAGGCATCCTCCTTTTCGGCAGGAGGAGTGTGAGGAGCTTTTCTTTTTTCTGAAGGTGTTGTCCTAGCGTTGGAAACACCCAACTTCACACTGGAAGTCTTCAGCTTCAAGATGGCCTTAGAGAGGGTGGTCATTCATATCATCATCTGAGTCAGTGGCCGAGGAGGCGACAAAATCATGATCGGACTCATCATCAAGTTCCAAAGAACTAGACGATTTGGCCGACATGGTCACTGGAAAGCTCGGCTTGGGAAGGGATGGTTCAGGATCCGAGGCAGGGACATACCTTTTTCTCTTTTTGACCACAAAATGGGGATTGACCTTCCCGGTGGCACGCAGGCGCTGGGAATAGCGCTGCCGTTCATTAACTGACTGATTGGAGGGCTGGAAATCCTCCACATCAACTGGGTCGGCGGGAGCGCCAGACTGACTCCTAACAGATCGAGACGAAGAAGCAGGTTGTTTAGAGGATTTTGGTGTCTTGGGCTTGGATTTTGGAGATCGACGAGAGGAGGGAGAAGAAGAAACAATCACCGGTGTTGCACTAGTGTCGGTAACACTGTCAGAGGACACCGCTGAAGATGACAGAGCAAGAAGAGCGGGATACGATTGCTTCAGCTTCTCCAAGAATTCAAGAACAGCTGGGGGAATAACAGGATCAGCCATGGGAGAAATTTGGGTGAAGAAATTAGGGTTTGGAAGGAAAAGGAAGAAGGGGATCTTTGAAGAGAGAGAAAGAGATTTGAAGAGATGGAGAGAGGGAGTACACACAAAGTGAGTGGAGAAGTATGCCTGATTTTTATGACTAAAAAAAAATCTTGAGCCTTTGAAATGTTTGAGATAAAATTAAGAGATTTAAAAAGATATGGAAATGAAGATAAAATCTCAACAAATTTTCCACAAACATAGGAGTCACTAAATTCGAATTTTAAACTGAAATTGGGTCATCAAAAAATCAAATATATCCACTAGATATGATAGAGATTAAATGCAGAAACCTAGGGATGCTTAAAATTTAAATTCTAGAAAAATTACACACAATGTACCAGACCGGTGTTGTCTCTGGTGTTACATAACATTGCGATGACACCATTAGAAAAATTTTGGCTCTTTAAAAAATTTCTTTTGTGCACATAAATTAAATTCTCACAGACCTGATCTCAACCAACCTTTTGAAAAGAGAGCACTGTCGTAGTGAGCGCCATGCTTCTAGTTACTCGGTTGTGAGATCAAGATTTTTTTGTTTCGGTTGTAGTATCTCCTACACCTTTTGACAAGGAAGCATCGTCGCAGCGAACGCCGTGCCCCGAGTTACTCAGTGAGGTCACACAACACTTTGTAGCAAGTCACTAGGCTGCCTGAAAAGCATCGTCGTAGCGAGCGCCGTGCTCCAAGTGCTTCGTGACTTTTTATCATTTTTCGAACAAATGTGCACTTTAGATTATGAGCCAATACCAAAATAGGTGTCCAAGCAAATTTTTACACACAAGGAACACACTGGTCAGTTACAGACATGCACACATATGGCTAGAAAGCTTAAAATAAAAAATTGCATACTAAGGGTGTTAAGAGTGGTGTGAACAACATGAACCATAACACCCGCAAACAATGTATACGCATTCAAACAATACACAATCCGAGAGACTTCTTTAAGGATGAAAATCTCTCTAAATTTAAAGCTTTGGTAAATATATCTGCAATTTGATTTTCAGTGGATACATAATCAAGTTGGATTAACCTTTTTCTACTAAATCTCGAATAAAGTGATGCCTAATGTCTATGTGCTTAGTGCATGAATGTTGGACCGGATTTTTTGAAATATTAATTGCACTAGAATTATCACAAAACAGGCTCAAAGATTTATTTAAAAATCTATAATCCTCAAGTATTTGCCTCAACCACAAGAGTTAAGTATACCCACTACCCGTGGCTACATACTCGGATTCGGCGGTGGACAAAGAAACACAATTTTGTTTTCTACTATGCCATGATACGAGATTATTTCCTAAGTAGAAACATCCACCACTGGTACTCTTTCTATCATCTACATCCCCTGCCCAATCGGAATCGCTAAAGCCTACCAAATTAAGGTTAGTATATTTTGTGTACCAAATACCCAAATCGATCGAACCCGAAACATACCTTATAATTCGCTTCACAGCCTGAAGATGAGAAGTTTTGGGCTCAGATTGGTAACGAGCACACACACCAACACTATACATGATATCGGGGCGGCTAGCGGTCAAATAAAGCAAGCTGCCGATCATCGACTTATAAAGGGTGTTGTCGACACCATCGGTAACACTGTCTTTCGACAGCTTTTGTGAAGAACCCATGGGGGTTCGCATAGGCTTGGAATTTTCCAATCCAAAGCGAGATACCAAGTTTTTGACATACTTGCTTTGTGAAATAAAAATTCCATCCTTCATTTGCTTCACCTGCAAACCTAGAAAGAATGTTAGCTCCCCAATCATACCCATTTCAAAAGTGGATGACATAGCTTGCACAAATTCATCAAGTTCATTTTGAGAAGTAGAACCAAAAACAATGTCATCTACGTAAATTTGAGCAATCATAAAATTTTGATCGTTTCTCTTAACAAAAAGAGTTCGATCGACCATACCTCTTATGAATCCAAACTCGAGTATAAATGTAGTCAAACGACCATACCAAGCTCGAGGAGCTCGTTTCAAACCATACAATGCTTTCTTGAGTTTGTAAACATAATGAGGTTGATAAGGATCTTCAAAACCTTTCGGTTGCTCAACATAAACTTCCTTATCCAAGAAACCATTCAAAAATGTTCCTTTAACATCCATTTGATAAAGAGTAATTTTTAAATAACAAGCAATAGCAAGAACTAATCTAATAGATTCAATTCCAGCAACGGGTACGAAGGTTTTATCATAATCGATGCCTTCGACTTGAGTGTACCCTTGTGCTACTAAACGTGCCTTGTTTCTTACTATGTTCCCCGACTCATCCGATTTATTCTTAAATATCCATTTAGTTCCAATCACATTAGTATCGGTGGGTCTAGGAACAAGAAACCAAACATCATTTCTAGTAAATTGTTCTAATTCTTCTTGCATTGCTTGTATCCAAAAATTATCTTTTAGAGCTTCAGAAACATTTTTAGGTACAATTGGAGAGACAAAACAGTAGAATTTTACCTCAAAATATGTGGTTGACATACACACGTGTCTTACCATTTCCTTGTAATTCAAGGGGTCTTTTCTACGAGTTCGAACACCTTCGTTTACTCCCCCTATCACCTGTGTGGTAGGGTGATTTTTTCTGATACGAGCAGGTGGGTCTCTTCGAACTGGATCAGATAGATCATCATCGCTTTCATCAGATTTTGGTTTAGCAGGTGTTGCCACTGATGTTGCCTCTGGTGTTGCCTCTGGTGTTACAACACTGGGGGCAATATCAGTATTTCCAGTTTCAAGAACAACTGGAATTTCAACAAGATCAGTCACGGCATCTTCATAAGACTTACCTGTAAGATCTAAGAAATCATCAAACACAACATTAACTGATTCTTGAATGGTTCTTGAATGGTCTGTTTACCTTTAAGACAGTCCCCACACACTATCTTACCATTGTGATTCATACTTGGCAGACCTTGTACAATCTCGTATTTCATCAATTTTTAGAGAGTTCGAAAATTCACATGACCTAATTTTTGATGCCACAAAATCATGTCATCGAAATTGGCCTTGTTACACATGACCTAATTGTCTCTAACAAGATAGCAATTGTCATGAGATCTTGTACCTGTCATGATACACATGTTAGACTTATTATAAACTTCACAAGAGTCCTTAGTAAATTTTACCTCAAGGTTGTCATCATATAATTGACTTATGCTAATTAAATTAGCCATAAGACCATCGACTAAGAAAAAATTAGACAACCTGGGAAAACCTGGAAGATGGAGAGTTCCTTTACCAATTATTTTGCCCTTAGCACCTCCTCCGTAAGTTACGGATCCTTCGTTAAGAGGCACAAAGTTACACAAGAACTCTTTGGTTCCCGTCATGTGGTGTGAACAACCACTATCAAAGTACCAAGAACCTGAAATGTTAGTCTTAAGAGCAGTAAAAACAACTTGGCAGACTTGAGAAGTTTATTTAGGAACCCAAATTTTCTTTCCAACAGTGGTGTTACGGGTGGTGTTACGTGACACCGGAGATAACACCAGACCACTGGCTCGATCATTTTTCAATGCTCAACAGTATGGTCTTATATGTCCAGGTCGAAAACAGTAATGACAAACATATTTTCTTTTCCTAAGACCTGAAACGGGGGATTTCATGGACTCTTTCGACTTTTCCTTCACAAAATTTATCTTTGCATATGAATCGTAAAAGAGGTTTGGAAAAATATTTTCAACATTTTTATTTGATCCAATACCTGATTTTGAGAAATTACCTGATCCCATGATTTCACTTGCCTTGGAAGAACTCGAGTTCCATTTTGCAATTAAGGATTCCGTCTCTTCAAGCTTTAATTACATCTTTCCAAGTTCTATGTCCTTCTTGGTGAGAGCGGTTTCCAACTTTGCAACCGAGTTCTTTAGCACATCATTCTCCTTATATAAGACTTCCTTTTCCTTGGATACGAATTCATTTTCCTTGGATACAACTTCTACAAGCTTGGATTGTTTTTTCCATTCCTTAAGCAAGGAGTTATAAAGACCATGAAGTTCTTCAATGACTTCATCATTATCTAAGTTGTCTCCAGTAAGAGAATCTGTATCATTACAAACAACATTAAGGCAAGTTGTGTTAGTAAAATCAAACAATTTATACCTCTGTGGTGTTGTCTTCGATGTTGTCTGTGGTGTCATGACACCAATGTTGTCAATACCGTCGGTAACACTAGTTGCGATTTTTGCAATCAGGGCCGTGGAACTTTCAGTTTCAGCTTTAACATCATCCTCATCGTCACTCATGGATACCCAATGATTTTTCAGACATACTTCCTTAGCGTATTAGCACATTCATTAGCATATATAGTGACCCCATCCCGAACATGCATGACATTGAATGATATCGAGATGTTTGGGATCATTTCGTCCATGGTCTGAAACTAGTTTCCTAGGATGACGTTTAGGCTGAGATGATGATCCAATTGGCTTCCATTGAGATCGATCAGAGGATCGATTGAATGGCTCCTTTCCTTTCGAACGGGGCTTCTCCTTGTTGAACTTTCTCACCATGGAGTTGAATTTCTTGGTCAGCATAGCCACTTTCTGTCCTTCGGTGATTTCCTCCAATGGTTCATCATCATCCTCAGATTCTTCATTGTATTGAGCTTGCAAGACTATAATTTTAGTCTTATAGCCCGCTTCAAGTTGACTTTGGAGATTGAGCTCAAACGTTTAAAAATACTTTGAAGTGTATCAAAGTCCATCACCGTAAGATTGTAAACCTCCTCAATGGCGGATACTTTGATATTGAACCTTGGTGGTAGTGTTCGAATGGCCTTTGACACGAGTTGTTTGTCTCCAATCGGTTCTTCAAGCATTTGGGCTTGATTCTAGATGTCCCGGAGCCTCTCAAAGTAAGTTCTTATATCTTCATTCTCCTCCATGCGCATATTCTCAAATTTGGACATAATGAGGTGCAACCTGGCCTCACGAACACATTTTACACCTTAAAATGTTTTTGGAGAGTATCCCACGAATCCTTGGCATGTGTTGCGTTTTAGATCAATCGGAAAACCTTGTAGTCCACAGTTTCGAATATGACATTGATAGCCTTTTCATTATAATTAGCATTGTGGATCTCATCGATTGTCCATTCACTTTTAGGTTTAGGAACAAGTTCACCATGTACCTCCTTCATAGGGGAATTGTAACCCTCCAAAAATGTTGTCCAAGCACGTGCATCAATGGACTTAATCTTCGATCATACACGAATCTTCCAATATGCATAATTGGAGCCATCCAAAATTGGAAGGTGCCCAAAGTTAGGATTGCAATAGTCCGTGTCCTGCATGGCTGGATCAACCACTTAGTATGTCAAGTGGAGGCTCTTGATGCTAATTGAAAGTGTAGCGTGGATCTGAAAAACAAAATAAAACAATCAAAGTACACGGTATTGTCAATGGTGTTGACAACACCAGCATAACACACAGCGGAAATTAAAACTAAAACGAAAGATGCAGAACACAAACGATATATCCACGAGTATAAAAATACTCATGGAATGTCTTCAGGGCGAAAACTCCTTTATTGATCTTTCGTGTGAATACAAGGAGATAGAAAAACCTCTAAATGAGATTCTTCCGTACAAAGATTCAATACGTCCAATGGAATGAATTGAAGACTAGAGATGTATACAAAGACTCTCAACAGCTCACTAAAAATCTCTATCTCTACGAAAATAGTCACAAGTATGCAAACTTAATGACCTAAAGAAAACAAGACAGGGCAGTGTCGTCTTCTAGTATGAACAACACAAAGCTCGACACTATATTGCTGCAAGTGTATAGACTCGAAATTCTTCTCTTGTTCGCTCTGTCAAATCTTCAGAATTCTTCTTCTATTTATAGAGCTCCATGCAGTACTCCACTTACTTCATGCATAACTCCACTTCTTGTTATGCTCCATGATCTTGATAAGAACACATCTCCACTATCTCCACTTCCTTGGACTCGTTCTTCTTGACTTCTTCATCTCCACTTATTGAACTCTTGACTTGATCATCCATGATCTCCATGATCTTGATAAGAAAACATCTCCACTATCTCCACTTTCTTGGACTTGTTCTTCTTGACTTCTTCATCTCCACTTCTTGAACTCTTGACTTGATCAACTCTACTTTACCTGCACGTTGTTTTACTCTTTCCAATTCTCACGTGTTTGATTCTTTAAAACATCATGTTCCAACCTATCAAAAGAAGAGGAAATAACAACTTCCCTAAACTTAGGAATAGTTGTTAGTAAAGATAGGATCCACAATTTAAACACACGTGAGATAAAGAAATTAAATCTCTAAGAGAGATAAAACAAATCTTTTTCAAATCAAATCTAAATATTATCCAACAAATCTAATTTGATTTAGGATAAAATAAGAAAAAGGAAAAATTAATTATTTGTTGGAAAATCCAACACTAACACATGTCAAGCTATATGGTTGAGTAATCTGATGAGCCAAATTCATGTTCCTATTCAAAGGCATATGAAGATCTTTGTGGATAACACTTTTGCCATTAATTTGGCCAAGAATCCAGTCACTCATAGAAGAAGCAAACACATCGACACATGTTTTCATTTTCTAAGAGATCAAGTTCACAAGAAGGAAATTGAGCTGGTGTATTGCAAGTCTGAAGATCAAGTTGTTGATATTTTAACTAAGCCATTGAAGTATGAAGCTTTTGTCAAGCTCAGGACCATGATGGGAGTTATTGCAGAATCAGAATTAAGGGAGGATGTTGAAGTTAATTCTGATTTTTAGGTGTTTTAGTTGCAAAATAGTTTAAGTGGTAAAGTAGTGGTTTGTTAGTTTGTTACTTTTTTCACTTTTATCTGCAATCCATTTTGTTGGATAGTGGCAAGTTTATAGGAGTAGTAGTTAATTATTTATTTAAGAGGTTGTAGTTTCTTTGACTTGAGGAAGTAAGAAGATCGTTTATTTTTCTTCTCCACTTTTATAATTCTTAATATTATTTTGCTACTGCTAGTATATCTTCTCTCTGATTTTAACATAACAATGTAAATTAACTTGATTTTGAGTTTTTTTTTTGTACCAATTCATGTGGGACCTCTAACAATCACTAAAATCGCATGAAGCAGAATGCTAATATTACATCATTTCTTATAGCCACCGTTTGTTTTTTCCTTAAACAATCTTTTAGATAGGCAAAAACTTATATGTCCCTGGAGCACATAGGGGCACGGATCTAGGTGTTATATACATGCTCTTCAGGTGTTATATATATACTCTATAGGTGTTATGTTTCTTGGTGTTATAAATATACCCTACAGGTATCATATGTATATAAGAATATTCATATGATACCTGAAGAGTATATACATGATACCTGTAAAGTATATATTTAACATCATATGATAACTAATTTGGGGGCACCATGCCCTAGGGCACACAAGTGTCACTCTTTTAGATACTCTCCAACATGAAAAAGGTTTGAAAAAGCTTTAACGAAAGTGGTCCATTTTCACATAGATTTCATTTGTTAGATCTTTCATCAAGGTCGACATTCACAATAAAATTAACCTCTCATACGTTACTTTGCAATTAAGTTGAATAAAGGGATTCGTACAAATACATTAATTTCATTAAGTGGGTTTGTAAAACCTACAAATGCATGTCATAATATAAAGGGTTGAACTATCCACACCCCATATATTACTAAACACACCCCATAATTTAAAATTAAAGAAAAAAGAAAAGGAAAAAGACAAAATTACCCTTATTAATAAAATAATTAAATATTTTGAAAAGACTATTTACACCCCCACTTTTGCTTTTAAACCACCACTTTTTGTTATTTACAAACTCTTTTTGCTATTTCCAAACTAAATCTTAAGTAAATTCAATTTATACCAATATTCATCTAATCTATATAATTTCGAAGATCCAAACCCCGAGAAAACGGTATATAGGTTGGAAATTGTCGACCTACCAGTTTATTATCTCCTTAAGATACCAGGGTAAACAAGCTGTGAACAAGGCCACGTATCGTTCGGGATCGATCCTTGAAAATGGTATCAGAACCTAGGTTTATTAAGAACTAAATTTATATTTTTACATATAATCTGTAATTAACATATTGGTGAGGAGAATCATTCGAGAAAAGAATGGATCTGGACGAATGTCCAAGATGTATATCTTACAGGAAATATCGTCAAATTTTGACGATGCATGCTCAAGAGAATCGAGACATTGTGACATATTGGCACCGCCAATATGCCCAGAGACAAATCGCAGGTGCCGACGCTGAAGCATTGAGGTAGTGCGACAAACAAGCAACATATCATCTGGAAGTCCTTGCGGTAAACCGGATGTTACAGGCTGATTTGACAAACCATCTGGAAGCCAACCATCAGTACCATAATGTCTGATGGAGTGCCCGAGTGGAAGGAGATACTTCCAGATACCTCTAAGATCTCCGAAGATCTTAGGGAAATCCAGAAGACGGTGCAGAGTTATGGTAACTGCCATAATCATCTACCGACACAAGTTCATAAGATCCAAAGCCAAATGGAGACGATGATAAAAAATCAAAAGGAGACTCTTAAAATCATTCATGATATTCAAGAAAGAGTCAAAAATTTGGAGAACCGACCAAGTTCATCCGGAGGAAGGAGACGTATAAATTTCGGAACAGTTCCCTATTTACACCTAGAGGGGAAACCAACCGAAGTTGTACGACCCATGACCGATAATGAAAAGCTTATTGCCATCATCAAAGGAAAATCAGTTACAAACAAGTAATGGATCTCGAGAGGATAAATTTGCAGGATCTACATGACCTAGCCGAATCCTTCGCGGGATTAGGTATTGTGGATCTAAAGATGAACGCAGGAGATGGATCTGCCTTGGTTACTCGTGATCAACAGCAGAGACCACTAGTCAATCCCAATGTAGCAGAAAGTTCCGGATCACATCATGTGGACGAACAAATGCCACACGTAGGGGATTTCACCACAGGAAGAGATCCTATTGCTGTTATAGGAACTCGACCACGATCCAAAAGGCCGAATCTTTTCAACACGCCTTATGGAAAGTCACAGCTAGACCTGATTCATCCGTATTGGTTGATGCTAAATCTGGATATCCCAGATTTCAAGAACCGTGAAATCCTTATCGATGATTGGGCATCAGCTATGAGGATTGCAGCAGGAACTTTCGATTTTATAAAATAAAGATTCATCTTACTACTCGAGATGAGTCTGGAAGGATCCGTAAAGATCGTCTGGGATATGATAGCACCAGAAATGAAAAACAATGTTACAGCTGGTGAGTCATTGAAAGGAATTGCCGATAATATGGCCAAATTATTCAAAATTCATTCTATCGGCATAGGTTATTTTGAGGGAATAGAAGAAGAAAAAAGAAAAAGATATAAATAATCCCTCTACAGCCTCGAGTTACATGATATTTGTCATATTGACGAATACATCAAGTTATTCACCGAGTACCGATGGAAGTCCAAAGTGGAAGACAGAGAGGCTTCGCAATTATTCTTTGCGAAGATACCAAGTCCCTGGAGAGAAATGCTGATAAGGGAATACAAGAGTGCAGATGACCTAGATACGGTGGCCAGAAGAATGTCCTTCTTAAAGGCCAAACTATCGGAATTGTGTCATCAGGCAACACTCTACAAGAACTACAAGAGACTGCGAGGAATCAATAAAATGGTTCATTTATGTTGCGAAGAGAATGACATCCTAACAGTCGTTGCAGGTCAACCACGGAGACATAAAAGGCAGAAACAATGAAGCCATCCATACCACCGTGGAAGCAACAACAAGAGAGGCAGTCGTTGGTCTTCATGGAGACCAAGAAGAGTTTGGTCAAAACAAAAGGCTCGAAGTTATAAATCAGGGCAAAGACCAACATCAAACAGGAGTAGAGCCTTTTCATCAGGCTCGAATCAAGGAAGCTCCAGCAGAACCACAGGAAGGAGAACTTTCAGACGGGCTCACACCAGAGCTAATGAAAGTTATAAAGATTGCAATTGCTGGACATGTGGAGCAAGAGAGCATATCTCAACAGATTGCCCAGAAAATCAGAAACGAGGAATTAGACAGTTCGAGATAACACCCGAACTCGAGGAAGCTGTCTACTATCAAGATCTCATATAGGTATACCAATTTGAGGATTTACCCTCAGATGAAAGCATCTATGAAGAAGAGATCTATTCTGAGGATGGAAGTGAATCCAGCTTGGAATCAGAGTGAAGAAGAAATTCTTCAATCAACGGTAAGAGAGGATATGTCAGGATTCCTCTCCCACACTACGGTGTCTCATAAGACTCGAATGAGGATTATAAAGGAAGATCCGAAGCTCCAGATGTACGATGGTTTTACCATTGGAGCTATGGAAAAGACATTGGATAAGATGGGATTTCGCAGGAAAAACCAAATTATCCACAGAGTCACTACCGGAGAATTTGCCATCCCAATGGAATTCACTGGTAACCTGATCGAGATGTAATTGGTCCCTTAACAAGAAATACAAGAGATCAAAAGCAGAGTTAAGAGAGAAGTTGCAAATACACTCTCATGGATTCATATCGAAGCCATAAGAGTTGTTATCAAAGCAACATTCAAAGAAGGAGTTGATTCGCAGCTCAATCTTGCAATTCTGGACAAGCGAATCTCAAATCTCAAGGATTCATACCTTGGGGCAGTTGCAGGAAATTTGTATGCAAGAAAATTGGCATTCAATGTCTACCCTCGAATTGCATACAATCTGGGAGATCGAGACTTCAACAGAGTCTTAACTCTTCATCAAGATTTCAAAAGAAATGATCTGATGAAATAAGGGAATAGACCCTACTCGATCACCTACAAGATTTCCTACGCTCTCTCGAATACACATCATTCAGATGTATTCTTGAGAAAGGAATTCATCGAAGTTCCAAGAATCTTTGAGGACTTCACCCGGGTAATTCTACCGGAACCTATAGAATCTCCAACCATAAGAGAGATCTATATGAGGATCCAAGATCAACCCGTCTTCAACAAGAGCCAAAGTCTCAGAATTGAGCCAAGACAGATGTCTTTCCTTGTAAGGAATCATGGAGAAATCAAGCGAGGAAAGCCAAGACTTGTTATTAACTACAAAGGAATTAATGACATCTTGGAATTCGATGGATACTATATCCCGAGCAGAGAACACCTGGTCAACAGCATCAAAGATGCTAAGGTATCTCTAAATTCGATTGTAAGTCTGGATTCTATCAGATTATGATGGAGGAAGAAAGTAAGAAGTTTACAGCCTTCTCCACAGCACAAGGACATTATATCTGGAACGTGATGCCAATGGGATTGGCAAACGCTCCCCAGATATATCAGAGAAAGATGGATAATCTTTTTAAAGATTATTTCAGCTTCATGTTCGTCTACATCGATGATATACTCATCACATCAAAGAACATGAAAGAACATTTCAAGCATTTAGAAATATTTTCAGATGTTTGTCATAAAGAAGAATTAGTGCTTTCGGAAAAGAATGCAGTAATTGCTACGAGACAGATCGAATTCCTTGGAATTGAGATCGACGAATCTGGAATCATCCTACAAAACCATATTGTAGAAAAGATTCAAGGATTTCCAGATATCCTCAAGGACCAGAAACAACTACAGAGTTTTCTCGGAGTTGTTAACTTCGCCGGTATGTTCATAAACAATCTGGCGCACTACAGGAAGGTGTTTATCCCATTATTCAAAAAGATGCAATATTCAAATGGGAAGATAAACACTAAGAGAGGATTAAGCAGCTCAAGGAGGTTTGTCAACAACTTCCAAAACTTGATATACTTCAAGACAAGGATGAACTGGTTTTCTACACAGACGCCAGTGATCAATGGTGGGCAGCAGTCCTTATTAAAGCTACACCAACTGGAGAAATGCCATGCAGATACTGCAGTGGTTTATTTACAGAAAGTGAAGTAGATCGATGGCATATCAACGATAAGGAGTTCTTTGCAGTCAGAAAGGCTTTCAAAAAATGGTCTTTATTCTTACTGACTAAGAAGTTCGTCTTGAAGATTGATAATTCAAGCGTCAAAGCTTTTCTGAAAAACAAAATTGAATCTAAACCAGAAAATGCTAGACGACTTAGATGGCAGGCTGAATGTCAATATTATGATTATGATATTGTCATTGTAAAATATCATGAAAATATTCTTGCAGATTTCTTGACAGGAGATGGAAGGACACGTCGCTGACGAGGTCCTCAAACGAGTTAGGCATCTCAGGGAAAACCTGGAGAGCCTAGAATGAGGCTTTGAGACTTTATGTCTCAACGCAGAAGTCACTGGACGACTTCAACGAGAAGATCAAAGATCCGTCTCTAATCAAATACGAGCATGCCAGGAAGCGCAAGTACAATTGTACTTTACGCTGCAAAGGCCGATCCTCCAGGCTGCATCTTCAACGATGCAAAAAGGAGAAACAAGAGAATGGGCCTCTAACCCGATAGTTATGGATTCAAATACCATAACCGAGAGTTCTGTAGATGATGCATTCCTTGAGGATGCACCAACTGGGACAAATGTTGAAGCTCCGGTGTCAAAACTCGAGTCTTCAAGTCAACCCAGCACCTCTGGGGTTAAAGAGGGAGAGTTAAACCTTAGGCCACAAACTGGCAAAACTAAGGTTCAAACTTACGAGAATTTAGTTTCCTCTATGCAGGTTTACCAAAGGCAATGAGAGAAGCTGATCACCAGGATGGGTATCCATCCAGAGAGAACAATCATTGATATCTCTGAAAAGTACACAAGAGTTTAGATGAAACCAGGAAGTCATCCAAACGAAGTACAGGAATGGTATAACTTTGGAGCTCTCGCTTCAATTTATACCGTCTCACCAGGATTCCCCAAAATTTTGAAATTTCCGAAATGGATTGGGACAGTGGTGCACAAGACTTAGGCCAATAATCCACATTTGGCCAGAGGTGATATTCTGGAATTGTATTTCTTTAATGCAACTCCAGAACCAGCCAAGAAGGGTTTCCATGAAGCCTTTCATTTCATCAAGCTAAGGATACCTAACGGAAACGCCTTGAACACCATCAAGACGGCTGCTCCGGAGGACACTCCAATTCTGGTAGGAGCATTTTCAGAAGACGAAGCTTCTACCCGACGAGCATGGGGACTATGGGTTTGTCTAACTGAAATGGACAAAGTCAAGTACCCTTTCAAGTTCTTTTAGAATTCGGAAAATGGATCTTTCCTGCTGAATTCCATGACAGGAACAACCATGAGCTTTGCAGAGGACCTTTTTGAAACAAAGAGAAGGATCCTTTGGGAGAACAAGCTTCCGGTAAAGAAGCCTACCGAAAATTCTGCAATATGACGCATATTGGCCGATGGACAGATCACATCTGCCAAGCATGCCCAGATCAAAAAGAGCCCTAGTTTGAGAAAGGGTTCCGACCCAAACCCGACCGACGAGAGCGAGGGACAGAAAAGGACAAAGGGCCTGCCAAAAAGAAGAGTTATCCGCGGGGACCACGAAGGCCAAATTTCTAAGATTCCCCGACAAAGGTAACATGGGCTGAGTCACGCCCCACAAGCATCACATGCGAAAAAGTCAAGGGAAGAAAAAGAAGATTCCCCGACAACTTCACATGGGATGAGTCACGAGAAGAAAAAGCTGGCAAACACTCACTCGGTGGAGGATCCACTAGGAAAAGAGGACAACTGGCTAAAACGAGTTTGGAATCCGCACTTCAAGTCCGGATTCTTGCCTATAAAGAGGCATGGCAGAAGGAAGCTAAGGACATCAACAATTCTCCATAGTTTTTTTCAGAATAAAAACATCTTTGTATAATTCTGAATTTTCTTAGTTTTAGTTTATGTATACGAGTTACAACCATCTCCATGAGAGGCTGATCTAGTATTCTCCTCCCAAAAGGAGATTACAGATTATGTAATAAATATTTTTTAGTTCTTAATAAAAAAGAGGTTTTTGCTTCAACGTGTTTTGTCGTTCGATCAATTTATCCCTTGGAAGGATCACCTTGTATACCTGGTGTAGGAAATGAACCAATGTTGTGCTAGACAGTTGCTGAAGGAGCTGAATAACTTGCAGACCATCTTCCCTGAGGGTTGAAGTTGAACAGTGAGGAGTTGTTCGTAAAACGGTTTGGGGCCAGTAATTTTCCAGCTGGTGGTGTTGCAAACCATCTCACCCGATGTTGTTCTGGTCAAAGAAAGGTATGAATTCTAAAGGATTGATTAATTTTACAGAAGCATGTTGGGTCTGATTTATTTATGATTTTGGATCTAAAAGGATATAGATTGGAAAATGATAAATTGAATTAAATTGGATTTATTTAAAAAAAAAATTGGAAATCAATTGAACTTGGAATAAATGTGAAATGTGAAATGTGAAAAGTGAAAAAAAAAAAACGAAAATAGGGTGTAAATAGGAGAAGGTGGACTTTTCCCACCTTTTTGAATTTTCTTGAATTATTAATTAGTAACGATATTTTAGTATTTATCTATTTAATTTTGTTTTATTTTAAAAGGGATGAGATAAGTTTAGTAAAGAATGGGACGTGGATAGTTTAACCCTAATATAAATGTTCATTGAGAGATGACTGCTTTAAGGGTGCATTGTAGGAGACTAAAATATAGTACTTAGAAATTTTGTCTCTCGTGCCTTCATAGAAAACGATTCATCTTACATCAATTCTTTGTTGAAAATATAGTATGAGTGAGTTTCAAGTGTACTATTCACTATTCAAATGAACAGTAATTATTATTATGATTGTTTAAATGGAATGTTAATTTTTAGTGAAGATGAGTTGTAGAATCTACACTATAGAATTGCAAAAAGTCTATTAAAATTGTGTGTTTTGTTGGTGATGTTCCGAAGGCAAATTACATGAAACTTGCTAAATCACGTGAAACTAGAGATAAACTATATGAACTTTTTAGGGTTCATTGTTGGGAAAAATCATCAATTTACTTCAATTACAATTTTAACCAAATTTTGGATAATTGAAAAAACAAAACGATATTAGCTATATTTTACAATTTTGGGAAACCAGCCGTTTGTAAGATGTTGAGTAAGTGTACGAATAATGAACACATCTTCAAAAAATTCTTTTCAATTAGACACAGTCAGCAAAGATGAATTTTTATTTTTTTATGATTTAAATTCCAAATATAACTAAAGTCATGTTTCTTTTGCAAATTCTCAAATGTTTAGTTAAAATTGCAATCGAATTTTGAACAACTATTTATTGTAAAATCAAGTTCAATGCAAAATTGATTCTTAGTAAGAGTAAGAATAGGTCAAACTACTATAAAGGTCGTGGCTGCTCGATTTGACTCGACTCATTTAGTAAATAAACCTATTTATAAGAGTAGGCAAAATTCAAACCTAAAAAAAAAAAAAAATTTAAATTGCCTAACATATTTTTATTTCTTTTGGCCATTCTATAATCAACTATCGGCCAACATGGATTTCGAAGATAACCGACATGTGGAGAAATCCAGATCAAAACACTCCAAACCTATAAGAACTAATGATTTCTTGACTTCATCTGAACCGAGCTGCTTCAGTTATTTTTTTTCCAAAAATATAATCATATACAAATTCATATGTATCATTTTGATTCATTTTTCTGAGTTGTTATATTAGATTAGTTACAAATATGAATGCATTATTTTATTATTTAATGCTATTATAATTTTTAGACTTCATAGAAGAAATTACTAATTTAATAATAAAGAAGAATATTTATATATTGATAATTTTGGCAACACAAAATGTAATAACTACAATAAATATTAATCAAATAATAGGTTTATAAATTATATAAAGTAATGTATAATAAATATATGTAATCTAAGTTTATATGTGTCTTCAAATTTTACTATAAAACCTATATTTATTTCACTTTTCAAAGACAAAGTTCTAAATTCCACTTACGAGTTGTAAAATTAGAAGAGTTTAAGAATAAAATTTGAACAAAAATCTGCATGTAATTTATTATTTTTCGGATGAGAAGACTACTTTAATTAGTAATTTTTCAAGTTTATTTTCTTAGTTCATAACCCGTTTTAAGATTTAAATTAGATAATGTGGTGCAATATATTTATTTATTACATTTTGTTTGAATGAATTTTTATTTTAAATGGTACAATTATGAATCTACGAATTCAACGCGAAAGATCAGCCCTATTATACCCGAATCTCCAAAAGAACCGAACCAACTGACGTAGCAATTCCGAAAAATTAGAATTTTATGAGAATCTCCAAACTTTGGAGCAATTTTAGAGATTGTCTTATCCCTGACTTGCTTCGAACCGTGCTCACCCCTATAATCAACACAAAGATGAAAAAAGTGCACAAAAACTCATGTGCAATCGTCGCACCGTGCGACGATTGCACTTATTGTAGAAAAAGAGATACTTATAGTTGAAAAAGACATACTTGAAATATACTAATATGTAGAAATCATACTTATAAAACACATACTTATAGTTAAAAGACTTATATTTGTGAAAGACATATTTATATGTGGAAATACCTCCGTTTACCCATTTTTATATGTCAAGGAACTTATTTACCCATTTTTTTAAAAAATGTACTTTTTTACCCATTTTTTGGCCGAAATATCAATAATGCCCTCAACTTAAGTTTATATTTACATAAAGTGGAAATACCTCTGATATCATATTAGCATATTGTGAACACGATATCAGCATATCAATATATCGTGAACATGATATCAGCATATCGTGAACACAATATTATTTTTCGTGTTCATGATATGTTGAACCTTTCTGCATATCGTGAACATGATATTATTTTCCGTGTTCACGATATGTGAACCTTTCTGCATATCGTGAACACGATATTATATTTCGTGTTCACGACATGTTGAACCTTTTTGCATATCGTGAACACGATATTATATTTCGTGTTCACGACATGTTCACCTTATCTGAAAAGTAAACGCGGGTAGAGTTTCTGGACACAAGTAGAGTTTCCTGGACGTGGGTAGAGTTTTTGGACACGAGTAGAGTCTCCTGAACTCTTTTCTAATGTAAATATAACTAAAATTGAGGGTATTATGGAGATTTCACTGTCCAAATTGGGTAAAAAAGTTATTTATTATAAAAATGGGTAGATAAGTTCCTTAGCTTATGAAAATGGGTATTTTGGAAATCCTCCCTATTTATATCTCATTGCACACTTACAAAACATATACTTATAGTTAAAAGACTTATATTTATGAAAGATATTTATATCTCATCACACGTGAGGCGATCTTATAAAGACCAAGTCAATAAAGTTCAAGTGTAAACCAAATTTTAGAAAAAGGCACCAAAATCTAGAAAGAAAATATATCTCTAAAAGTAAAAGAAAATGACATCACTAGGGGTAGTGTGTAAAAGAATCGAATATTTTTGAATCGATTCGGTATTCGAATTCGAATATAGAGATTCGAATTTGAGAAATACAAATAAGAATCTGAATAAGAATACTTTTTAATATTCGTATATTAACCGAATACGGATAAGAATATGTCGGTATTCGATTCGAGTATTAGCGAATATATTCGAATAATTATATTATATATATATATATATATATATGTAAGTTTTTATTTTAATTATATGGGAAATCATCAATTTTAGTCCTCTAAGTATGACACTTTCCAATTTCGGTCTATCAAGTATCGCGAATCCAATTTAAGTGCAGTAACTTCACTTTTTGTCCAATTTAAGTCCAATTTTCATCGGATTTTCACCGGAGCTGACGTGGCACCTGGAATTTGCCTACGTGGCTAAAATCCCACCAAAATAATTGTCATGTCAGCCGCCACATCAGCAAATACGTAAAAAAAATTCCACAATAAAATTGGAATAAAAAAAACAAAGATATTTTCATTCCAAAATTGAAACAGGATTTCATGAATGAACAAAATCCCCAAATTCCTCCATGAACCCTAGAAGATAGAAACAAGATTTCTTCCACCGGTGAACACACAACCAAGAAAAAATGTCGCAGTCATGTTCGTATGGGTCTCCTCCATTGATCCGTCTTTGTAATTGTGGCAAGGAAGCTTCCCTTAAGATATCGAAAACGCCTGACAACCCAGGTAGAAGGTTTTACGGCTGTGAGGATTGACAGGTAACACCATGTGCGATGTTTTACAACAAAATCTGGTGTTTTTGTTTATGTTCGATTTCCTGTGTTTTGAACTGCATATTCACTTGGTGTGATGTCCTCTTTTCATATGTGTTTATGATTTGAAATCGTGTGAGGACCAATTTATCTTTCTCACTTGTTATGACCACTATTTTTTTTTACCTTTGTGTGTACCTTCAGCATGTTTGATTGCCTCTGCTATTTTTATATGTATCACCAACTCTTATTTCTGTTTCTTTATTGTTGGTTGTAGGATCCGTTTATGGGTTGTAATTATTTTCGATGGGTTGATCCACCAGTGAATGCAAACACAGTCGAACTCATAGCCAAATTGAGAAAGACAAATGCGATGTTGGTAGATGAGATGAAAGTGATAGGATTGAAGAATCAAAAGTTGAAGTGGCTATTGATCATATCATGGTTGTTGTTTGTAATTGTTTACTTGTTTTCTTGAGCAAGTTGTTAGAGTTTCATATGTATTATTTTGAGATTGATGGCACTTGAAGCTACTGAAATTTTAGACATTAATTTTGCATGTATTTGAAGTATGAGTTGATTGTATACTTGAGAGATATTTGCAATGGCTTCATTTGCATCTTGAAATATGTTCAAATTGTTCTGTTTTGGTATGAATTTGGTTGAGTCAAGATTTGAAATTGGCAGAATTGATGCATAATGCAAATTCATAATGTTCAAATTGGCAGAATTGAAAATGGCAGACTTTGGTTGAGACAAGATTTGAAAGTGGCAAAATATGTTCAAATTCCTCTGTTTTGCAACATTCAAATTAGCATAATGCATATAAATAATGGCTACAGAATGCATATTCATAATGGTTACACAAACTGCTAACACAAAATGCAACAATACACATTTTGCAACAATACACAGATTGCAACAATACACATGTAACTGAGACAAAAGTCATGACCATAAGATGAATATGAAAATGAGTCATGATGAAACATATATCCCTCATGGTTACACAAACTGCAACAATAATACACAAGTTTGAAACAAATATTGCTTGAAAAAAGACATTTAAAGCTACAAAACATATTAAAATCATATACCCAACAAGAACATAGTTTCATAAGATTTTCATCCAAGACATATTAAAATCCCCAAAAAAATTCAATCTTCAGTCTTGCTGCTTCTCTTTGACCTTTCCTTTCCCTCTCACATTCTGCTTGTTCCTTCCATACTTCATGACATTTGATTGAGTGATCAGGCTTGACAAAGTGACAGTTTTCTTGGCATCTGCAGACTGAGCCACTCCAATATTGACACTTGAGCTTTGACATTGCTTGAGTTGTTCATACATTGTCTTGGCAGGCTCAACAGGCCCTCCAACTTGTTCTTTGAGGGACTTCGCAGCAGCAGCATACACATGAAACACATATTAATGGCCAATCCTTTTTTGATCATACTAATGAATTAAGGAAACACAAATTATTAGCCACTCACAGATCTTGTTTTCATACACCATGATGGTCTTGCAGGTCTGATCCCCTTTCCTTTCTTTTTCTGATATAAAAACAATATGTCAAACACATGAAAAAAAATGTAGGTTATTAGGAATGAATAAGAGAACTAGTACCTTAGATTTCTGTTCTTTGTTTTGGGGATGTTCTTCTACCAAAACATCTTTTTGTGTAATAACCTCAACTGGCTCCTGAGTTTGTGGAAGAACCTCTTGAGCATCTTTATCTGCATGCATTCCCTGTGGCTCCTCAGTTTGGGGCTGGACTTCAGGAGCCAATCCCTTACAACTCCACAAAGACCACATTTCAGTGTGGTTTGATGTCTTTTCATCCTATCTGGATCCACTTTCTTTTTAGCTTCATGTTTTTTTTCTTCATGCTCATCAGGGCCTCTCTTCCTTGATTTCTTTGGTCTTCCAGCTGGTCTAGTGAATGTAGAAGGAAAAATAGGCTCATCCCCAGTCTCCTTCCATTCATTTCTGCCATTGATTGACATAATTGATGGAGCATACATCTTTTTATATGTGTCAACCCTATAACACTTATGAGTGTATAGGTCAATTTCCACTCCCTGATTCATCAAAGCCATCACCACATGGGGCCATGGAATCCCTGTCAAATCTTGATGTGGTCGAATTGACCACATTCGAACTATTCGAGAAACCAAACCGACTTGAAGACGAATCGATGCGAACAGAATGGAGAAGCAGGAAGAACTTTGAACTTAACAGGAGAATCGAACTGAAACCGAAGATACGAAGCGAACTAAAGATACGAACTAATTAGACTTTCGCGATGAGATGTCGAACTAAATCTTAGGCGAACTAGTTCAAATTTGAATAACCGCCATGATCGTGGGTATCTCGCCCACTTCCCACTTTTTTAGGGGAAGATCTAACTGCTACGTCTTTCAGGGAGTATTTATAACCCTTATCTTTCTATTCTCACACACACACGAAAAAAAACACAAAAATCACTAAAGAAAAATCAACGACAAGTTTTTCCTAAATTACTGACTTGAGCGTCGGAGTCCCTTCACCGGGAAAAACCCCCGGTGTTCTTTGTTTTTGCAGGTACTTTCAATCGGAAAATTCCAATCGGCACTGGAGAAGAAGAAAATTGAAGTGAGGACAAATCAATTGGCGCCGTCTGTGGGAATCTTCTTTCGCAACTTTGAGCTCTTAAGACGTTGAGGAATCATGGAAATGGTGAATACCAGAGGATCTCGAAGGAGGTTAGAAGAAGGAGCACAATCTGTGCGGCAAGATGAGAACCAAAGTTCTGCACCGGCGAATCCTCCCGGCACTATCACTTTGATGCCGGAGGAACTTTCAACTCTGATAGAAGCGGCTGTCCAGAAGGCTTTGGGCAAGCAAAGGGCCGAGTCACAACAAGGTAACACTAATATTCACGTCCGAAAGGAGCAAAAAGCTGACAAATCTCGAACGGACGAACAGGAAAGCCAGTATGATCACCCTCGCGGCCAGAAGCGAGGACATGCAGAATTGTCTGAGAAAGTGGATGATCTAAGAAAGGAGTTGCGAGAAGTCCAGAAGACTGTTCGACGGATTCCTCGAAGTTTTAGGGGAAATCCTTTCTCTGAAGAAGTTATGGAGGATGAATTGTCGGCTTCCTTTCGGCCGGTTAATTTTGACTATGGTGGCACCACTAATCCGTGGGATCACTTATGTAGATTCGAGAATACCGCTCTGCTCCATCGGTATTCAGATGGCATCAAGTGTAGAGTGTTCGCAACTACTCTTACCAAGGCTGCTCAGACATGGTTCAGCCAGCTAAATGATGGGATGATTCACAACTTCAAACAACCGTCGGAGTTGTTCCTACACCAGTTCGCCAGTTCGAGGAGACTGAGACGATCTACTCAAACTTTGTTCGGCGTGAAGCAGAAAGGGGATGAAACATTGCGAAATTACGTCAAAAGATTTACAGCCGCTACTTTAGAAGCTCCTAAAGCTTCCAACGATTTGGTTGTTAGTGCTTTCATTCAAGGCCTAAAAGAGGGTGACCTTCATACTTCGCTAGTTAAGAAGACCCCCAACAATTTCGATGACCTATTGTAGAGATCTACCAAGTACATTAACTTGGAGGAAGCAGTCCGGATGAAAAAAGGTGAGAGCTCAAGTCGAATGAGTAGACCACAGGAGCATGAAAGAACAAGAAAAAGAAATGGAGGGGAACATCGAACGAGATTCGCTCCACCCCCCTGAGAGATAATTGAACAGGACGGAGGTACGAACAATACACTCCCATGACTATGCCACCCGGACAGGTGTTGATGGAAATATGGAACCTGCCCCAACTAAAGTGGCCGTCGACTTGGAGCCCCAATCCGAAGAAGCCATCTACCTCGGCAACGGTAAATTGTGTCGATTTCATAATGAGTATGGGCATGGAACTGTTGAATGTTTACATTTGCGAGATGAACTGGAGAGATTGATCAGGGAAAACAAATTAGCTCATTTTGTCCGTCGAACTCAATCGAATCGTGAACAGAGGAACGATCGAGAGGAGCCGAGACGGGAAAGAAGGCAAGAACAGCAAGAATTACCTCCACCTCCACCTCTCCCGGCGCGAGCCAGGCCCGAACGGGAGGAAAGACCCACTATTCATATGATTATGGGTGGGCCAACAGATGGAGATTCCAACAGAGCTCGAAAGGTGAGACTTAATTCTGTTAAGCAAGAATAGAATACGGTTCATTCAATTTTCGAGGATGTGGCAATCGAGTTCGGAGTTCGTGACCGCGTCGCTATCCAAAGTCCCCAATTCGATGCTATGATGATCGTTGCTGAGATAGAAGGCTTTAACGTCGAGCGGGTGTTTGTTGATACGGGAAGTTCGGTGGACATTATGTTCATGGATTGCTTCAAGAAGATGAGATCGACAGTGGAGGTAAAGTCTGTAGAAACTTCACTTTATGGTTTTGCAGGAGAATCCGTGATGGTATACGGCAAGGTTCAACTTCCTATGGTGCTAGGAGATGGGGAATGGAGGCAAAATAAGACAATGACTTTCCTTATAGTGGATGCACCCTCTCAATACAATGTGATTCTAGGTCATCCTTCCCTAAGCTCGTATGCTGCAGTTATTTCGCCTACACATTTAATGATGAAATTTCCTGTTGAAAATGAGGAAGGGTGAGTAGTGGGAGTAGGAGTTGTTCATGGCGACCAGCAAACTGCCCGACGTTGCTATGTAGCGGTAGTTCGACAATCTGAGTCTCGAAAATGCCATAGCGAACAGAGGGATGATGTTGATCGAGGAAGGGATAAGAGTCTGAAGAAGGGCGATGAGGCAAAGACTGCAGAGTTTGAAGAGGGCGAAGTGATGAGTGTGGAGTTAATACCAAAGCTGCCAGGATATTCAGTTCGACTTGGGAGTCAATTGTCGGAACGAGTTAGGGGAGAAATTATAGCCGCTCTCCAAGATAATGTGGATCTGTTCGCATGGAAACCTGAAAATATGAAGGGTATAAATCTGGAAGTAGCAGTCCATAAGTTGAATATCAAGTCTGATGTTCGACCAATTAAACAGAAACTGCGACATTTTGGAGATCATCAAAATGAGATCATCAAGAAAGAGGTCGAGAAGCTGCTAGAGATTGGGCATATTGAAGAGATCCAGTACCCTCGATGGCTGGCCAATGTTGTGTTGGTCCCGAAGCCAGAGAACAAGTGGCGGATGTGTATCGATATCCAGGATTTAAATAAAGCTTGCCCTAAGGATCACTATCCTCTTCCGCGGATCGATAAACTAGTAGATTCCACCGCAGGGTGTGAACTGCTGAGTATGATGGATGCGGCGTAAGGGTATCATCAAATCATGTTACACCCAGAAGATAAACCCAATGTAGCTTTTATTACTTCTTCAGGTACGTATTGCTATACGGTTATACCATTTGGATTAAAAAATGCAGGAGCTACTTATCAGTGAATGGTGGACGAGGTGTTTAAACACCAATTAGGTCGCAACATGGAAGCATATGTTGATGATATGTTAGTGAAAAGCATATGGGCGAACACACATGCGGAGGACTTGAGGGAAACAATGGCAACAATCCGTAAGCATGGGATGCGATTAAACCCAGCCAAGTGTTCATTCGGAGTGAAAGCAGGGAAGTTTTTAGGATATATGGTTACGAACAGAGGAATAGAAGTTAACCCCAGCAAAGTCCGAGCTATACAAGGAATGACGCCCCTCGAACCATCAAGGAGGTACAAACGCTAACTGGCCGTATCGTTCCTTTAAGCAGGTTTATATCAAGGTTGGCGGACAGGGGTTTACCCTTCTTCAAAATTCTAAGGAAGAATGGCCGGTTTAGTTGGGACGCGGATTGTCAAAAGGCATTCGAAGATTTGAAGGCATTTCTCCTCTCACTCCCTTTGTTAAAACAGCCCGTTAAAGGAAGTGTGATGATTGTGTATCTAGCAGTCGGAGAGGAATCAATCAGTTCGGTTCTTATCCGTGAAGAAGGTAAAGATTAGTTCCCTGTATATTTTGTTAGCAAAGTTCTTCATGGGGCAGAGATCCGCTACACCGAAGTAGAGAAGGTCGCTTATGCCTTAGTCATTACGGCAAGAAGGTTGAGACCATATTTTTTGGGTTATGAGATCATAGTGCGAACTAACCATCCATTGAGTGTAGTGTTGGGAAATCCAGATGCATCAGGGAGGTTAGTAAAATGGGCAGTCGAGTTGGGACAGTTCGAGCTGAAGTATGAACCGTGAACAGCTATAAAAGGTCAAGTGTTGGCAGATTTTATTCAGGAAACAACCAGAATACAAGACAAGCGAGAATGGGAAGTATTTGTAGATGGATCGTCGTCCTGACAGGGCGCAGGAGCGGGGATATTGTTGGTCAGCCCAGAGAAGGATGAGTTAGAATTTGCCATAAAATTTCAATTGAAGGCATCTAACAATGAAGTAGAGTATAAAGCTTTTTTGTAGGGATTAAAAATAGCCGAACAGGCCGGAGCCCGAGATTTGGTAGTCAAATCAGATTCACAACTGGTGACACAATAACTCCGAAACCAATGTGAAGCGATTTGAAAAACTTCAAATCAAACAGATACCTCGGAATGAAAATCAGAAAGCGGACTATCTGGCAAAGATTGGGAGTTCGTTACAGGACTGTTCGAGGAGAAGCATTACTGTTATGGGAGTAGGAAAGAAAAATGAGGTGATGAATGTCGACCTGGCGGAGCATGATTGGAGAGCTCCTTTTTTGAACTTTTTAGGAAGAACGAGAGAGGGGCATGCAAAAGACCTCGAGAAATTGGAAAAACAAGCTCGATTCTATTACATTCTTGATGGAGTGTTATATCGAAAAACCTTTCTACCTACAGATGCAAGATGCTTGTCCCAAGAAGAAGGAATCAAGGTTTTAAAAGAAGCACATGAAGGGGGATGCACCGAACATGCGGGAGCACGGCGCTCGCTCGAAAGGTCGCGCGAGCTGGCTTCTATTGGCCTACAATGAAAAATGATGCTGAAGAGATAGTTCGGAAATGCAACTCCTGTCAGAAACACGGGTGGAGAATTCATACTCCAGCAACAGATATGCTTACTGTATGTTCGCCTTGCCCTTTTGCTAGATGGGGAATTGATATAGTCGGTCCACTTGTTAAAACCAGAGGAAATAAGCAGTTCTTGGTGGTGGCTGTGGATTATTTTACTAAATGGGTTGAAGCTGAACCTCTGGCCAAGATCGCTGAGCCCGATATGATCCATTTTATATGGAAAAGTATTTGTTGCAGATTTGGCTTACCAAGGGTTTTGGTGTCAAATAATGGAGCTCAGTTTAGAGGTAAAAAGATCACGGGATGGTGTAAAGAAATGAAAATTTTACAAGTGTTTACTCCAGTGGCTCACCCTCAGGCAAACGGACAAGTCGAAGTGGTTAATCAAATCATATTGGATGGACTCAAGAAACGAATTGAATTCGAGAAAACGAACTGGGTGGACGAACTACCATCAGTTTTGTGGGCATATCGAACTTCATCCAGATCGACTACAGGAGAAACTCCTTTCAGTTTGGCATTCGGAATGGAAGCAGTGGTCCCAGCCGAAATAAAAGGGGAAGCTCTGCGAATTACTAACTTTGATCCCCAGCAAAATGAAGAATTGATCAGAACAGACTTGTTATTTCTAAAGGAGATCAGAGACGAAGCTAGAGTTCGCCATGAACTATACAAAAGACGTATTCAAGCAGCTTTCAATAGGAAAGTTCGAAAGAGAGAGTTCCAAGTAGGGGATATGGTTTTAAGGCAATCTGATGCCTTGTTGGAGATCGGAAAATTGGATGCTATTTGGGAAGGGCCATATACGGTTACAAAAGTTTTGCCTGGTGGATCTTACGAACTCACTGATGAAAGAGGAAAGGAGCTGCCCAGACCGTGGCACATCAATCACTTGAAGAAATTTTATACTTAAAGTATCGAATGTCAGTATGTTGCTTTTTACTTCTTTTTAAAGTTGTTGTTGCCTTAATGAATAAAGAGATATTTCCATACTCCGTGGATGTAGGTCGACTTGACCGAACCACGTTAAATCCCCAAGTTTTTCTTTGCTTCATTTACATATATACTTACTTACATATCTGTTCGAGCTATATGATTAAGCGAATTGAATAAGTTCCCTCGGAACTTAATGATTAAACCAATTGAAGAAGTTCCATCGGAACTTAATGATTAAGCCAATTTAAGCGAATAGAAGAAGTTCCCTCGGAACTTAATGATTAAGCCAATTGAAGAGGTTCCATCGGAACTCAATGATTAAGCGAAGCGAGGAAGCTCCTTCGAAGTTCGATGGTTAAGTAAACTGAAGAAATTTTCTTGAAACTATGTAACTGTGCGATTTGAGTAAGTTCGTTCAGAAATTGATGATTAGACAAACTAAAGAGTTCTTTCGGAACTCTACGATTAAACAAGTTGAAAGGAACAAAAGTACGTGAACTATTCATTTCCGATTGACATAAAAAAGATACAAGGAAAACTTTCCAAAAAGAAAGGTACAAGTGTTACAAATAAATTGATTAAGTATGATCAGGAGATGGAGTAGATTCAGGAGTTGGCGGCTGGACCGGAGCTAGAAGCAGGGGATCGAACATGTCCTCTGGCAAGTCCACGGTCGGACTGGAACAAAGCTCAACAGGTGCCGGAGGAGACGAACTGGGACCAGGATTGTCGAACCGGTTGTCGGGAAGAACTTCGTTGAGCGCTTCTTCTAAGCAGCCCGACCACCAGCGCGCATCAACATCCTCATCTGGATTCCCATGCCAGCCAGGAGGAATGGGGAATGTTTGTTGCAGCTTCCTACCCAGCGCGTTCACGTTGAACTGGAACGCTTGCCCAACTTCCTCCTGGCAAAGCCGAACTCCTTCTCTGAAGTACGCCTCGGCCATAGGAGCTGCTTTCGACAGGAAGAGGATGGAATTCCAGCAACAGGATAGGAGTCTTTCTTGGAAAGACTCCGATACTAACTCCATTTCCGAACTCCGACCGAAGTGGTAAAAGCCCTCGTTCCACATGGTTTTTTCGAACTTAGTTCGGGTGCTCTTCTCTTGCTCAAGTTCTTCCTTCAGCCCCCTGTTTTCCTCCTCTAGCCTTCTGTTTTCGGCCTCTACATTTAGAAAAGCAGACTGCCTTTCCATAGCGAACTTCTCCTTGGCCAGAAGCAACTCTTCCCTCCTAGCTACCTCTGAACGAGCCAGCGCCAGCTCCATTTCCCGCTCCTCCAACTTAGCAGATAAGTTTTCGGCTTTGCCGGCATGAATGATCAGGTCGCTCTCCAGAGCCTTCTTCTCCTCCCTCACATCCCTCAGAAGATCTCGACGGCGAAGGGCCCTTTTACCCAACACCTCAAAATACTTAGAAAAATTCACCACCCGAGCCATGTGCGTTCTGAGCTCCTTCACTTCAGCATCTTCTTCCTCCGCAGCCTTATCGCTCGGAACGATCGCTACCTCCTGAACCTCAGGATTAACCTGCGCTTCTCCCTTAGTTCGCTACCTCTTGGATGATTTTTACGAACTAGAGGGCCCCTTCTTCTTCCTACGAAGGGAAGTCGTAGCTTCGACTGCTTCTTCATTCACCTCCTCAGCCGGATCAGCAGCACCCGAAGTCTGGGCAGTCGGTAGCGTAGAAGAAGTGCGAACAACAGCGACAGTAGAGGGAGCTGCATTCGAGGTACTACCTCCCTCGGTCGAGCTCGGGGTGGTTTTGGAGGCTAGTTCGCCAAGACACCTCTCCTCTTCCTGGCGGAAGGCCGCGGCCTGCTTAGCGTTTACTGCTTCGTCAGAAGGAGAAAAGCAGTCTTTTGGGCCTCGGGGATCGCTTCGTCAAAAACGAAAAACTTATTCATCGTCTTGTTTGCAATACAGTAAAACAGGCGATAAATACGATACAGTTCAATAAGTTGAAGAAGAGATAATGAGAGAAACGATAAGAAAAATTTAAGCAACCTAGATTGAATTTGCGGGGAACTCGACTGTTCGGGTAGAATCCCCAGAAAGACAACAATAGCTCGCAGGAACTCATTCGAACTATATCGAATGATCCTCGGTGGAAGAGCCTGTCCAGAGACGTGATCTCGAAATCCCTAGGCGGAGCAGGGTCAGCTCGATTTGAACTCTCGGCCCAAGGAATAGTTCGAAAAGGCCGATTCGCAGGAGCACGAACGAAAAAATAATATTTTTCCCAGGAGCTGATTTTATCATCTCCTGAGGACAGAAATTGAGCTCGCTTCCCTCCACTACGGGGGCTCAGGTAGAAGCGATAAGGATTAGTATGTTTGAGAACGAAGCAAGAGCGAAATCGATCAGAGGTCGGTTCGACTCCCATCCATTTACACACCATATAAAAAGCTACAATATAACTTATGGAATTTGGGTGCAATTAGTTGGGACACACCCCAAACGCCGAACCAACCTCTAAGAAAAAAGGGTGAATGGGGGGAACTAGACCTAAGGTGACATGTTTTAAAAACCATGTCTGACAATTGGCTGGAGCCCGATGGGGACGATCATCGGGGCTGGGAATGATAATAGAATAGCCCGCCGCTGCCATGAGCGAACTCAGAAGAATGGTATGGGTCTGGGTGGTTTTGGTGGCAGAAAAGACATTATCAACAGTCTTTTTGCGAGATCGCTTAGGAGGGGTAGAAAGGCTCTGACGGCTAGAAGTAGAAGGTTTTGGAACTGGCAAATCGGAGATAGGTCGTAGGGAGAATTCCTCAAAACCCTCCTCCGATTCACTCTCATCCCTCAGATTGACTAGAGAAAAAGACGCCATTTGAAAAGTATGAAAGAGAGGAAAGAAGGGAAAAGGTACCTGGTTTTATGTGGGAGACTCTAGAAATCGCAGGAGAAGAATTCTTGTTTATGAGTGCTAGTAATTTGCAGAAGGGTGTAATTTGCAGAAGGGTTTTATGGAGGAGAGAATGGGATATATATAGAGGGGGAAACTTCTGGGCGACGTTTCAGTTTTTGGGGGGAAAAATGAAAAGTCGCGTGTTTTAGGTCGTTGGATGCGATTCGATCTAACGGTGAAGGCGAAAAGGCACCTCGGGATGAGGGAACTGATTAGCAGGCGTCACATACGAATGATTGATGGGACGCGATGCTTCTCGAAGAAGCACCACAATTAGCAGCAATGCGAACTACATTAGTACGTGAACACACGCACTCCGAAAGGGGGGGAGTACTGATGTGGTCGAACTGACCACATTTGAACTATTCGAGAAACCAAACCGACTTGAAGACCAATCGATGCGAACAGAATGGAGAAGCAGGCAAAACCTTGAACTTAACAGGAGAATCGAACTGAAACCGAAGATACGAAGTGAACTAAAGATACGAACTAATTAGACTTTCACGACGAGATATCGAACTAAATCTTAGGCGAACTAGTTCAAATTTGAATAGCCGCCATGATAGCAGGTATCTCGCCCACTTCCCACTTTTTTAGGGGAAGATCTAACTGCCACGTCTTTCAGGGAGTATTTATAACCCTTATCTTTCTATTCTCACACACACACGAAAAAATACACAAAAATCACTAAAGAAAAAGCAACGACAAGTTTTTCCTAAATTACTGACTTGAGTGTCGGAGTCCCTTCACCGGGAAAAACCCCTGGTGTTCTTTGTTTTTGCAGGTACTTTCAATCGGAAAATTCCAATCGGCACCGGAGAAGAAGAAAATTGAAGTGAGGACAAATCAAATCCCACTTCCTACATCCACAAGTTTTCTTTTTGAGGTCCACACTGAATTGATAACCATCTGAGCAACTGATTTGATAATGATAATCATCTGCTTTTATTGGAATGCAGTCACTTGTCCTCTCAAAGTTTCTGTCAATAATCTTTTTGATTCTAGGACACAAGTATGATTGCCATGATTTCCTAGCCCAGTCCCTCTTTTCTTGCAATCTGCTCATCATTAGCTCCATGATTGATTGAAGCATACTAACTATAGGCTTCTCCCTTTGCTCTAGAATCATTGAATTAAAGGATTCACATGCATTATTCAGCAAGATATCACACTTGGGGTTGTCTCTGAAGTAGGCCCTACTCCATTGTTGAGGTGGCTTGTCATCAAACCATGTAACTGCAGCTTCACTTAAGCTTCTCATCTCCTCCATCCCCCTCTTATATTCATTCTCAGTTGTTGCCCTTGCACATTTCCATAGTGGATCTGAGAAGTGAAATTCACCAAACCAAGTTAAATGCAGTACAATGCATATAATTTACTAACCACATATTAAAAATACCTAAAAATAATGGAAAACAGTTAGAAAACCATAAAATAATAAGAAGGAATCTTGACCACATAAAAAGATACAAACCTTTGATTGTATGCTCACATTTTGGGGACCATTTCACTACATATACATTAAAAAATTAAGTGTCGACCCTACCAACCATGATACGGACTAAAAACATCATAATTGAAGCTTTTTTAACCAATAATGGAATGTCTCTTCAAAACGAATTTACCATATCTTGGGGGGGCGGGGGGGGTAGATGCCATTTATCTAGGGCTCTATGCTTCATCTCCAACTCAAAAATCCCTGAAGAACACAGTCCGAATTCGGGGAGTATGGTCCGATTTCTGCGTTTGGGGTTAGGGCTCCTTCGACTTCAGTTTGGGGTTAGGGATTTTGAAGATGTAAATTGAATTTGGGCTCCTTTGATCCTCCTATCTCGATTATTTTGTTTGGGGTTAACTTAATTTGATGGTTTTTTAATTAACTTTTACTTCTGCACTTTTTTTATTTTTTTTATTTTTATTTTTGAATTTTTTTATGTATTTGCTGATGTGGCGACTGACATGGCAATTATTTTGGTGGGATTTTAGACACGTAGGCAATTTCCGGGTGCCACGTCAGCTCCGATGAAAATCCGGCGAAAATTGGACTTAAATTGGACAAAAAGTGAAGTTACTGCACTTAAATTGGATTCGCGATACTTGATGGATCGAAATTGGAAAGTGTCATACTTAGAGGACTAAAATTGATGATTTCCCTAATTTTATATATATACATAAATGGAAATCCTCATATTCATAAGTAATGCCTAAAACATAATTACATATTACATATATTGTAAAATAATGCCTAAAAATAAATATGATATATATGCTATATATTTGAAATATGATATTATTGATTTGGAAATAAATATATTTTTTATTTTTTTTTAAATTTCAAGTTCAAAATTTTTGAATACGAATATTTGAATATTCTCGAATATATTCGTATAGTTGATTCGAATCGAATACAAATTGCTTTTGTAATTCGAATAATAAACGAATACGAATACGAATATTCGAATAATTAAACGAATACGAATAGAATATCATAGTATTCGATTCGATTCGATTCGTTTACAACCCTAACCAGGGGTGAGGAAATGTAGAACATAAAGTAAATGAACAAAATTTAAAAAAATAAAATGCACTCCCTCCGTCCCAATTCAACTTGCCTATTTCTTATTTCTATTTGTCTCAACTCAACTTGCTAGCCCATAGATGTCAGCAAAAGTCAAATATTAATATCCCTATATTTCATCCTTATTACAAAAATGCCACTCAATTATCTTAAAAAACAATCTTAAAAAGTAAAAAGTTACAAAAGTCAAACATTAATATCCTCATATTTCACTTTTATTACAAAAATGTCACTCAATTATCTTAAAAAGCAATAGTCAACTGTTTTTTCTTAACCTTCGTGCCCGGTCAAAGTAGGCAAGTTCGACCGGGACAAAGGTAGTATAACGTAAACTTTAAAATGAAATATAAGGGAAAATTGTAAAATGAATTAGGACATTATCTTTTGATCATTCAACAATTAATCACATTATATTTTTTAGGGTAAAAAACAAAAACACATCTCAAGAATATGTGATTTAGCACTTGACTATATCAGTTTTAAATGTTTTCATTTCACTATATACAATATAAAAATTTTACATGTTACAATATTTCTGGTTGCCACGTCATCAAACCTCACCGGAGATTGATCAAGTGCATTTAAATTTAGCAATTTGCTATATGAACTTTAAAAGTTTTCGTTTTACTATATAAAATTCATGGATTTTGCAGATTACAATATTTCCAACTAACTCATTGTAAAATCTCATCGCAAATTACTTACGTCCATGATTTTTTGAGGAATAAATTTGTTTTGTAAACGTAAGTTACAATATCTTCATTACCTAATCTCTTTTTTCTCCTTTTCATCTACAATTATGATTTAGTACTTTATTAAAATGACAGGTGAAATTCAAGAAAATTGCGATTTTCATATCATCAAAAATTGTCGCCGAAAGTGTAAATAACCCCTCTAAAAATTAAATGGAAGCATGTGAGTTGTTTTCGATGGGATTTTACGACTTGACAGTCAGAAATATTGTAACATGCAAGATCCACGTACTTTATATAGCAAATTGAAAACTTTTTAAAATTCATATAGTGAAGTGCTAAATTGAAATGCACTTGAAAAGCCTCCGGCGAGATTTGATGATGTGTCAGCCAAAAATATTGTAACCTGCAAAATTCTGATACTTTATATAGTGAAATGAAAACAAAAGTGCTAAATGTGTTTTTGTTTTTTACCTATTTTGTAAGTATGATATAAGGACGTTATGTTTTAATTTGAGTTATCAAGACAATCAGTCAAAATTTTAAATTCATGCCTAAATGCATATGCCCCTGCAAATTTGGATTTTTCGAAAAGTTGAGTTGATTCTTACTCAAGTTGAGCTTCAGTCGAATGTAATTCTAAATTGATTTGAGATTTGGCTAGGGCATGAAGAGAGGAGTGTTTTGGCATAGGAAACATAGATTTTGGTTATGTTTTGGAGGAAATTATTTTTTAGGAGAGTTTGAAATGGTTATAACGAATTTGGACGATTACTTGAAGATGATGAAATTGAATTATACGGAAAATTATTGCTTATATTTAGGGATGGAAATTCATCATCAACCAATTTAATGAAATGCATGCAAAATAGTCATAGAGAAAATTCATTTGTAAATTGTCTTTGATTATTGCTCAATTGAACTTGAATAGATTTAATCAAACTTACAAAATTGATTTGGAGCTTTTTATGTCTTTAGAAGGTCAGTGTTTTGGCTTAAAAATGCTTCTATTGTCACCTCACTGATGTCTGTACTGCCAGAATCCACCCTCAACATCACTCAATTTTGATATTTCTCATACATTAACCAAATTATGTGTATTATGAGCAAAACGACCATCTACTCAAAGCCATATTAAAACCCCTAAATCAATTTACTGAATTAGGTTCAATTCAAGTTCTTTTTAAGTGAGAATCTAATCAGATTTTCAAGAAGCCCAAATTTGGAAAGGCACGTTTGATTTAGATCTGAATTTTTAGAACTTTGACCAGTTGTCTTAAATCGTCCAAATTAAAAAGTTAGTGTCTCTATGTGGTGGATGACTAAAAGACACCATTCTGGTATTTACAATCGTTCCTAAAATAGCGTACAAACATAAATAAATAAAGTTCAGGAACACAACGTGTGTATAGACATATGAAATCATGACTATCATTATAGTTTGTACAAGTATAAAATTGAATCAAAGGGTATACAAATTCTATATACATATATATATATATATATATATACCATTAAGGTTCTTAAAGATATGACTGGATTACTATTGTACACATGTACTGTAACATCATTTACTTCTAAAACCTTCCACTAAAATGACAATGTACAGAGCAATGAGATACCATGTAAGACCTGCTAAACCAACTTGCATCCATGAACTATTAACAATGGCTAGTGCCAAAGAGCCACCAATGTGGTCTTTTATACCACCACCCATTGGTTCTTCCAGCTGCAACCGAACAACGGTTGCAGCCACGAACGATGCTCCCATTGGTACACCCCAACGTAAAGGGTTTTTTGAACGTTCCTTATCAGGGTACGAAACTTTACTATTATAATTAGTTCGAACCTTTTTCCTAATTGGAATAGGTTCGACTTGTGATTTGGGACTGGGATCAGGAGTGGGTAGAGTGAGGGGTGATGGGACCCAGTACTCGTCGGTAGTGCTACGTGGACGTGCACTAGTTGTTGCTTGTTTCCGAACAGCTGCAGCAGCTGCTTTCAGCTTCTTAATGCTCGGTTCACCATGTCGTTTTGTGGCTTGTTTCGAGATCTGAATGGCTAGAGGTGTACCACCCGTACTTGGAGTTTGCCAGTACAACCAATTCGATATCAATTGAATGGCTTGAATAGCCGACATCATTGATTCTGTATGAGCCTGTGACTGAAATAAGGAGGTTAGATACCGCCTCACCTAACTTGAGTTGGTAGCAATCACATATTTAGTACATCCCTTATTCAATCCTCATCATATCAAAATGAAATCAATATCATTTCAGGTATAAGGTAAAACTAATTGTGATGTGGTAATTTTACGATGAAGAGTTTGAATTTAACAAGCTTTGATCCAAAATAACTCGAAGGTTATGTTTAGCACTAGAAACATCAACTAATGAGAGTTGGAAAATATTCATCTTAATTCAAAGATTGTATTAGAAACTAGAAGGGTATGTTTAGTATGTCATTATTCTGTCTTCCTCTCATCACTGGTTAGGGACACATGTTATTTATCGAAATTTGGTCTCTAATTGGCAAATTAATTGTAGTACATGCTTATTACAGACTGATCAGTTTAATGAAGAAAATCCAGATATTAAAATCTTGAAATCGGAAAATCCTAATGAATATTCCTTTTTCACAAAATAAATGTCATTTTAGGGTTTTTGTACACAAATTGAGGATGTTGATTAAAAGACTAATATACGCTCATTTAAGTACAATTGTTAAAAGTTTATTTTCCAATAATCACTCTCTATCTTGATCAAGAGTAATAAATTGAGAACAGTTTTAGTAGAACATGAACAAATGTGTCTTGAAATACTTAATGTTGACACTTATTTTGAGACAAACAAAACAACTACTAAACATTTTGTAATTTAACTTTTTTTGTGTAGAATGACACATTAATGTTGGAAAAGTTGGTGCAAGTGTTTACATGAACAAAAGATGGTGGATCGTGTTAGAGATAATGGATTTACAAATGAATCAAGTAAAATTTCAAAAACATGTAAGCTTAGATAGTGTGAGATTTTAGCAAAATTTCAAAAACACATTGAGTCCCAAATATTGAAATCTCAAATTCAAATGGAAAAATCATGTAAAATACACACCTCAAGTAATCAAGAGAGAGAGAAATAACCTTGGAATCATTTTTAGAAGTATGTTGAGCATATCTAGCCTTGAATTTTTCAACTTCATTGAAAATATCTCCTGCACGAGCGCCCACTGTATTGCCGGCACCAATCCTAACTCTTCCACGTGGCTGCTTCGACATTAAGAACTCCAGCGCAGCCAGATCCGACCTCTCCACAATCCTATCCATCAAATTATCACAGATTCAGGACAAAGATATCAAGATAAGATTGACAAGAAACCAAACACGATTATGATGTAAATGATTCTTACGAGATGCAGTCAACTGGACAAGCATCAATACCCTCTTGAATCTTGTGTTCAGGATCAGCCCATTGAGCCACAACTCTTGCTCTTCCATAAACTGATTCTACAGCAAATGTGTTGTTTGCAAATAAGGCACATTTTAAGCAACCTATGCACTTCACTTCATCCACGAAAACGGCTCTTTGCTCGTTCTCGGGTCCAAGCCATGTAGAATATATAGGCCTCCCTGTATAGCCCTGTAGATCTGCCACTTTTGCTAGCTCCTGGATAATTCATTCAAACAATTCTTGCTACCATTAACATACTACTTGCAGAAAGCTATAGTTTTAATCCTACAATTAGTGTACGCATTTCCAACCAAATTAGGGCTACAAACAGACTTTGAGCTACACATTCTAGATTGATTTAAACAATTGTGCAAACACATATAATAAAGACATCTAGTCACATTCTACCAAAACTGCCATCAGTTAATTTATCAAATGAAACGAATTGCAAAGGGAAAATTGTGTAGAATAGAAATGAGAAGAAAATAGTATTGTCAGAGAGAGAGAGAGAAAGAGAGAGAGAGAGAGAGAGAGAGAGAGAGAGAGAGAGAGAGGGAGGGAGGGAGGGAGGATTAGAGTTAGACCTTATCATAAGCCAATCGGGAAAAGGGGTCGGAGAGAAGAGCATAAGCCTGGTTGAGGATGATGGCCATGTCGTGGCCAGGTGGGCCGGCGATGTCAGGGTGGCAGCGTTTCTGCAAGGCCCTATAAGCCTCCTTGATCTGGGTCTTATCAGATGAGGCATCCACGCCGAGAAGCTCGTACAGATTGAATTCTGTGATGGGAGATTGGTGGGATGAGGATCTGCACGCTAAAGACTTGCTTCTCATCTGTTGAGACACCACTACTTTGGGGTGGTTGATCAGCCCCAACGTCGCCGTTTTGGGGTTGCTAAATGGGATCGAAGAGGTTGCCGCCATTTTTGTGGAAAGAGGAAGAAGAAGAGAGAGGATGACTTCCTTTTTCTTCTACTCCTCTACTTCCAAAGATATTTTTTCAGGGTAATTCTATACACACCCCGTCAATATTAAACACATCCCATTCATACACACATTTTTAAAATAATAAAAAAAAAGAATGTGTGTATAGATGGAGTGTGTTTAATATTTGATGGGGTGTGTATAGAATTACCCTATATTTTATGCAAGATTCTGTTGTTATTAAAAAATTGAAATAATATTATATAATGGACCAACCCCTACAAAAAAGTTCTTATAAAATAATATTATATAATGGACCAACCCCTACAAAAAAGCTCTTATATTATATAATTACTCCGTCCCAACTTAACTTCTCTATTTATCATTTTAATTTATCTTAATTGTACCTATCAATCCATAAATAAAAACAAAAATCAAATATTAATATCTCTCATATTTCATCCTTATTACAAAAATGTCACTTAAAAACAAAAAGCAATTTTAAAATGTCACAAAAGTCAAACACTCATATCGCCATATTTCACTCTTATAACAAAAATGTCACCCAATTATCATAAAAAACAATAATCAACTGCTTTTTTTTAAATATGTGTACCCGTTCAAATTAGATAAGTTCAACTGGGATGGAGATAGCATTACTTTTGAAGTTTGAAGAAGACTTTATAGAGTCTAGTATATCATAACAACTTTTGTCGTCAAGTTTTCCAATTTGAGATATTTTATTATCATCTATTTACATCATATATAATTTTGGGTTAGTTGTAAAAGAAAAGTAAGGTTTTTGTATTTTTTTTAATCTAAGCACATCTTCTAAAATTATATTTTTGTAAATTATATCTAATATATTTTCAAAGATCAATATTATATTAGACCCACAACTTTTATGTTATAGAATAAAATATTATTTATGATCTGAATATTCTAACCGTAGATCCTACATAATTTTTAGTGGAAATACTAAAAAATAATACATTTCTTAAATTGTGGCCAAAAAATATCTTCTACTATCTTTAAAGGGCAAATATAATACATTTGTTATAATTTGGCCCAAAAATATCCACTTTGGAGTCAAAGTGTGTCATAATTTAACATACCCTACCTCACATGTTCCTTGTGCCCCAACTTTTAGTGTATATGTTATATGTGTAAGTCCAATTCACTTAAATATGATCCCACGTGTAAAAGAGAGACGAAAAGTGTATTCTTTTCCTTATTGTGAGTATAAATGGCCATTGTCCCTTTAGGATAGGATAACACGAAAAGTGATGTGATATATGGCTGGATATGTTAATTTTCAACTTTACCTTGAGTGAAAAGCTTGAAAAATACAAATGTGATATATCACATGTGCACAGTAAGTCCCCAATTCTGAATAACTAGGTGTTGAAGATTGCAAACATTTGCATCTGCAAATTTTTCATTCTCACCTCACATTTTGTCAAGTATTGGGAAAAGCTTTGTGGAGATTTTCGTCAAACATTGTAACGGTTAGTATTATATTTTAATCTTTCGTGCAAGCTGTGTTATAATTTGAATTATATGTTGTTCAAAAATTATGTGTAAAGGTGATCTTACCGGTTTCCGTGTAACCTAAATTCTAGAGTTACACGGAACTACTCTGTCAAAGAGTGATTGTTGCTTTTCATATAGCCCTAATTTTAGGGGTTATATGAAAACCCGACAAAGTAAAAGGAAGATATCCTTTTCGTGTAACCCCTGAATAATGGGTTACACGAAAACAATATGCTTTTCGTGTAACCCTTGTATGTCAACTAACTTCGGACTTTTCGTGTAACCCCACTATAAGGTGTTATACAAAAACTTTGTATTTTGACACAAGAAATGATATACTCCCTCAGTCACAACTCAACTTGTCTACTTGTCATTTCAGTTTGTCTCATTTCAATTTGTCAGCTCATAAATGGCAATAAAAGTCAAATATTAATATCCCCATTTTTTCATCCTTATTACAAAAATGTGACACAATTATCTTAAAAAGCAAAAAGTCATAAAAGTCAAACATTAATATCCTCATATTTCACCTTTATGACAAAAATGTCACCCAATTATCTTAAAAAACAATAGTCAACTGTTTTTTCTTAACCTTCGTGCCCAGTCAAAGTAGGCAAGTTCGATCGGGACGAATTTAGTACTTATCAAGTTACCATTATTTGCACATATTCATATATATATATATATATATATATATATATATAAGTATTATATATGATGATATATTATATAGAATATTGCAATGGTTGGGTTGTGTTCGAATGGTAATATGGAGGTTTTCTTGCATGGTTGCTAGGGTTAGTCTCACTGCTGCACTTATTTATACAATTTAATCTGTGAAATATTTTATACAATTTCTCTTTTAATCCTAATATTACTGATTTAATAAATAAAAAATTTAATTATTTTTTAAAATATTTCTTTTTTAAGTCCAGTATAAAGAAATAATAGGGTAATCAGGTTTAAGTTATTTTTTAGAAGTATTAACCACACCATTTATGAGAGCAATGAAGTTATTGATAATTAAAAATTAAGGCAAAAACTTTTATGCACCGATTGCACGGATCTGGATCCGTGCAACCGGCTCGACCCATTCACGCGCCCAAAACACACCTCCCACACGCCTGCACGCGCTCCCACAAGCTTAACACTTGTACTGAAGCTCATCCAAAATTCGCTCCAATAGACCAACCTTTGTGTATAGTTAAACCAACCTTTGTGTATAGTTTGACCAACCATGTGTAGGTAGGTCTAACTATATACAAAGGTATGTCTGACATATATAAATGTATGTTTAACTATATGCAAAAGTATGTCTAACATATACAAAGGTAAGTCTAAGTATACATAAAGGTATGTCTAACACAACGTAGTGGTATGTACCAAAATTCAAAAATCAAGCCAAAAAACCAAGACATGAAATTTGGGCAGAACTGGTATGTTTAATATAGCTTAAAGGTATGTCTAACATAATGTAAATGTATGTCTAACATAACTTATAGGTATGTGATTTTTTTCAAAAATCATGTGCGGAAAAAAAAAAGGTGCGATCACCCCGACCCGGATCCGACCCGGGTGCATGAATCTAAGATCCATGCACCTGATTCACAAGAGACCTACTCAAAAATTAATTGTTTTTTAGAATATTTCTTTTTTAAGTTATTTATTAATAACATTTTAGTAGTAATCCTGTTTTGTGGCCAATAACTAATGTATATTATAAAGATATATAAGGTTGGATTTAATTAAATGGAGGTTATATTATAATTGATTTGAATATTAAAAGAAAAGGAAAGTTTAAAAAAATACGGAAATGAGGAATATTGGATGGTAAATCTGACCTTCTTGTGTGATTACTTTTAACTTCATCAAAATGAACTCCAAAAAATTAAGGTAATGATAGGTATCCAAAATTTGAATATCCAGAATTGAAAAATTAAATAAATATTAATTAACAAAGTACATTTAAGGCCTTATATTTTTTGGCTCCTAAAATAGTGCATCATGGCGCCTAAATATGTGAAGTTAGTTCCATCCATAACTTGCAACCATCTAAGCACACTTCTCCATGCAATTGAAAACGAAAAATTAGACAACATAATGATTACTTAGTGGAGCAATATCGAGATTAAGCCGTTGTTTTTTTTTTTTTCATTCCTTTTCAAATCAGCCAACCCAAATAATAATCATTAATATCACCAATTTATTACCGTTGTAAAAAATAGTGTTTCCCTCATGATTATATAAGCTGAAATAATTCCCCTCCCGTACTACCAGCTTAGAATATTTCTTTCAAAAAAGACACATTCCTGTCTGCAAAATTAATCAACCATGAATAATGTTTCTTCATCCATTCGTCATGATGCAATTGTTCAAGATAGTCTCTCACAAAGTCAGTCAAATCCATCAAGGTGAAGATAACGGTAATGAAGATATCCAATCTTCGAGCCAAGCCTCTGTGTCCAATAATCTAGCAGGATCGTCGGAAAATACCGTAGAAGATGAAACAAGTACAATGGTGTGTGGTATGTTGTTCGATAGTCTTGATAGCTTATTCGATGCTTATCAAGAACACGGTAGACGTAAGAGATTTAGCGTTGTGAAAAGGACATCCAAGAAAGAAAATGAAGCAGATTACAAGTACGTGCGTATGGTATGTGATAAGGCCGGAAAATCCAAGGCTCAAAGGTCTTCTGAAAAGGTCGATTGCAAAGCACGGTTGAATGCTAAAAAACTGGACAATGGTAGTTGGATGGTGACAAAGATTGTTACTGAGCACAATCATGAAATTGATCCAACATTTTCGTCGTTTGTGCCAACTCATAGGCATTTGCCCATGCACATGAAGATGGAGTTGGAAGCAAATGATATTGCAGGTACGATCTTGTAAAAATGATTAGAAATAATTTATATTTTTTCAGCCGTATGTTTACATGTCTTTAATGCAGGTATAAGGACTTGTAAAAATGTCAGACTATTAGAGGTACAATGTGGTGGACCTCAAAATTTGGGATGTCTTCCTAAAGACTGTAGGAATTTCATTGAGGAGAGAAGACGATTGAGGCTTGGTGACGGGGATGCAGAAGCAATCCGAAAGATGTTTGTTCGACTACAACTAAAAGATAGAAATTTATTTTATTCGATGGACATTGATTCACAGGGTAGGTTATGTAACGTTTTATGGATTCATCCGAGAAGCAGGGCTGTATACCAAGAGTTTCACGATGTCATCAGTTTTGACACAACATACCTCGTCAATAGGTTCAAATTATAATGTTTAATGTCTAATGTTTACTATTCTATTTGTTTGGTTTATGGTTTATGTCTGTGCTGGTTTTTAGGTAATTTAGAAAAAAAAAAAAGTGAAGAATATATATAAAGTCAAAAATTAAAAATAGTGATGGAGAAAAATAAAAAGAGAATTGGAACTTGAGAAATGAGAAGAAGAAAAAGTCAGTTTATTAAAGTAGATAAAATAGGAGAAATAAAGTAGATTTTATTGATATTTATTTTCGCAACATTGCAATTCATCTTTATTTAGGTCCAATAAAGTAGGTTTGTGCATGCATGATTTGAGCATGATTTTTGCAACAGTGTAAAGTAGGTTTGTGCATGCATATTTTTTTAGCTATAACTACAGTTTAGGATGTATTGATATTTATTTTAGCATGAATTTTCAATGATGTTTAATTAGGTACAAAATGCATTTTGCATCAATCGTTGGTGTTAATCATCATGGGCATTCGATACTATTAGGATGTGCATTGGTGACTCATGAAGACTCATCATCTTTTAGATGACTTTTTTCCAATTGGCTAGAAGCAATGGGTAATATTCATCCTACTGCAATAATCACGAACCAATGTGAAAGCATCAAGATAGCAATTCATGATTTGATGCCAGACACGATCCATCAATATTACATATGGCACATTCTCTCAAAGTTACAAAAAAAATTTTAAAGGGAACACACTGAAGCAGTTCATGGAACAATACGACATGGCCATCTCTAATAAGATTGAGGAGTTTATTGCTGACTTTCAATCCAAGAACAAGGTAGTGAGATGCACAACACGATTTCGTTGGGAGAAGCAATTTCAGATGGTATACACAAATTCAATTTTCAAACTCGTCCAAGCAAAAATTCAACGCATGCACTATTTCCATGTAGTTCCACGAACCGATGACGAGGTGGTTGAATATTTGAATGAACCTGATATAGAAAAGTTTATGTTCTTGAAAGAAGCTTTTTGAATGGTTTATTTGTCAAAGAATTTACTTACATGGTAGAGTGGAGGCCAGATGGGGAGTATATTAGTTGCAACTGAAAAAAAAGTTGAATTCAAGGGAATATTATGTTGTCACATCATGCAGGTATTGCCTCTAAAGGATATTCAAACGGTAAACGAAAGGTACTTGTTGCGTAGATGGAGAAAAGATGACCACATGCTAATATTGTTTTCGCAGGAGGTTATTCACACATGATTGACGAATACAAGAAATTCCAAGAGGTTGAGAAATACCTTCAATTATGTACTGATGTGACAATGGGGAGCTCACAAGCCTTGGATATTTTTAAGGAAAGATGTATACAGATGATCTCATCCTACTTGATGAACTAATGCCAAAGATTTATGAAATCTTTATGGAGGCTAAAAAGAGCAAGGTCATTCCGTTGATTATGCTTTCCGACTCAAGTGTTCAGCAAAGGTCGGCAGTCATTGGTGGTGGTGACGAAAACAATGGCATTCGAGTGAGAGGAGGAGGCGGTGTTGATGAAGTTGAAGATCCCCTGGGAAATGGTGGTGAAGATGATGATCTAATGGAACATGGTGGTGGACATGAAGATTCCATGGAAGGAGAAGGTCAAGATGAAAATCTCATCCATGGAAAGTGAAGAAGCTTGATGAGTGAAGTTGGAATGTGTTTTTTGAAACTCTATGTTTGGATATTTTATGAAGTTTGCTATGTAATGTTTTCACTTTTTTGATGCTTTTGTTTTGAAATTTTGTAAGTTATTTGTGATGTTTAGCAGTGTTTTTGGTATGAAATGTACCATACACATAATGCTAAGTAATGTTTTGATGAGTACTTTGGATTTCAATTTATATTTTGTTTCGTTTTTTATATATTCATTTAATGTTCTAATTTTTTCTTTTATTAAATAACAATAGATTACAATTTTAACTTGAATTTTGATTTTAACAAATATTATTTGAATTTTCGAAACCAAAATTTTAACTTAAATTTTGAATTTAAAAAAAGGGGGAGACTATATACAACCCAAAAATTGTACTTTTATACCAGTGGAGTGTGTTTAGTAAGTATTGGGGTGTGTATAGTCTCACCCTTAACAAAAACAATTTGATTTAGGAAAAAAAAAAATCAACTTCCAACTTTTAATTTAATTTAACAATAGTTCATATTAACTTAAAATTAATTAACTATAACACTTGACTTGACCACTTGAACTTCAATCTTGAAAATTAACTTGGAATTAATTAACTTGAACTTCATTCTCCAAATTTTAATAATAGACACAATAAAATACAACACTTAACATGGAATTAATTAACTAGAACATATGAATTGAACTCGAGTCTTCAACACTTAAATATTACTATAAAACAACACTAGTAACTTATAATAAACCACTCAAAATACTAGAATACAAAATAACTTCCCATCACTTCAACAACCCATCCACTAATGAAGAAAATATCCAAAAAACACGCCCACGAATATCATTTCCGCACATCATTTGAGCATCCAATTGATGAATGCAACAAACATCCCAGATACACAACCCACAAAGAAGAGTTTTGCAATTGAATCAGCTTTATGAACACGCATCTCTTCATTTCCTTTTCTCTCGGCCTCCTTCACAAAACTTGAGCTCATGTTCGTTTTAGTTTCCTTGTCGCTGCATATTTCTACGACTTTCTTCCTTCCAATGCAATCATTAAATTCTTCGTTATCATCGTACAAGTTCATCCAAAAAATACGAAGTATATGCAGCAATAGCTTCATCCTCGATCTGAAAAGCTCAGTATACACTACCTTTGAGTCCAATGACGTGTTGTGAGCATTCATGCCGACCCATAAAGACAACATGGTATTTTCTAGGCTTTTTCCTTCCAATCGACATCTTTGAAATTTTGTAGAATTTTTTTTCGAAAGAAAATAAGGTAAGAATGGAGAAGAGGGAGAAGAAAATAATGCAGAATAGGCACGGTAGTGATGACTTAGGGTTGTGTATTTGAGAGTGAAAATAATGATGTAGTTCCTTGAAAAACTTGAGAGTGAAAAACTTGTTCACCTAATTCTTTAAGCTACTCCCACAAGTGTACGGTGTAGATCGTAGACACGACAAGCAAGGTCGATCCCACAGAGACTATCGTTAGAATTAATTAATTACCTAAATTTTATCCCTAATTTTATCTAATTATCAAATTCAAAAGATGTCGGATTAATTATACTAACTAAAATGCAATTAAAATTCACGAGATCAAACATTTATTCTAAGACAGGTTCTAGAACATGCTTTCATCCGATTCTCCCCTCAATGTCACCTTGATCAATCCAATTTCATTGATTAATAATCCTATATGAGTAATCATGAATATCAAATTAAAAGCTCTCTCGAGTCAATTTAATCGGTTCATTATTATGCTATCAGAGGTATCTCTACTCGATCTGATATAACACAACAACTCCCAAAAGCACATAGGATTGAAAATCTCATCACATATGTCATTTATCTCTCGATCTTATGCTACATATATGTCATGTGTTTACTCTTCCGTAATTAAATCTCCTCTCTCGAATTTTGACTTAACTACTTAAACATGCTCAATTATGGGCCCTCTAATCAATAAGCAATCAAATCATAAACACATGAATAAGATCGAAAAATTAAGAAATTGAATTAAAATCAAAGATCCATCAAGGTTTGAATCGAACTACTTACATATCCTAGAAACCTACAAAAATCTAGTCAGACATAATATTAATCAAATCCATAGACAAAATTGATAATATCATGTCAAAACCAAAATTCAACAAAAAGTAGAAAAGTATAAATTGAGAAAAACTCTAAGACGACGATCTCGCGATTCTCGATCTTCGAATTCTCCTTCGTATTTCTTCCTGGATGCTCTCAGAATCTGTGTTTTCTCTCTATGAATGCTTGTGTCCTGATTTCTGGAATTGTTGGGGTATATCTCTCTTCTTGGGAGTCTTGGAGGTCAAGAAATCGGATAAAAATCATCCAAAAATCGAGTTATAGATGAATTAGGACACCCGGGCACGGTCGTGCCCCACGACACAGCCAGACCGTGCCCCAATGCACTCTCGCTTGCCAGCCGCGCACGACCGTGTCCCCAGACACGGCCATCCGTACGCGGCTGCTTCCTTTTCTGGACATTCGCGTACGGTCGTGCGCCAGTGCAGCCCTGACTAGGGATGGCAACGGGGCGGGACGGGGCCGGGGGAGCAATCCCCATCTCCGTCCCCGCCAACTTCGCGGGGAATTTTTTTTCCCCATCCCCGCCTCGCGGGGAAAATTTCCTCCCCGTCCTCGCCCCGCGGGGATCCTCGTTCCCCGCGGTTTCCCCGCGGGGATTCCCCACCACAAAATATTTTTTTATTTAATTTTTTTAATGTATAAAAAAATAATATTTTAATATATAAAAATAATCCACAAATTACATATAACTAAAATGTCAACAAAATCACCAAAAAATTATCTAATTTGTATAAAAGATAGTGTATATTTAATTATTATACTATCTTAAAAGTATAATGATAAATTATATTATTACATTTTCATTAATTTTTTCAATACTTAATGCATTTAGAAGAGGATGAGAAATGAGGGCTTTGTATTATTATTAGTGTGTATATAAAAATATATTATCTATTTTATAATAATTTAATTAAAATATATTAATATATATATATATATATAAATTGGCGGGGCCCCGCGGGGAATGCGGGGTGATCCCCGCGGGGCGGGGAGTATGATCCCCGTCCCCGCCCCACCCCGCCCCACTAGTCGGGGAGAAAATTGCCCCCGTCCCCGCCCCCGCGGGGGTATATTTCGGGGAATCCCTGCCCCGTTCGGGGCGGATCCCCTCGGGGAACGGGGATTCCCCGCCCCACTACCATCCCTAGCCATGACTGTGCGCAGCTACATCTGTCCGTGCCCCAATGCACAACTCCGTTTTTCCTCATTTTCGACCTCGTTTCCTCCTCGTTTCTTACTTGATCTTTAATCACACTTGAAATTCATACTTTTTCCACTAAAATCATGAAACTTAGCATAAAAATGTCAAATGCAACTAATATATGAAAAGTAACCGATTTGCTATAAAAACTTACGCAAACGCACTCAATTAACCATATAATTGTTCGCAAAGTTATAGCAAAATTGACACTTATCACTGAACCATAAAGACAACATAGTATTTTCTAGGCTTTTTCCTTCCAATCGACATCTTTGAAATTTTGTAGAACTTTTTTTACAAAAAAAATAAGGTAAGAATGGAGAAGAGGGAGAAGAAAATAATGCAGAATAGGCACGGTAGTGATGACTTAGGGTTGTGTATTTGAGAGTGAAAATAATGCAGAATAGGCACGGTAGTTGCTTGAAAGTTGTTTACATTGGATGTAGTACAAAGAGAGAGAATGATGAATTCAAATTCAAATCTATTAAATGAAATGCATGCACGAAAATTTGATTTTTTTTGGGATAAGGGTAGATTAGTCATTTTAATTGTTGATTTTGTTAATAATTACAAAAAAAACCACTTTCTGGGTATCTAAATTCCGGATGTTTTGCACCATTGAAAAAATTATAACAAACTATGAAATTTAGAATTTGAAATATATATATATATATATCTATTACCTATATAAAAGTATGAATATTTCTTACAAAATATGGATTGTCTAATATATCCTCATTAAATTTTTTATTTAAGGTTATAGTAGTAATTTATGATTTTCATATCTAAATAAATTGTTATTAAAATTCCAAACCAAATTCAAAATAGAGTTTTATTATGAGTAGAACTCTAATTTACTATACATTGTTTTTTAAATTTAATTTAATTTAACATAGATTGTATATTCTTATACAAAATTATTATTTAAGATTAATAGTAATATAATATTTTGATTTAAAAAATTCATTATCCACGTGCGACGCACGTGCTGATACTCGTATATATATATATATATCATGACAACATTAATTGGTTTGTATTATGGGTTGAAATCCTTATAGTTTAAACCACATTAGTTTATATACAAATTTAAATTAGATCGATAATATTGAGTTTCAAACACATGAAAATACCTAGAAAATTATAACATTAGACTAAGAAAAATGAATCTTAGTCTAAATAACATTAGCCTAAGAAAAATGAATAAATTTTTATATTTTGATAGATATGATGAATTACAAATCATTATTCTTTATATATTTGATTAATGAATTTTAAATTTTTTTTATGAAGAATCATTTTATTTCTATATCTGTAAAAAAAAAAATGAAATCATTAAAAAAATTCTTCTAAAGTTGCTAGATAATAGTTCTTGTATAATAAAATCTTCAAAGAGAAGTAATAAATTTAAATAATCGTGTGTTTTCTTTGTAAACTTTGAGTTATTATTTATAAATACTTCTGATGTGTAAATCGTACCCCCTATTTCGAATTTTGGATCCGTCACTGGTTCTTACTGGCATCATTTAAATTTCGGCATCATTAAAATATTATGATGGTAATATGTTGTTTTCCTGTAATGCAAAGATGAGTTTCAGGACTTTTGCTACAAATCAACCAAATTTGCATTTTATATAAAACTTCACTAAATAAAATTTCCCTTGAAATATATATATATATATATATATATATATAATTTTAAAATATTCATTTATACAAATCTTACAAGTTTGTCTTTTATATAAAAATAGGAAAATTGCAGTAAATAATTTTTCCCTTGAAATAATTATTTATAAAATTTGAAAAAAATTCATTTGTTACAAATACTACAAATTTCCTTTATAATATACTAATATAGGAAAATTTCACTAAATAACTTTTCCCTTGAATATATATGTTTATAAATTTAATAGAAAAAATTAATGATTTCTTTTTCTTAATTTCTTTAGAATTATATAATGTACAAATTGATGTGTTGTACATTAACTTTTCTTCCCCCTTATGGAATCAAATAAAATTAAATATATTGTTTTTTAGTTAAAAATTAATTGTCTAGTTAGACTTATGCTAATTAAGAATATATGTGCTGAAATAAGAATATTAAATAATGAAACCCTTATATGATGAACATTAAAAATTTTAATTGCTTTGAATAAAAATAAAGAGAGTTTTGTAATAAATGTAAGGGTGAGAAAGAAACATTATTTTTATTCATATCTACACTTATCTCATGAATTTATGTACAAGGATACATTTTTAATTAATTTATTGATCCTTTTATCCTAACTAATTTACTTTTATATCCTTAAATAGACAAATTTCAATAAATACAGATAAAAACCTTAGTGTGAATCCCAGAATTTAACACTTAAATAGGCACCGAGATTGCCTAATTCGTGTATGGAAACGATGTTTTTCGTGTAACCCAAGAAATTAGGGTTATTGTGTAATCTTATATACTTATGTTTTTCGTGTAACCTAGATATCTAAAGTTTTCGTGTAACTTTCTGTTCTGTTTTCGTGTAACCCTAGATATAAATATTTTTCGTGTAACCTTAGATATAAATACTTTTCGTGTAAACCTACATATACATACTTTTCGTGTAACCGTAGATATATGTTTTTTCGTGTAACCTAGAACATGATTTTCGTGTATCTTTCGTGTAACCAAGAAGATGGTTTCATGTAACCCAATGTTGACTGTCGGATGGTTTTCGTGTAAGCATGAAAAGAAAAAATTGGAAATCAACGAAAATACGGAGGAGAATTCAATGAAAATACCTGGAAATTCATGAAGAAGCCTATGTTGGAAACATTTAAGTATGTTTTGATGAGATAAAACCTTAAGAAAGTAACCCTAACTCTATACGCATAACCTAGATCGAAAGGTTACTGCAACGAGGTTACTGCAGAAGAAAGATAGATTAGAGAAAGTGTTAAAGGAAGGATACTGAAGAGAATGGTGGAAAGAAATCGGGTGAACTAATTAGGATACTAATGACTCCAGGAAGTTACTGGAAGAGAACTTGCTGAAGCAGAAAAACAGCAAGCTACCAGACAGGAAGCTACCTGAGAGACCATGCCTAAGCATACTGCAAAAGCAGCAAGCTACAGAAATCTCAAGCCACCTGACGGAGCAAGCCAGAGAAGGAAGCACCAGAGTGAGCGTGAGGAGGAAGCTACAAAGCAGGCATGGGAAGAAAGTCAAAAGTTACCGGTAGACACAAGAAGGTTACCGGTAGAGAGAAAAGAAGAGGAGCCAATCAGAAGAAGACACGTGGAAAGAAAAAGGCTTGAGTGTGTCAGAAGAAGTGCGGCGCTATCAATGATGGAAATCTATCTACCTTCAACGGGAAGATTTCCTAATCTATAAATATAAGAAGACTGAAGACTGAGAAAGAGAGAGAGCGCGCAAAAGAAGAAGAAGAAGAGAGAACGCCAAAACAGAAGAGAGCATAAAAAAGAGGGGGAAGGCTACACAAAAGAAAAGAGAGCAAAGTGGGGAGAAAAAGAAGAAGAGAGAAAGGAGAAGCTCAAACACCCCACACCCCAAAGACGCATAATCAGTCTCACAGTCTAGGCAGCAAGCTACAACAGTTCAACCTGTAAACGAAGCCCAAGTTTGTTGCATCCACTTGAAGAAGAAGGATCGAAGACAAACCTTTTAAGGATTGTCTTGGAGTGCTTAGTGCGAGGAGCGAGTCCTGCTAAACTTTCCATTTCCTGAAGAAGAAAGTGAAGACCCTGGGTGGGTAGATTAGGATCCTGTGTGGGTCAGCTAGGAGAGTAGGCAAGCAGCTGTGTAAAGGTTTTGCTACTTACTTGTTAAGTGAGTGTTATAATATAAAGGGCTATGTAAATCAACAAAGCTTAACAAATGTTCCCTCTTGAGAAGATACAGAGAGGATGTAGAATGATTACTCCACCTTCGAACCTTTGTATATCCATGCGTCTATATGTGCTTACTGCTCTACTTGTATACTTTATGTTAAGTTGCACATCTTCTATGCTTGGCACTTCAATGAGAGAAAATATTCAACAACCACTCTGATCAATAACCTCCCAAAAGGTTACTAACTCTGAAACTAAGCCGATAGAAGAAAGAAAAGTTTTGAAATTACAGTAGGCTTATTCACCCCCCTCTAAGCCTACTACCACACTTATTGGGACCAACAACCTAAAATTCGAACCTTGAAAAGGTTTCGAATTTGACTAAAACTTTGAGAAGCTTGAAATTTGAAAGAATGAAATTTAGGATTTAGAGAGAAATTTGAAACACTGAAGCATATGTTGAAAATGGGTATTCCCTTTTGAATGGCACACGAAAATGAAAATCTTGCCACAAAATCCGCTCCAATTTTTTAATGAGTAATTCTCCTGTGCATCGGTTGTATGGATTAGATTCATGCAATTGGGTCGGATTCGGGCTACCCGACCCGCCTTTTCCATTTTCTTTTAGTTTTTTTTCACGCTATTGTTTTGAAATTTTGGTCATGACTTTTACTTTATGTTAAGGATACATTTAGGTAATGTTTAGGGATACCTTTAGGTTATATTAATGATACTTTTATACCCAGATTTCATATATTTACGTTACGTTAGACGTACTTTTAGGTTATGTTAGAGATACATTTATGTTATGTTAGAGATACCTTATCCATAATATAATTGTGTTACATATTTTGTACACAAAGGTATCTCTAACATAACCTAAATGTATCCTTAATATAACGTAAAAGTATGTGACCTGAAACAAATTCTAAGGGTATCAAATCAGGATTTCAAATGTATTGTTAACATCACATAAATGTATCTTTAACATCACCTAAAGTTATCAATGTAAATGTATGTAACCTGGAATTAGGATTTCAAAAGTATCTTTAATATCACCTAAAGGTATCCTTAACATAACGTGGTATGTAACCTGGAATCAGGATTTCAAAGATATTGTTAACATCACCTAAAGGTATCATTAACATCACCTAAAAGTATTCTTAACATAACGTGGTATGTAACCTAGAATAGGGATTTCAAAGGTATCCTTAACATAACCTAAAGTATTCATAACATAACCAAAATGTATTCTTAATGAGCGAATTTGAGTGGATTTGAGTGCATCCACTCAGACGCGTGGGAGCGCGTGAAGGCGCTTTGGATGAGCGTGGGAGCGTGTGAGGGCGCGTTGGACGCACGTGGTAGTGCGTTTTGGGGTGCGTGGGTGGGTCGGCCCGGTTGTACGGATCCTAGATATGTGCAACCGATACATAAAAGTTTTCATGTTCTTTAATTAAGAGCTACCAAAATTCCATGAAAAATCTGCTCCAATTCAGTTGTCATATCTGTCATTATTCCATTCAGATCTGACAAGATTCTATTATATCACTAGTGGACAACATTGATTTGACAATACCCTTTACACTAGTTAAAGTGGATATTTTTGTACAAAATACAGTGAGACTCCATTTACTTGGGAAGTTTTGATTTAAATGGAAGGTTTTTGGAAAGGCGAGAATGGAGGTGGAGAGAATAGACGGAAAGGGAGGAGAGAGGGGCAACAAATAACAAGGACAATAATGACATTAACCATTTCTTATCCCAGGGTTTAGTTTTTATCCCATGTCATGTGGTGGGATGAGTTATCAACAAATTCAGAAAATTGATACATTATTTACCTTTTTTTTAATGCAAGGGCATGTGCAATAGTTATTTGGTGAGCATTTTTTAAAATAGGAGTAGTGTTAATTAATGTGGGTAAGTTTTTAAGTGTGTAATTGTGTAGATTTTGATTTGATGTGTTAACATGTATTAATGTCATTCTTGTCCCCTTTAAATCATTGATTAATAATCGGGATGATGATGTAACCAATTTTGGATAATAAAAGAGCCTATTTTAAATCATTATCTTTCTTTTTTTTCCCCTCATCTCAATAAATTTATTTTCTTTACTTTTCCTATACAAACAATCCATGTTCTTTTCTTTTCCTATACAAACAATTCTTCATTATTTATTATTTATTACATTTAATGTGAGTTGAAATCTTTTAATATTATAATTAATAACTTCAATATACAATTTGCACTAAAAAATATACAACCAATAAATAATCCAAAAATTAATTTATTAATTCAATTGGTCAAATTAATCAAAAAAATACAAAGACTTGAAGTAAATATTAATTTATTATTAATTATATTTTAATGTGAAGTAAAAATTATTAATGTCACAATTAACTAATCCAATATACAATTTTCCAATATTAAAAAATGAAACCAATAAATAATTAATATAAATTGATATAAATAAAAAATAATAAAATAAGAATTAGTGGATAATAAGACCCACATGTATTGATTGTATAATTTGTATTAAAATGATCAATGTAGATGTGTTAAATTGACGTGGAATTGATGTGGATGTGTGTTTTTAAAAAGTAGATGTTTTAGTTAGTATATTGGCATGTGTGGATCTCACCTTAAAACAGTGTGTTAATAATCCACTAATGTGGATGCTCTAATATATTTGTTGTTGTTGTTGTTTTTTTTTATTTTTTATGATGATGATGATGATGAGCATCAGCATCAGCAGCTCCTACTACTACTACTATTACTATTGCTACTACTACTACTATTACTACTAGTATTATTGTTACTACTATTACTACTATTATTACTACTATTACTATTATTACTATGATTATTATTACTATTCTTATTAATATTATTACTACTATTACTATTATTACTATGATTATTATTACTATGATTATTATTACTATTCTTATTAATATTATTACTACTATTACTATTATTACTATGATTATTATTACTATTATTATTATTATTATTATTATTATTATTATTATTATTATTATTATTATTATTATTATTATTATTATTATTATTATTATTATTAATTTTTTGTTTTTATTGTTCATGACTATTGTTCATTTTTTGAATAATAATTTAATTCTTTTTTATTTTGTTAAGTTTAATTATCTAATGTCTATACTTATTCTCATTATCAATTTTACACTTACAGAAATTTTAAGATATCTTTTTGTAATTATAAAAAATTTGTATACAAATAAATGATTAAAAAATCATATTTTTAATCGGTTATTTTTAACCGATTTAAGAAATCATTAGTTTATCATATTATTTATCGAACCATAAGAAAAAATCAACAAAAGAAAAAAAAAAAGAACATAAGTTATCAAATTTTAAACTTAAAAAACTATTAAATATTTTTATAATTATGAGAAATTTTTTTATATGAAAAAATATTTCAAAACTTACATTGTTGATTTGTCACTTTTAACTTACTCTTAAAATCATTATTTATCAAATTAGCTATTAAGGCATGAAAAAAATTCAACAAAAGACAGTGACAAATAGAATATAAGTTTTCAAAATTTTAATTTTTTTTTGTTAATTACATAATGTTTAGGATTATTGATTGTTAATTGTAAAGTTAAAATAAATTTTAACATATTTTCTGAAAAATGTTTTATATAAATTAATATTTCAAAATTAATATTGTTAGTTAGTCATTTTTAACTAACTCTATAATTTGTTGACCTATTAAATTATTTATGAAGTCATAAATTTATTTTTTTTACAATTACAAGACAAATAAATAGAACATAAACTTTTGAGTTTGTTGTTTAAGTAATTAATAAATTTTGTATTCTAACTTTTTAATATTATCAAATTAAATTTGGAATGACATGTATAATTTATCTTATTTGAATTCAGAATAACACGCTACCAAAAAAATCATAATTCAATTCATGTAAGGTTGAATAAAGAGAAAACATATTAGAAATATTAATTTTTAATTTTACAAAATTTAAAAAGTTTAATAAAATATTTAGGTAAGTTGGCCTACTTAGCACACGGCCCACGGATAGATTGGACTAGGGTGAGGTTTTTCCGGTCCACCATAATAACGAGTCGGCCCGTCTCGTGCTCGTCCCATCAAATGGTGAGTTATGGTGGGTTACCCACCCGTTCTGACAGTAAGTGTGTTGCCACGCGATCCACTGGCTTTGGTTGGTCCGCCACTCGAAAACACCGGTAAAGGTTTAAGCTTAACACTACCATTTCTCTCATTCTTTTTAGCCCTTTTCACTTCTATTTCTCTAACATCTCACACTTCTTCCTCCCATAATTCAATCTTCACATATGAATTTAGTTTTCAATTCTAGTTTGAGCCATGTTCCACTATCCTTGCTTCAAAACCCTACTGAAAGAACCCTAAAAACCCATTCTTTTCACACTAATTCATCCGCTTCACCGACCCATTTATCCAGAAGGTGTTTTGTAGAAATTCCACTTCTGGGCTGTGAGGGTTGCGTGGGTTTTTATTTGTTTTTTTGTGATTGTCAAGTTAGTTTACAGATTGTACTTAATGCTATTTTCAGGTGTGATTTCTATGACTTGCATAAGGATCTGACTCCATATGCTGAGGCGTGGTCATGGCAGAAGGCTATTGTGAGGGAAAGAAAAGCATTGAGTGAAAGAAATGAAGATTTTTCTGATTCTTTGATCATTTTACAACACCAACCTGTTTACACTTTGGGCACTGGGAGTTCCAAAGAGCACTTAAATTTTGATGTCAAGAATGCCCCTTTTGATTTATATCGAACTGAACGAGGTGGTGAAGTTACATATCATGGCCCTGGTCAGGTATATTTCTTCCTTATTTCGGTTATAATGTATCGATTAGTATTTGCCTGATGTTGTGTTGTAGGTCTAATGGCTTTGAAATGATTAGTCAGTTAAACTCTGAAGTTGGAGATGCTTTGAAAGATTAGATTGTAGTTTGATGATTTAAATGTTTAGATGAGAAAGTATATGTATATGATTAGATTGTGTTGGTTTTTTGTCCTAACGGATTGATTGCACATGCTTGTTTGTTTGTAGCTAGTGATGTATCCTATCATCAATCTTCGGTATTACAAGATGGATCTTCATTGGTATCTAAGATCACTTGAAGAGGTGGTTATTCGTGCTCTTTCCTCAACCTTCGCTATTGATGCTTCACGAGTTGAGGGCTTAACTGGTGTTTGGGTTGGTACGTATCTTAATCCAACTTTCATTGCTTTATGATTATTAATGTGGAATGCACAACATAAAAGCATACAAGTTACGCTTCTACATAAAAATTGGAGGTGTGAGAGTTATCATGAGAGCTTTTATGAACTTATATGTAATATAGCTAGAGGGGTATGGTTTTGATACGTTTGAATACTTTGTGAATGTTAGTGGATAGTTTGATGACGTGGGACACAAATACTAACACGTTGATTATGTAAAGATTGCTTCTGAGATGTAATCAATGTGTGTGAGAAAGATACTAAGACAAAGCCTGACTGCTTGATAGAAAAAGCCATTCTCTGATGTGTAGTTTTTTTAAGGAATGTAATTTATGTCACAAGATAATGTGTAGTTTTTTTTTGTCACAAGTAGACAGTGTAAATAAATGGTTTGCAATCTTAATACATTCTATATCTTAATTCTAATGTCTAAATGTCGAATTACAAATATTCTTAACGTTTCTTGAAGTTTTTGAGGAGCCTAAATGAACACCATTATTGAACAACCAGAAACGATGGCAAATTGGTTTTTTTTTGGGTAGTGTTTCTGTGGGTAAAATAAGCTAATTCATTAGAGAATCTCAGCTCGTATTGGTTTCTTACAGCTACAGATGTATACTTCTCGTTGCATTCATTAAACATAGTCTAAATGAATTCTCATATTTATGTTTTCTGAATGACGTTTCTTCGTCAAACCTCTGATGCAATTATGAATAGGCATTCTAGCATCTATTATGTGAAGAAGCTAGAATGGTCCTCTCTGATTGATTATGCTCAGTCGGAGTTTGTTCTTCAGATTCTCTCTCTTTACTCGCTTGATTATTTGTGAAGTTTTAACACACTGATTGTTTCAGGTAACCAGAAATTAGCTGCCATTGGTATTAAAGTGTCACAATGGATAACATATCATGGTCTGGCACTGAATGTGACCACAGATATTACACCTTTTAACCAGATAGTCCCATGTGGGATTAGGGATCGTCAAGTGGGCAGCGTGAAGGGGCTCGTAAGTGAATCTCTTCAATCCAAAGGACGCAGAGAAGATAATAGTGATGATGATTATGGTTTGATTTATGCTACTTACAAATCACTCGTTAGAGAATTTTGTAACATTTTCCAAGTTGATCTTTGTGATAAATCTCTACAAAGAATGACTAACTGAAAACTCTTCATTTTAGCCCTCATGAAAGCTAATACAAATGACCTAAAGCAGAATTTCTTGCCAGTTTTAGGATTTGGATCCTTTGTATTTATGTCTTGTATAGTTAGGAGGGGGAGAGAGAACACTAGAAAATAGTCACTACATGTAATAGTGTTTTTGTAACATCGATATGTCGTGCGTTAGATACAATGAAATACTAAAATGTAATAGATGACAGAAATAGGTGAATTTTAAAAATGGAATAATATTTCTCTGCAAAAAAACTTGAGTGAGACGGATTGATGGATAATTTTCGTGAGATTGATATTTTTTATCCACTACTCAAATTCATTTCTACGAAATTATATGTAAATTGTGAAGTATGAGTTGTTGATTGATTTATCTCATATAAAATAATCAGTGAGATGACTTCACATAAGACTTATTCCTTTCTCAGACTTCTTTTGGACCAACTGGGACCAGCTTCTACATATTAAGCTAAAAAATTAACCATGTAAAAAAAGCAACCTCAATTCCATAAAAAATCCAGATATTTTGGAACCTGCAGTGTAGATAAGGTATCCATATATATATTTTCAGATAATTTGCTAAGTTGTTAACAAAAACCACTCAAATAACAGAAGGCCATCTTGCTTCACCTCTCTAAGTAAACCTCAAATGGTATCCATAACTTTCTACTCACACCCAATGCTCAAAACCACACTCAATCATCATCCTCTTCACAATGCCATATTCATCACTTCCAATAACAAGACCAAAAGGTATCCAATTCTTGGAGCATCAGGGGAGGAGACGCTAATGGCAAAACGAGGTCATGCCGCTCCAGACAAGAACATGGCGGCGTACGAGAAGCTGAGGTCGTTGAGCAAGGAGGTTAAGGAAGCCGGTTATGTGGCGGATACGAGGTATGTGCATCATGATGTTGATGAGGAAGCAAAAGAAAGAGCCCTTCTTTATCATAGTGAAAGGTTGGCTATAGCTTATGGGCTCATTAGTACTCCACCTGGGACTACATTGAGGGTCATCAAGAACTTGAGGATTTGTGGGGATTGCCATAATTTTATCAAGATTTTGTCTACTTTTGAGAAAAGGGAATTTATTGTTAGAGATAATAAGAGATTTCATCATTTCAAGGATGGGAATTGCTCTTGCAGAGACTTTTGGTAAAATCTTCATGCAAAAGTTTAGGTGATAGTCTTTTGTACAAAAATAGTGATAAAATAAATAAATGGTGGCTGAATAAGATTTGTTTTCTTCTTATGCAGTCTCATGGTAATACCATCTGTCTATTTGTCCTTAAGAAATAGCCAAATGTGTTTAATTTGATTTTTCAATACATTTAGAAACCAATTCCAATTTTGGTCTCATACGTATTAAATTTTGCAACTTAATATCTTTCAAATGGTCACAATTTTAGCTCTACAATCAATCGAAATTGAGAATGACAAGAAGAAAGGACCAAAGTTGAGAAGCGCAATGCGACTTTTAGCCCTAAAGTTTGAACCAAGTACAAATATATGACAAGAATGTGATTTTAATTCACATATCACCGAAAATGAGAACACCCTATACTTTCTAAACATATTCTGGATACAAGAATTTCTCTGAAAATCTGGTATAAACATCAGTAGTTCTCCACAACTGGCCTTGAAGGAAAGAGCCTTAGTAGAAAAGTTAGCAAGGACCATAGACAAACCACACCCAATACCCGGAAAGTCACCATCATTGAGAACAATGCCCCGGTTCGGTCTAAAACTGCAGGGGTCACAGATGCGTCTCTCATCCCATATAATAATTTCTCCATGAAATTCGTAGCCCTTGTCAACTGATATACCCTATAAATCTGAGGGAGAAAAGAAAAGGTCTATAAAGGGGCACAATTCCAATTTCAATATGGTTAAAGAACAATGGATTAAAGTGGTTTTTACCTCGAAAATAATAGGTAAAAGTGGCCAACAGGATGATCCATTAGATTCTAGACGTTTCTCGAATGCATACTGAGCCAAACAACCGGCCAAGAAAGGAGCGACAGCAATCAATGCAGGCAATCCGAGTACTGGCCAAGTGACATAAACAGCAATAATTGGGGCGAAAACCTTGAAGCCCATGGTAAAAAAAGCGGATGTTAAGTATCCCCTTAGTCCTGTGATAAGACTCCATCTCTTCGGGCTAAACTGGAGATATGGCTTCTGAACGCGTTCAGTTACAAACAGAAACATAGCAACTCCAGCGTAGAAGATGACTTCAGTTGAGAAGGATGAAACAATTTCTGCACCAAGAACGACATCAACACTAGTTAATGTATGTACTATATGAAGAAATGTCGTGTTTTTCATAGAAATTTACAAAAGGAGAGGAATGGAAGAATTATAGAAATCAGAAAAACTGAAACTCTGGATAAATGTTTTTCTGTTATATGTAAGAGGGCATGCAAATAACAAAGTTATACATCTTATGCTCATTTGTTTATTTAGTAATCAATGGTAAAAATACAATAGAATAAAAACAAGAAAATCATACACCTTTTACACTCATTCATAGTAGTCTGTTACATCATTCAATAGCATTCCCATCATTTAGCATTCTATCGCTTATCGTGCAGTTTTTTTGCTGAGTTTTATTCGAACATGGGCTACGGTGGCATCCCAAGGAACATAAATTCAGACATACATTATAACATTGAAGCTCAAATTGTTAGAAAGCTGATATGTTAAGATTAAACTCAATAGATTTCATCTTTATCCGTCTATTTCCATTCTATTCATTTCCTCCTTTTTTCAAATTCAGAACACGTAATGTTAGATGACATCCTATAAACAAAACTCAAGACAAACCACCCTGATCACATCAAGTTAAATGCCGTAATTGAAAGTCTGGGCCTGTAATGGCCAAGAGACATGATCAAAACATAAACCTAGTTTCAGACAATAGAAAGACGTTCACTAACAAAATGGCTAAGTCAAGTTTCTCAAAGCATGAAAGATCAAGAGCACAATGAAAGTACCAAAATGAATAGGATACTTCCATCGGTTTTCATCAAACCATTTATATCACAGAAACACAGGATATAGATATCTGCCAAATTTCATGCACCTAGAATCATTTTTATAAAGGCAAATCAACATAAAACCGACAAACAGAAGCTAATCTTGTAAAACAAGCCTGTTTTCTAGATAGTAGTCAAACCTGAAGCTGAGAATTATACAATTTATACTTGGAAAGTGACTTCTGTCTCACACCTTAAACTACAAATAGAACTTACTACATGTAATTCAACAACACTTGTTTGCGACACATTATTTCTCTAAGCAAACAAGCATACAACGGTAAGCACCACCCAAAAGCATCAATATACCTATTATTATTAGAAACAAGAAAACAGCAATCATCAATGTCATTCTTGAAAACATGCTTAAGTTCTCAACAAATCATCAAACATCAATTTTAAGCACATGAAACCCTAAAATCCATTATACAAACTAGAAACAAACGAACAATGCGAATCCGGGAACAATATAAGCCACAAAAAAAAAGAAAGAAAGCTATATAGCATACCAGCAAAAACCTCATTCTTGTAAACATCCTCGATAGCAGTGACAATGAAGAACTGAGGAACAACTAAGGATGAAATCAAAGCAACAGGGGCCAAAACCCAGAGTAGTGAGCCAGTGCCTTGCTTAAAAGGGGCCGACACCAACTGGTTTTCCTCAACCGATTGGTGACTTAACCCACCAAACGAAACAGAACCCGATTTTCCACGAAATGGTTCCGACCCTTTTTTTGCAACAATCCGAAAACCCAACTTCTTCCCAGGATTCAAACCGGCGGCGCGTGCAACTGAACCGCTCCTCAAAGACGGCACAGTAGCTGACAAAGACCAAAGCAAAACGAAATTTCAGAGGTTGAACATGGGAAACCAAATAAAAGGAAGCGAAAGAGGGGAAAACGCACATTTAACCACAATTTGCAATCTGGGCAACTGTCGTATCAGGCCAGAGTGATTTCCATGGTGCTTGTTGATCTAAAGAACAGAAGTTATCGTTGCACATACAAACTTCAATATAGGAAGATTATATTGCAGAAGAGGAAAAAAAGTCAGAGATTGAAGAAAGAAAACTTACGGCGCAAAGCTGAGGAGGTGAGAAATGGGTGAGCGGAGGAGAATTTTGAAGGGAGAAACAAGTAGATTGCAACTTCATTTTGAGAGAGGTGAGGGTTTGTGCAAGCTAGGGTTTAGCCAACTCCAATTATCCTTAAACCCTTGCCCCACTCTCATCATTCTTGCTAAATTCCATCCCACCTCTCTATCCAATATTATTTCTCTAATAATTTATAAAATAAATTTTTATTTTCTATTGAATAAAAACATTTAATATCTAATTTCTTTTTTAGGCAAAAAATTGTGTGCACCACGGGCACCGATCTTAGACCCGGCACGTGGGTCACCTCCATGCATGCCCACACACCCGGTTGCACCTGTGCTGGTGTGCGTCCACGCATATCAGATCCATATTATTTGATTCAGTGATATGTATTATATATATATACTCTTTAGGTATTATGTGTATACCATCAGTGTATTGCACATTTATCTTGAGGTATTAATCTTAAAACATAAAATATTACATATGCTCCTTTGAGATATTACATATATACCTTTGAGTATTACATATGCACCTTTGAGTATTACATATTTACCTTTGAGGTATTACATATATTAATGCTTATAGTTGGTATTATATATTTAGCATTACATATGCACCTTTGAAGTATTACATATTTAACTTTGCGGTATTATATATTTACCTTTAAGGTATTAATGTTTAGAGTATAGTACAAGATATTACATATTCAGTACAAGATATTACATATTCAGCTTTAAGGTATTACTGCTTATAGTTTAAGATTTAAGGTATTACGTATCTATCCTTAAAATATTTTTTGGGGAAAAATGTTTCTGTAAGAACTGATTATTTCAATCGCACTTTAGGTTAATAAATTGAATTTGATCCTTCCAATCATGAAGGATTTGATGATTTATGTTGGTCCCAAGTGATAAGAGGTTTAGATGAGGGTGAATAAACCTCTTTTAATTTTTTCAAACTTTTTCTCCAAAGATAATTTCAGTTCCGGTTACTGAACAGGTAGCTGGAAGCTTACTGTTCAGAGGTTGTTGGAGTAACCTATTGAGAAGGTTAGTACTCGGTAAGAACTTACTTAGAGTTTGTGTGTAGCGGAAAATATGTAAATACTGTTGAAAATATGTTTTTTTGTAAGAGTATGGAGTATGCTATGACAAATAGATAGATAAGAAATAAATAGACAAGCGATATACCGGGGTTCGAGGATGGAGTAATTCCTCTACATCAACTCTACTCCTTCTGCAGGAGGACTTTGTTAAGGAGTTTGATTTACACAACCTATGCTATTACAAACTTATCCTAAACAAGGTGTAGCAAGCTTACACACAGGTTGCTCAACCTACTTACTAATTGACCCACATAAGATCCTATAATCCACACCGGGTTCTTAATCTTTCACAAAGAGTGTATACTTAGTAGGAAACAATTCCTCACACTAAGTACTCCTAATACAATCTAAGATATTAAAGTATACAAGTTTTTCTTCAATTGTTGTGCAACAAGCATTGAGAGTTAAGCTTCCTTGAAGGTTGCTTGATGCTTAGATTGAGTGACTGAAACTGTTTGCTTTTTGCTTAAGGGTTGAGAGCTTGAATTCGCGTACGATAGTTGTTTCAGTAGTTGCTTCAGTCTTCACTCATCCATATTTATAGACTCGAAAATCTACCCCGTTGAAAGAGGTAAATCTTCACCATTAATGCTCTTGATCTTCATAGTACAATTCATTAAATGCTCTCTGAAATCAAGTAACCTTGATTGTACATGTGTCTCCTTCTGATTAGCTTTATTCTTTTTCTCTCCACTGGTAACATAGTATGATCCTTGTACTGATTTGATCTTTCTTCGGAGTATCCTTGGATCATGCTCCACTTTCTCTTCTTAGGTTGCTCTATTATCTTAGTCTACAGTAGGCATTGACCTTCAGCATCCTTGTGAACCAGTATCCTGCAGTATCCTTGATTTGTGATTTTCAACAACATTTCTTTTTCTGCTTCGATCTTCTTCCTTGCCAGAGAGTAGCATACTTCATATGCAGTATCCTCAACTTGCAGTAACCTCTTGTACTTATGAAATTTTACAGTTTATACATTGCAAGAGTTTTACAAGCATAAACACACATGATACTCTCAGTAGTAACATGCATAAGTGTTTGTCTCATCAAAACTTATTTTGTCAATTTCTAACAATTTCATATCATCAACTTTAGAAACTTCAAAATCATCGAAGAAAACGAACATTCTAATGGTGAAAATAGAGAAATTGGTTTGAACACAACAATTCAACAGAAAATTCCCCGAAAAGAGATAACATCAACCAAAGATAATAGTTGAATAGAAACCCAAAAGATCTCCAAAACCCTCTTCTACAATAAACAACAATTTTGAGAGAGAGGTTTCACCGGAGATGATGTCGCGGCGGAGGTCCGAGAGCTATGAAATGGCTTCTTCATCGGTGGTGGAGGAGATGAGGCTGCCGTTGGGGTCCTTCCAGGAGGTCTTGCAGAGGGAGCCCTGGTGCGCAACCATGAACAGAAGAAGAAGAATGAATAAAAAGAGGAGCAAAAATGGTAGCGCAATTTGAGGAACAAAGTGAAAAAAATATTTTTTTTATTTTTTTATTTATGGTTGTTAGTCCGGGTCAGATGGCGAGTCAAGATGGGGCAGGGATCCTAGATCCATACCCCGAGGGTATGCAATATCTACTTTTCTTTTTATTGAAAATTTCTAATATAAGTGTGTCTTAAACCGGACAAAACAATCAAGAGTTTGGTTCCGAATTGTAGGACTACAATTGATATATATATATATATATATATTTTTAAAATGAATGAAGTAGGATCAAGACGTAGATTGTAATTTAATTCTACTATGAAAAGTCTCAAAAAACTAAAAAAAGTTTATGTCCCACGTTTTAAACATAATTTGATCATACTAAGGGCATCCAATATATATATATATATATATATATATATATATAATTGTAGTGTTATTAATATCATATGACATGTCATTAATTATCTCGAAAACAACTAGTAATGTAACTGTAGGTATAAATTTTATTATTTATATATTTTGTTATGTAAATGTTGAATATAATAAAAAGATTTATTGAATATTTCAATAAATTTAATATTCACGTGACACACCATCATTTAAATTTTAAATATGATGAACTCAATTTGAAATTTGTTAATTTACGGAAAAAAATAATGCTCCTGAATCCCTATAATATTTCAATCTCAATTGGTATCCGTGTGATGCATGGGTAAACAGTTCGTCAAAATAATTTTAATTTAGTATATCCCATATAATTTACGAATTTTAAATATTTCTTATTTTTATCATACATTATCCTACTACTGTAATAATATTATTTGTTAGAACTGATTTGAAATTTTTCTACACAAATATATGTTAAGTAATTTATTCATATTGAGTGCAAAATGATCATATCATTGTTTTTTTTTTTTTTTTTGTTTAGGAACAAATATTAATAAACAAATGAGTATAAGGGGTACTTCAAGCCTTATTTTGTCTCATGCTTGTTGTTATGGAGAGAGAGAGTTATCATTTCATTATCTACCTCATCAATAATTTTGTCCTCATTTATTTCACAACACAAAATTCTAATTGTTTCTCCAACAAATTTTAATTATATTATTTCTTGTTTTGTCTTTTTTCCTTCATTCTTATTGTTGATTTACTATTTACAGCAAAAAATTGACAAAATCATTTTTATAATGATTAAATCATTTTCTTTTTGCTTTAAGTTATTGTAACATTTAAGGAAGAAAAAAAAATCTCTTGTAAAATTATTAGTTTTAGTATGCAAATAATGATTATATTTTCTTTTTTGAATAAGATGAAAGCTCAATGTTAATCTCTCAAACTTTGAAGTATATCTTTAGGAGAATTCTATACACACCCCAAAAATACTAAACACACCCCAACAATAGACATGAACATTAAAATAATAAAAAAATGAATGTGTGTGTAGATGGAGTGTGTTTAGAAATGTTTGGGGTGTGTATAGAATTCCCCATATCTTTATTGTATTTTAGTGTTTTACTTGAGATTTTAATTTTTTTTACCAAACTCCGCTTTGCTTTACTTATAAGTTCTTGAACGTTTAATTTACTTTATAATATTTATTCTATTTATTTTTAGATCAGGGAAAGATATTATATAAAAATACAAACTAGGGCCTAATATGAAAATATATAGGAGAGAATGTTGTAATATATTAATGTTACCAAAATGGCTATATATTTATGTTCTTAGTTTAGAATTTTTATTTTTTATACGAACTAACTTGTACCCCCTGAACTGAAATCCTGGGTCCGTCACTGGTTTGAATGTTAGGTGTTGAGTTTAACTTAATATTTTGTTTGGGTTGACTGTTGTGTTATGTCTTGAAATGAGTTTGTGTATAAAAACTTTGTTTGGATCAAGTATTTGTTGTGAGTTAGAATGAATTTGACCAAATTTTTTCAAACATATATAAACTAAATAAGAATAGTAAGGGCTAAAATGTCATTTCACATACAAAAGAGTTATAGCCAACACGAGGTTAAATAAACTTACCTATTAGCCCAAAAACTACTTTCTGAACCCGGTCAGATACTAGGCGGGCCTCTCAACCTTTGATCCAACCAAATGTTTAACCTAATTAAATATTTTTAATCAATCTAAATCTCCAAATCAAACATGGCCTTAATGGTTAACCATAACCTGCACACCTGTGCTTAATTAATTTCTTGACTAAGTTTGGAGCTTCGCCTTTGAACACTAGATTATTTCTGGCATCCATAATGTATCCGGTCTTTGATTTTTTTCCAACCCAATAATGTCTCCATGTTGTAAAAAACACATGATTAAATCTCTATTCGGAACCATTGAAACACTTGCCCATTTATAGCAAGAACTCCATAATGAATAAGACCATCTCCAACAGTGCACAAGATTTTCCTATTAATCTTACACAATTTTTATGTAATAACTGTCAATGATCTCCAACAGTTTACATTATTCTCTGCACAAAAAAAGAATATTCAATAATATTCTTTATTAATTAATTAATTTAACATTTTATTTATTATAAATATTCGTTATTATTGTTAAATAATCTATTTTTCATCTTTATTATTTTCGTAAATCTAGTTCAGATATATCCTCATCCTTAATAATATTTATAACACAAAAACTTTTATGCATCAGGTGCATGGATCCTAGATCCATGCACCCGACCCGACCCACGCGTGTACGCGCTTCCACGTGCGTCTGACGCGCCCTCACGCGCTCCCACACGCCTGGGCGGATGCGCACCTTTAGGTTACGTTAAGGATACCTTTCAGTTATGTTAATGATACCTTTAAGTTATGGTAAGGATACCTTTCAGGGATACATTTCAGTTATGTTAAGGATACCTTTAAGTTATGGTAAGGATACCTTTCAGTTATGTTAAGAATACCTTTGAAATCCTGATTCCAGGTTACATGTCATGTTATGTTAAGAATACTTTTTAGTTATATTAAGCATACCTTTAGGTTATGTTAAGGATATCTTTAGTTATGTTAAGAATACTTTTTGGTTATATTAAGCATACCTTTCAGTTATGTTAAGAATACCTTTAAGTGATGTTAAGGATGCCTTTGAAATCGTGATTTCAGGTTACATACCATGTTATGTTAAGAATACCTTTTAGTTATGTTAAGCATACCTTTAGGTTATGTTAAGGATACCTTTAATTATTTTAAGAATACCTTTTGATTATATTAAACATACTTTTAGGTATATTAAGGATACATTTAGGTTATGTTAAGAATACTTTTATGTTATGTTAGAGATACCTTTGTGTACAAAATGTGTAATACAACTACCTTATGGATAAGGTATCTTTAACATAACATAAAAGTATCCTTAACATAACATAAATGTATGCCTGACCTAAATTAAATGTATGAAATTTGGGTACAAAGGTATCCTTAACATAACCTAAAGGTATCTCTATACATTACCTAAAGGTATTCTTAACATAACCTAAAAGTATGTCTAACTTAATGTAAAGGTATGAAATCTGGGCATAATGGTATCATTAAGGTAATCTAAAGGTATTCTTACGCATTACATAAAGGTATTCTTACGCATAACTAAAAGTCATGACTAAAATTGAAAAAAAAACAAGCGCGAAAAAAAAAAAAAAAGAAGCGGGTCGGATTACCCGGATCCGACCCGGGTGCATGGATCTAAGATCCATGCACCTGATGCACAAGAGACTTACTCTATTTATAATAATATTCAATATGGATATTTTACAAATATTTTCGTAAATCTAGTTCACATATATTCTTATATCCTTAATAAGTTCTATAATATTCAATATGAATATTTTACAAATATTTTCGTAAATCTAGTTCAAATATATCCTCATCCTTAATAATATTTATAATAATATTCAATATGGATATTTTACAAATATTTTCGTAAATCTAGTTCAGATATATTCTTATATCCTTAATAAGTTCTATAATATTCAATATGGATATTTTACAAATATTTTCGTAAATCTAGTTCATATATATCATCATCCTCAATAATATCAATAAATTTGTAGCAATCTTATTATTAATAAATCTTTATCAATTACTTAGGTCATAGATCATACATTCATTTGCACTCCTAATTTCTTTTTATACATATTTTTTGTAATGTCTATATATCATGGTCAAAGTTACAAGGCAATTGAAGATGTGTCGTATTTATTTAGATATTACACAAGATCCAATTGTAGGGCGGAATCAAACCATGAAAATGTATGTTGTATGTTGTATTGTATTTTTTTTTTCCAAAATCGGAATGATTATAATAGCACTTAATATAAAAAATGAGGAAAAAATGAATACAAAGTAAAAATAATAAAAAAGAACTTAAAAACAAAATAAAATAAGAAAAGAAAAAGAATAAAATAAATAATGAATAATGATTAGAAAAAAATGAATACAAAGTAAGAATATAGAAAAAGAAATTAAAAATAAAATAAAATAATAAAATAAAATGAACAAAATAAATAAATAAATAAATAAGAAAAGAAAAAAAAAGATGGCGCAAGGTTTGACCTGTGGATAGTTGGCGCAAAACCAGCGGTTAATATGAGATGGCGCAGAGAAAAGATTTATTGTTGGAGATGAAAACAGGCGCCATCAAATTGTGATGGCGCACTGTTGGAGATGCTCTAAGCAAATTTGCAATATAAAATAAAAGGTGACACAAGGTTTCCTCTTCTTCTCCAAAAAATCACAATTAGTTATACCAGTTGGTTGAATAAATAATACCTCTTTCTTTGAAATCTAACTTTTGTAGGCATCCTCTATCTCAAAATCTTCCAGATGATTGCTTGAACTCTTCTCTATGCGTACCTTCCACATTCACCCAACTTCCCATCTCACTAATCACAGCCTCCTGTTGATCACTAACCCTAAAAAGTCTATCAAACTTAGATTTCAAAGGGTCTTCCAAGCCAAATATCTGACCAGATCAAAGATGTATTATTACCATTACCAACCATTCGTACAATCTCTCTAAACATACCCCTCCATTTATCTCTAAATTAATGTCACGGAAAAATTCAATTTTGGTTCTGCCCCAAATGTGTCGTATGATTTTAGTCCTATTAAAATCCGAATTTCAATTTTCATCCTGCTATCGAAAAAATTGTCCAACTTTAGTCCATTTTCGCCCGAATCTCAACATTTCTGATCAATTTTCGGCGAGTGTGACACACTCTCCCCCAATCTCATAATTTACACCTATGTGTCAATTTTTTCTCATGTGACAATCATTTTTATATTATTTTCTTACATAAAATGCCAAATCATCCACCATATCATTAAATCACTTAAAAATAATACAAAAAAAACAGTAATTAAAGGAAAATGAAAAGGATTAACATTAAAAAATGGGATTAACATAAAGAAAATAAAATAAAATAAAACAAAATTAGGATAAAAATAAAAGAAAGTATCGCGCAGATGTTAGAGAAGAGCAGCGATAGTGGTGGGTGGGTGGAGAGAGGAGGCGGAGGCGGAGGCGACGGTGAGTGGAAAGAGAGGAGGCAGTGCGATGGTGGGTGGAGAGAGGAGGAGGAGGAGGCGGTGGTGGGTGGAGGAAATCATCTTGTTGGTGGTAGTATCCTGCACAATCTTTAGTCATGGAAGAAGAGGTGAAGAGAGACAACACCGGCGATAATATCCTCGGAGAAAGGCAGTGGCGCCGATGGTAGGTGGAGAGAGGAGGCGGCGACAGTGTTGGGTGGAGGAAATCTTGTTGTTGGTGGTATCCTGCATAATTTTTTCAAATTTATGACAAATTTTTTTAAGTTGATGTGTTGGAGGAGATAAATTTCATCTCTTCAGATGCATTCGTTGTTGAGGCTTGAGAAACATCAAAATTGGTGAATTTTGTTGAGAATCTTTGGTTGATTGGGTGTTTGGAATTTAGGGTTCTGGTTGAATTGAGAATTTTTTATGATTTTTTTTTTCATTTCACTTTTTTTTCTTAATCTTTGGGAATTTGGATCATTTTCTCATAATGTTTTTTTTTTTTAAGGTAATGACATGACATGTGATTGGGTAATTTAGTGGATAAATAAATTCATAATTAAATTCCACACTAGAAAAAGTTTGCCACATCAGTGTGAATATACTGAATTATTAAAATTGAATTGATTGGAAAAGTTGATATTCGGGAAAAAATGGACAATTTTTTCGATAATAGGATGAAAATTGAAATTCGCGATTTTAAGAGGACTAAAATCGTATGACACCTTTGGGGCATGATTAAAAGACTCAACCCTCTACAATAATTAATTAAGGAAAGAAAGGGCGACAAATGATCTGCTTGTCTAAACACATCATCTCATCTAAAAAATCTCATTCGACTGTGTCATGCATACGTCTTTACAAAATCAACTATGAAAACAATTTTCTTTAGGCTTCGTTTGGATAGAGTGATTTGAAATTCAGGATTTGAAATGAGTGGATTTCAAATCCTCCCAAGTTGGAATGGATTTGAAATCCACCAAAATGACTCTAAAATTAGCTCAAATGAAAACCATGGATTTCAAATCTACATCCATCCAAACACTACCGATGGATTTGCTACTATGAATTTCAAATTCCTCCTCAAATCCACCTATTCAAATGGGCCTTAGTTTCTTCCTTTTTGCTTCATCGATAACCACTATTCTCTCTAAAATTCCCACAAATGCAGATTGATTTTCAGATATGACAGAGTCCAAAATCTTGCTCAACCTCAAGGCCAAAGCCTTTGAAATGATTTTATAAAGGCACCCAATGAGAGAAATGGTCTGAAATCATCCAAAGATATTCTTCCATCTTTTTTTGGATCAAAATATTGAAAGATGTGTTCATACGTTTGACTATTTTCCTGTTGTCCAAGAACTCATGCAACATTTGCCTCACTTTATTGTATGTTATAATTAATTCTAAACAATATTTCAACCTCATTTATTTTGTCCAAGAACTCATGCAACATTTGCCTCACTTTATTGTATGTTATAATTAATTCTAAACAATATTTCAACCTCATTTGTTACCGGTGTAATGCAGTAAATAAATTTCAAATGTTAGTATCTTTTTGAAATAAAAATTGTGATCGTGAAAATAATATGATTCATCAAAAGTTATTCCAGTTTAATCTACTACCCATATGATTTACCAATTTCAAATATTTTTTGTTTCCATCATCTTTGACTATTTTATTAATTGGTTTTGTCATAATTGGCTTAGAAAAAACTTGAGCAAATATATGTTCAGAAAAACTTATTCATAATGATTCATGACAATACTAACACTTTTGTATATTACTCCAAAATAAAATTTCTTAAATTAACATCCCATTAATAAAATCTATATAATTTTATTAAGAAAACCTTAATATCAAAACTTATATTATAAAAGAATAATTTTGGAATATACACATTTCAAAATTTGATAAATCTAAAATCATGAAACTATATTATATTAATAGGAAAAATATTTTATCATTGTTCAAATAATAATGAACTTCATGCTACCATAATATAAGAACTTCATGTTTAGAATTTTGATGAGACAAAACAGCTGTAATGTTAGGAAAATTGAGTACCCCACTTTTATAATTTAAATAGAGAAAATACCCCCAACTACCCATTTATATATATAACAATTTCACTTTAATACCCATCAATATAAACTTTTATCCCCAACTACCCATCAATATAAAGTATTGTCCCCAAATACCCAATTTTCAATTCAAGTACACTAAGTACATTGTAGCTTCTTACACTTTGTAAGGAACATTGTATAGATTTTGATGAAGACAAAACATGTAATAGTTAGGGCCTAGGATCCTATGTACTTAGTTTCTGTTATAATCTCTTAGACTAGGGTCAGGAGACTTGAAGATCAAGGTTAAAGCTTGAAGATGGATGAAGACCTTGCTGCATAAAAAAGAATTAAATATGAACAAGTATAGGTCACTGCAGCAGGTTGCTAGAAGGACACTAGAAGGATACTGCAAAAGGATGCTACTCAGACAAGTAAGGTGGCTGAATGAAAGACAAGTAAGTTGGCTGAATGAAAGACAAGTAAGCTGGCTTAATAAGAGACAAGTAAGCATCAACAACCTTTCCAGAAACAGTTACCTCAAAGTAAGCACACTGAGTTTACGTTAGGCACATTCACATGTCAACTAATCAAAAGGTTTCACGTAATGAAGCAAAAAGGAGGTCAAAACGACTGTCAGACTGGGTATGGCGATTGCAGTAATAGAGGTGTGTGATCTCAACAACTTCGTACGGACTAACCAGAAAAGGCCACGTCACCCCATGCATGCTGCGAAGAAGGATGCTCACTCCAACGAGCAGATTTCTCATCGCCTATAAATAGAAGAAAACCGGGACTCGAAGACTACTTGAAACCTGAAACTGTTGCAATTAAAGCACTCAAGCCATCTAAAACGCACAATCTCTTAATCCTTAGAAGTTTCAAGTCCAGTCTATAGCAGCAAACATATTCTATCTTAGAGAGCTATCTATTCTAAGCTTGTTGTCTGTGTTGTTAAAGAAAACACCTTATTTATTTTCATAGATTGTAGAAGTTACTTGATCGGAGGCTGTTTCTGATCAAGTATTTTCTTTTTTTAGTAAAAGAACAAGAGCTCTGTGTGGGCTAGTTGAGTTTGATCACTGTGTTGTAACCCTGTGTGTGATAGACTGACAGTTCTTGTTAGATTTAGGTTGAATAAGCGAGGCTTTTGTAAACCAATCATTCTTAGTTAACAAAGTTCCTCCTTGTGAAGGAGTAGAGAGGACGTAGAGGGATTACTCCACCCTTGAACCTCTATATATCTTTTTGTTAAGCTTTTTGTTTTAAGCTTACTGCTGCTTTAATATATATATATTTTACTTAACTGCTTTACTTGTTATATCTCTCTCATAAGCATTCCAACTGTTTTCGGAAACGAAGCATCGTCTTTCAAAATTATTTCCGTTGTGCATAAAACCTTCTTTAACCAAGTTCACAAGATAACTGCTCAAGTAGTAACCTTAGGATCAGTAAGCTTACTAGCTACCCGCCTGAGTGACTTGAACAATCTGTTTAAAAGAAAAATTTTGAAAATTTGAGTAGACTTATTCACCCCCCCTTAAGCCTACTACCACTTGGGACCAACAAGTGGTATCAGATCATCAGGTTGGATTAAACATCCGATCTAACTGATCAATCCCTGATCCCTGCTTTCTGAAAACTAGCATCTGCATTTCTCCTCATACATACTGAGAATGGATTCTCACAAAGTGCCCATGTTTTCTATTGAAGATTATTATGATTGGAAGATTCAAATAATGCAGGCACATCTATTGGCCATGCACGACGAAATGTGGTACGTCATAACTGATGGACCACCAAAGATCACAAAGGTGAACCCTCTATGCACCAGAGCTATTGATGTCGCCGCAGAAGGACAGACAGATGCAGGAGCCATTCCACACTCTGCTGTGATAGAGAAACCACGCTAGGAATGGACAGCTAATGAGAGAAGACGAGCAAACCTCGATAATGTGGCTAAAAAAGCCTTATTCCTAACTCTCGCAATGGAACCTTCAGCAAGGTGAAAACATGACGAACTGCAAAAGAAATCTGGAAAAAGCTCGAGCAGTTATACGAAGGCACCGAGCTCACTAAGGAAAATAAGGTCTCTACAGCTACCCAGAAGTTTGAACTATTTGAGATGTTGCTTGGAGAAACACTTGAACAAATGGACCTGAGATTTACGGCCATCATCAATGAGTTGGAGTCCTTGGATAAAATTTACACCCAGAAAGAAAAGAATATGAAGGTGCTGAATGCCCTTCCAACTGAATGGGACAGCAAGACGACAACCATGAGAGTGTCTATTGACTTAAAATCCATGAGCACGTTTGATCTCTTCTCAGACCTTAAAGCCTTCAAGTTCGACATCAATAGACGAAAGACTGAGAATGGAGAAGAAAACTTGAAGGTTACTGCCCTGACAGCTAGGTCGCCTCAGGAGAAGCAAAAAAGTCAAAGGATAAGACAACAACCTTGGAAGCTACTGCAGAAGAAGATATGACCTTACTCCTGAAGAAGTTCCAGAAGTTTATCAGGAAGAATTCTAGAACAAACAACTTCAGAAAGAAGCGGAATGACGCTGGAACCAGTGGCCAGGCAACCCAGTCTAATGCCAAGGCTACTGACCTGTGCTATAATTGCAAGAAGCCAGGTCACTATGCCAGAGAGTTCCCATATCCTAAAGTACATCGTTATCCTGAGGATGAACGAAAGATGAGACAGGAGAAGAGGAGGCAAGAGCACCAGAAGCTGAGGGCGCTGATCGGTGAAGCAGAAACCTCTCAGGTAGCTACACCTGAGAAGGTATAGAAGAGAAAAGAATCAACCATCGATAGTGACTCAGAGGATTCATCGTCTGATGATGAAGCCCTGATCTGCCTCATGGCCAAGCACCACGAATCAAAAAGAGGATATAGTCTATCTTAACCCTCATATTTAAGTTGATGAACAGCTGAACATGATTTGTGCTTTTAGGCAAATCATAAGTGACTTTGAACAAATTACCTCAACTCATGAGAAGCTAAAACAACAAAATTTAAAGCTTAAGAGTGAGCATGCTTCACTTGAAAGACTTCTGGCCCTTGAAAAATTAAAAAGCTAAGCATGCAGTGACCTCAAGGCTGAAGTCAGTAAGCTCAATTTACAAGTCACTAAGCTAGAAAGTGAGAAGAAGGTCCTCACTGAAACAGTAAAAACCTTCAACAAATCCTCAAAAGACTTGGATGGAATGTTAAACATTCAAAGGAGTCTGAAGGATCATACTGGTATAGGATAGTGTGGAGAGGCTTCCACTTCAATAGCTAGCACCTCAAAGTCACCTACATTTGTGCCTGCAGTTGTCCTTCCTAAAAATGAGCTACCTATGTAAGGAGAACTGCAAGCAGAAATGCAGGAAGCTTTATAGGAAAGGGAAAGAGACCCCTTACAGTGACTTATGGCAGTAAGCCTGTCAGAAGCCGGCTCCAGCAACCTAAGTTTGTTGGAAGCACTAACTATGGACAGCCGCCTAGAAAGGGTAAAAGATCTCAACCTTCCTATATGCCACAGACCTACGTGTCTAAATCTAAAGGAACCTATGTTCCTAGAAGGCAAAGAATGAAGCCACAAGCACACAAAGCATAAATGCAGTATCTTAAGGATACTAGTAGAAAGACAAAAACCAACAAGACTTATAACAAAACAATTGTTATAAGGCAAGTATGGGTTCCTAAGAAAATCATGGATACTAACAAGAAAGGACTCGTACTTGTATGGGTAACTAAAAAGAAGTAATTTCTCTTTGATTGCAGGAACATGTGATAGGAAGCAACAAGAACATATGGTACATTGATAGCAGCTGCTCCAGGCATATGACAGGAAACCAGAAGAGCCTGATCAATTTCAAAGCTTCAAAAGGATCCAAAGTCATATTTGGAGACAACTCCAAAGGAAGCACAAAAGGAACTGGTGATCTGATTAAAGGAAGACATGGATCAAGGAAGTATCACATGTAGAAGGCTTAAAGTACAACCTTCTAAGTATAAGCCAATTCTGTGATAAAGGTTATTGTGTAGAGTTTAATCTCAACAAGTGCCTGATCAAGGACAACAAGACTCAAGAAATCAAGCTCACTGGAACAAGAAAATGAAATGTCTATGTTGCTGATTGGGAATCAGTAACTTTAGTTACCTGTTTCATAGCCAAAGAAACTCTTGAAGCTAGCTGGCTGTGGCACAAGAGGATGAGCCACCTGAACTTCAAAACCATAAACAAGCTAGCAAGGAAAGGTTTAGTCAGAGGGCTACCAGACATGGTGTACAAGAATGAAGCTATCTGTGGAGCATGCCAGAAAGGGAAGCAAGTGAGAAACTCCTTCAAGAACAAGACTCATCGGTCTACAGATAGGATACTGGACATGCTGCACATGGACTTATTTGGACTAATTGAACCGATAAGCATAGCTGGAAAGAAGTATACTCTAGTAGTAGTAGATGACTACTCAAGGTTCACTTGGACGCTATTTCTAGCAAAGAAATCGGATACTCAGCAACGTCTACCAGAGTTCCTGAGTAGGCTGCAGACAAAGAAGAGCTTGAGCATTGTCAAGATCAGAACAGATAGAGGAACATAATTCACGAACAAATTCATAGAAGCCTACTGTTCAAACAATGAAATCAAGCACGAATACTCAGCAGCTAGGACACCTCAGCAGAACGGAGTTGCTGAAAGAAGAAACAGGACCCTGAAGGAAGCTATCAGGACGATTCTAGCAGAAGCAGAGCTACCAAAGAGATTTTGGGCAGAAGCAACCAACACAGCATGCTACACAGAATAGATGTCTTATCAACAAGGATCTAAATAAAACTCCCTATGAGCTGTGGTATGGTTACTCTCCTAATATTGCTTACTTTCATATCTTTGGTTGCAGGTGCTTCGTGCTTAACAATAGGAAGGAGTATCTCAAGACCTTTGACGTCATATCTGATGAAGGGATATTCCTAGGATACTCGTCGGTAAGCAAAACCTTCAGAATCTTTAACAAGATAACACTTGTTGTAGAGGAATCTGTACATGTGGTTTTTGATGAACCACATTGCAGTAAGGCTGATATAGAGGAATTCCAATAAGAGTTGGGTAAAACTCACATCAACAATAATCGTGTTGAATATATTGATGTGCAGTTACCAAATCTTCAACATATGGATGGAAATTCACCATCCCAGACCCAACAAGATCCTAACTTGCAGGTACCTACTTAGACACAGGAACCTGAAGATAACCAGGAATTTCAAGCAGACCAGCCTATAACTACAAATCAGAACCCAACTGAAGTACATGCAGAAGTGTACAATCCTAAGGGAATTCAGCTAGAAGTTTAGTTGGAAATTCCTAAAGAACAACCTCAACAACCTGACGAAGCAGGGAGGAAATAGCTCAGAGACCACCCCAGAGACCTGATCATAGGAGATTCTATCTCTGGAGTGCGGACCAGAAGATCAAATCCACATGAAGCCATGTTTGTGTGCTTCATCTCACAAACTGAACCAAAGCATCCTGAAGAAGCTCTAGAAGATACTAACTGGGTTCAACCTATGCAAGAGGAGCTGAATGGATTTGAGAGGAACCAAGTCTGGTACCTGGTTCCTAGACCTACTCATCAAGGAGTAATTGGAACTAAATGGGTCTTCAAAAATAATCTAGATGAAGAGGGACAGTTGTAAGGAACAAAGCCAGACTGGTGGCAAAAGGTTACTGCCAGGAAGAAGGAATCGATTTTAATGAAACCTTTGCTCCAGTAGCCAGACTTGAAGCCATTAGGATCTTTCTAGCTTATGCAGCACACAAGAATCTTATTTTCTATCAAATGAATGTTAAGAGCGCCTTCCTGAATGGGATGTTGGTAGAGGAGGTGTACGTAGAGCAGTCTCCTGGCTTTGAAGATAACGCTGCTAGGATGGTCTACAGGCTCAGAAAAGCTCAGGCACCAAGAGCATGGTATGACACTGCTGGATAATGGATTCAAGAAGGGCAAAGTGGATAAGACCCTATTCAGGATCCATGACGGAGACAACATCCTGTTTGTCAAGATATATGTTGATGACATAATCTTCGGCTCAACCAACAAAGAACTTTGTAGAAAGTTCTCTGATTTGATACAATCCATATTCGAGATGAGTATGATGAGAGAATTGAGCTTCTTTCTCGGATTGCAAGTCAGACAGCTTGATTAAGGAACCTTCATCAATCAGATGCAATATATAAATAAGTTGATCAAGAAGTTTGGAATGGAGAATGCCAACATAGTAAGCATTACAATGCCTACATCAGGAAGCATGGACAAAGATGAAGAAAGAAAAGCAGTCGACATCAACAAGTATAGAAGACTGATAGGGTCACTACTCTACATCACTGCAAGCAGGCCTGACATAATGTTTGCAGTAGACATGTGTGCCAGATATCAAGTTGCACCCAAGGAATCCTACCTAACAGCATCAAAGAGGATAATCAGATACTTAAAAGGAACCCAGGAAGTATGCTTGTGGTATCCTAAAGATGGAGGAATTAAGCTAATCGGGTATACTACTTCTAATTTTGTAGGTTGCAAAATTGACAGAAAAAGCACCAGTGGAACTTACTAAATACTTGGGAATCGACTAGTTCTGCAGGAAGTAAACATCAATAGCAACCTCAACCGCAGAAGCTGAATATGTTGCTGCGGGAAGCTGCTGTGCACAATTCGTATGGATTCAACAACAGCTCAGAGACAATGATATTATTGAGAAGGAGACTCCAATCATGTGTGATAATATAAGTGCAATTGCAATCACACACAACCCTGTTTTTCACTCAAGAACAAAACATATTGATATTCGACATCATTTTATTAGAGACCATGTGGAGAAGAAGGATATCCTACTGGAGAAGATTCATACTGATCAGCAGCTATCTGACATATTCACAAAACCTCTCTGTGAATCCAGATTCTCCTTTCTTAGAAATGAACTAGGGATTATTAAACTAAGCTAACTCTATCTAATAAACATTTGTTAAGCATCCTACAGTTTAGGGGGAAGTCAGAAAGTTTCACAAAGGAGAAAATCAGGAAGCTTTGAAAAAGACCCTGAAAAAGACTACCGAGGAAGGTCCCTGATGAAGCTTACTGAATGACACGTCAGCTAAAGTCAATTGGAAACACAATCATCACGCAGGAACCTTAAAAGCGCACGTTCTAAAGTAACTGTCAATCCCGAGACGTGGCGTATAAAATCCGGACCAGTTACCCAGCAAAAGACGGCGGTTTTTGCAATTTAGTCCCTGGAAAGATTTGAAAATCATAAAATACAACAGAACATTAAATGCCAAGAACCTCAGCCGCAGGATGCGAAATTGTTCAGATTCAGAGTCAATCTTGACCATTGACCAACACATAGGGAGACTTTATATAAATAGGATCCTTATACTTTTTCAAAAACTTTACGCTCACTTCTACTTACACTAAATCTTTCTGCAAAATAATAACCAAAGCATCCTACTTTCTACTCTTTGCAGATTTCTCTCTAATCTCTCCAAACTTACTGAAATGGCACCCAAAAACTCACAAATCATCGATGGTCGTCTTATCAATGAGAAAATCCTGATGAAATCTGTCAAGGATGAGGGAAGACTTGGTGACCTCATGGAGACCATCCTGAACAACCTATACTGCTCAAGGGTTTTGGGGCTCTGCACCCACTACAAACCATACTGTGAATGGCTGGTGAATGAATTCTACACCAATGCAGAGGTCCTTTCCAGTATTGAAGGTAAAACCTTCGAGATTAGGGCTAGTACCCTAGGGAAGATCCCAACTGAGGGGATGAACGCCAGTGAATTGACCACGTATGGAGAAGATCAGCTGGAGGAGTATTGGAAGAAGTTCACCGGCACTGACGACCTGGTGCAGATGAACAAGAGCTGCAACAAAAAGCTCTTCCAGGTGGAGTACCAGATACTCCATGACATCTGCTGCCACATCATTGAGAACCACTCAGGTTCCTTTGATAAGTGTACCAATATGAGGTACAGGATGATGATGACACTCATGGAGACGGAGGAAGTGAATTGGGCAGAGTATGTGTTTACTCGCCTAAAGGAGGAGGTTGATAAGAAGGTTGACAAGCCAACCTATGGATTAATCCTGAATACTATGTTATGGTATTTGAGATTTGACCTGTCACAGGGTAAACTCATTCAAAAGGGAAAATTCATAGGATATGGCAGAATCTTTGCCAAGAAGGGGACGAAGGCCTCTCCAGTAACAAGGAAGGTTATTGAGGGGAAGAGGACAGAGGATCAGGGGGAACCTGACAAGGAGAGCTCGTCGGAGGGAGAAGCCTCGACAACTACTGTATCCCGTCAGCAGCTCCAGAAAAGGGCGAGGAGTGTGAGGCTCAGAATAAAAAGGGCAGTCCAGAGGAAACTTAGGATCTCGGATGATGAAGCATCCCTATCACCACCAACGGTAATGCTACCTCTTCCTGCTCCCCCGAGCAAGAAGAAGGATGCTGAGTTCGAAATATTCACAATTGTACAGGCGGAGGAGGCTATACAGGAGGTCATTGCTCAGTTGAAGGAGCAGTTAGGCCTAATAGAGGAGGAGTTGGAGGAAGATGATGATGAGATAGAAGTGGTCCTGAATCTGGCCAAGATGAAGGTAGATTTCAAGAAGCAAATGTGTTGGTCCCAAAACTGCTGTAGGTAGGCTTAGAGGGGGATTGAATAAGCCTACCTTTTTTTTCAAACTTTTCTTTTATCTCTATCGGCTCATTTCTAGTATTAGTAACCTTTTGGGAGGTTACTGATCAGAATGGTTTGCGGAAGCTTATTACAGAGTCGAGTAAAAGATGTGCAGCTTATCAGAGAGTATGTATGTAGTGCAGTAAACATATAAAGACACAAGCATATATAGAGGTACGAAGGTGGAGTAATCCTTCTACGTCCTCTCTTCCTCCTCTCAGGAGAGAACCTTTGTTAAGCTGGTTGATTTACATAACCCTATCTATTACAACCCACCCTTAACAAGTAAGTAGCAAGTCTTCACACAGATGCTTGCCTACTTCCTCTTGACCCACACAGGATTCTAAACTACCCACACAGGATCCTCACTTTCTCTCCTAGAAAGTGGAAAACTCAGCAGGACTTTACTCCTCGCACTGAGTACTCCAAGATAGCCTTTTTAGAAAGGTTTGTCTCCTCCTTCTTCAACTGGTGACAACAAGCTTGGCCTTCCATTGCAAACTGATCTGCTGAAGCTTGCTGCCGAACTGATAGACTGAGTCTGCGTCTTTGGGGTGTGGGGTGTTTGAGCTTCTTTTTGCTCTCTTCTTCTTTTTGCTCCCCCACTTGGCTTCTTCTTATTTTTATGTAGTCTATTCCCCCTTTTCTACGCTCTTCTCTTGTACTCTTATCTTCTTCTTTTCAGCTCATGCGCATTTTCTCTCTTCTTCTCCACGATTTCAGTCTTCAGTCCTCCTCTTTATAGGTTGTGAAATCTGCCCGTTAAAGGTTGACAGATTTCCATCATTAGACGTGCCGCACTCCTGACACACGCCAGCTTTTCGCTTTCCACGTGTCTTCTTCTGGTTGGCTCCTCTTCTCTTTCTCTCTTCCGATAACTTCTTGTGTTTACCGGTAACTTTGACTATCTCCCCATGCCTGCTTTGCAGCTTCCTCATCTTGTTTCACTCTGGAGCTTCCTTCTCTGGCTTGCTCCTTCAGGTGGCTTGAGGCTTCTGTAGCATGCTGGCCTTGCAGTATGCTTTCGGCATGGTCTCCAGGTAGCTTATTGTCTCGTTGCATTACGCTTTGGCAAGGTCTCTTTCAGTAGCTTCCTGTAGTCATAAGTATCCTTGTTAGTTTACCTGATTCTTCTTTACCATTCTCTTCAGTATCCTTCCTTTGACACTTTCTCTATTTCTTTTAATCTTCTACAATAACTCTATTGTAGTAACTTATCCTAAGATTGGTTATGCTTTATTAGAGTTACTTTAAGGATTTGTCTTATCAAAACATTCTTCTAATATTTCCAACAATTTCCCCCTTTTTGATGATGACAAAACCTTTACACAAGATCAAAAGAATATAACCTCTCAAGCACAGAAAGCAGAGGTAAAATATGGCAATATAGGGCATATTACTTTCATTTAAATCACATGTAAGTCTAAAAGAAAGGGCACAAGGAATGAGCTTTTAAGAACAGAAGATTTTTATTTAGATAAGACATTTATAGTGCTACACAATAAAGTAAAGTACAATAAGTATCCTATCGAGACTCATTCTTCCTTTCTTCTTGCTCTTTCCTTTCTTTATTTTCCCTACTTGTTTGCTGCTGGCTCCTTTCTCTTTCTACTTTCCTTCCCCCTCACTTGATGCAGTCATCTGCTCCCAGTAGTTTCTTCTCTTTGGCTAGAGGGGAGAGCTGTTGGAAGGTGTGAGAGGCGATGCGAGAGAGAGAAGGGATTCGTCTGGAGGAAAGTGTGTAAAGAAGCAGAGAAGTTCAGACGTCAGTAGCTTGCTGTCACCTTTCCTTCTCCTTAAATCTCCACTCATCCCTCCAACTATCCTTCCTTCTCATTCTCTTGCATCTTAAAAGAGAATTCACCTCATATAAGAGGTGAAATCTCTTTTTCTCCACCTATGGAAGTCTTTTGATCTTCCATGACCCTTCGCAGTTTCTTCCTCCTTTTTGACATCATCAATGAGATGATGTCCTGGGGTGGCTGGAGAGGGGTCCTTAGCTATATCCCCCTGCCTTGAAGAGAAGAACTTGAGTGCAGGTTCTTGCAGGTGAGATGGGAGTTGAAAGCAGAAGATCAACTCTTCTGAGAAGGGTTTGCTTAGCGAGTGTCAAACGTGAAGGGTGATTGTATGTGATTTGTGGGGTACTTGGTTGATTATTTGCAAAGAGAGAAGGGATTCGTTTGGAGGAAAGTGTGTAAAGAAGCAGAAAAGTTCAGACGTCAGTAGCTTGCTGTCACCTTTCCTTCTCTTACATCTCCACTCATCCCTTCAACTATCCTTCCTTCTCATTCTCTTGCATCTTAAGAGAGAATTCACCTCATAGAAGAGGTGAAATCTCTTTTCCTCCACCTATGGAAGTCTTTTGATCTTCCATGACCCTTCGCAGTTTCTTTCTCCTTTTTGACATCATCAATGAGATGATGTCCTGGGGTGGCTGGAGAGGGGTCCTTAGCTATATCCCCCTATCTTAAAGAGAAAAACTTGAGTGCAGGTTCTTGCAGATGAGATGGGAGTTGAAAGCAGAAGATCAACTCTTCTGAGAAGGGTTTGCTTAGCGAGTGTCAAACGTGAAGGGTGATTGTATGTGATTTGTGGGGTACATGGTTGATTATTTGCAGAGAACGTGTCTTTGGAAGGAATGAAGAGAAGGGTTTCCAACAATCGGGTTCCATGAAGCATAGAGGGTAAGAGAGAGAGAGAGAGAGAGAGAGAGAGAGAGAGAGAGAGAGAGAGATATCTATAGGCTTTATGAAGAATAGAGAGTGCATGTATTTATAGAGTTTGAGATACTCCATGCTGCAGTTGGATCTTCAAAGATCTCATTAACTACTCCGCCGGTTTCCAATAAAGGTGTTTGACAGTTTCCACAGCTTTTCCTATTTCTGAGGTGCGTGGTCAACAGTTGGTTCTCCACATTTGGATTCTTCTAATCAGATGACTAAGATCTTTTTAGGGTTCTGAAAAGGTAGTCTATTTCTGGAAAGGTGATCCACTTTTTATGTGTGCACGTTACTAAAAAGATTTTTCAGTAACTGCTCTGATTTATAACCTCCAAGTGATCCCTTTATCCAGTGACTTGATGATAAGTTCTGATGTCTAGTAACCTAGTATCCAGTATATTGGTGTCTAGCATCCTGATACCCAATGACCTGGTGTTCAGCGACCTAGTATCCAGCATTCTGGTGTTTTAACGTCCTGGTGCCCAGCGACCTAGTGTTCAGTGATCTAGTATCCAACCCATGGTATCTAGCATCCTGATATCTAGCGTCCTATCATCCAGCGACCTAATTTCCAGTCAGCCTGGTATCTAGCATCCTGATGTCCAGCGCCCTGTTATCCAGTGATCTAGTGTCCAACGTCCTGGTGTCTAGCGTTCTTTTGTCAGAATTTTATCTTGTTCCTTAATCTCGATTAGTCCTTCTATCTTTTCTCATGACTTGATGACACGTACTCTGATGTCTAGTGACCTAGTATCCAGTTGCTCGGTGTCTAGCGTTCTGGTGTACAGCGACCTGATGTTCAGCGACCTAGTATCCATCCATCTGGTGTCTAGCGTCCTGATTTTCAGCATCCTGTTATCCAACAACCTGGTTTCCAGCAACCTGGTGTCTAGCATCCTATAGTCAGAGCTTTGTCATTTTATCAATTGTTCCCCCTAAATCCAATAGCCCTTTGTCAGAGGTACCTGCAGAATAAGTTTTCTCGTATAGGTACTTACACAAGGTATGAGTCCTTCACGGTTAATGTTCCTTTCAGGAGCTTATACTTTCTTTACAGCCCATGGTTGATGTAGAGAGAGTTTGACTCCTTCAAGAGTTTTAAAGAACAAACATGAAAGTGTGTGCAGGTGTTTTCTTACAGTATTATTATTTTTGAATATAGAAAAGGTGAAGCATGATACTAGTAAGATAGACAAGATTCTTTCTTTTTCGGGAGTCGCTGTTCTGCTTAATTCCTTAGGGAATGTCAAATTATTGCAGACTTTTTACAACGTACCCATATCCCTTGGGTTACTCCAATGATTTTAGCTTTTATGCTTGTCAAGATACCTTAGGTTGTGCTAGAAGTTTCCCCTTGCTTTATGATTCCTCTTTCTTAGGATGTAGGGTCACTTTCAGAACTGTTCTAGGTAACTTAGAGGCTTTCATGAGAAATGAAGCGTTCTAATATGGAAATAAACATGTAGGCTTCCTTCTCTTTTTGAAGTCAAGTGACAATATTTTAAAGTTCATTATCTTAGTGTATAGTCACTTGAGTTTCTTAACAGGATAAACATGATTAAGACCAGAGTTAAAGAGTGGAGAATAAGAATGAGGTACCTGGTCATTGTTGATCCTTTAAAAGAGTAGGTCTTCTTTCATTTTTGTTTCTGTCTGGAAATTGGAGTGAGCTTCCCTTCTTGCTCCTTTGCTTGACATCCTTCTTCGCAGTCCTTCCTTCGGTAGCTTGCTGTTCCCCCTCAAGAACAACTTTACTTCATAACCCAGCTTGACATCTTTTAGCTTTATTTTGTCTTCACATCAATCAATTCCTTTTAAAAAGACAACGAGGTGATCTTTGATGTGAGGAAGGGAGGGAGAGAGAGAGAGAGAGAGAGAGAGAGAGAGAGAGAGATTTTCTGATGAGAGCTTCTTTACAGATGGGATCTAGATAGATCGATTAGATCTTCTGTTTCATCCATCTGCTCTGATACCATTTATTGGTATCAGATTGACCGGTGAGCTTGGATGAATAATCCACCTGCCCTAATACCACTTGTTGGTATCAGACTGACCAGCTGGTGGATGCTTCAGTCCAACCTGCTCTGATACCACTTGTTGGTCCCAAAACTGCTGTAGGTAGGCTTAGAGGGGGGTTGAATAAGCCTACCTTTTTTTTCAAACTTTTCTTCTATCTCTATCGGCTCATTTCTGGTATCAGTAACCTTTTGGGAGGTTACTGATCAGAGTGGTTTGCGGAAGCTTATTACAGAGTCGAGTAAAAGATGTGCAGCTTATCAGAGAGTATGTATGTAGTGCAGTAAGCATATAAAGACGCAAGCATATATAGGGGTACGAAGGTGGAGTAATCCTTCTACGTTCTCTCTTCCTCCTCTCAGGAGAGAACCTTTGTTAAGCTGGTTGATTTACATAGCCCTATCTATTACAACCCACCCTTAACAAGTAAGTAGCAAGCCTTCACACAGATGCTTGCCTACTTCCTCTTGACCCACACAGGATTCTAAACTACCCACACAGGGTCCTCACTTTCTCTCCTAGAAAGTGGAAAACTCAGCAGGACTTTACTCCTCGCACTGAGTACTCCAAGATAGCCTTTTTAGAAAGGTTTGTCTCCTCCTTCTTCAACTGGTGACAACAAGCTTGGCCTTCGATTGCAGACTGATCTACTGAAGCTTGCTGCCGAACTGATAGACTGAGTCTGCGTCTTTGGGGTATGGGGTGTTTGAGCTTCTTTTTTCTCTCTTCTTCTTTTTGCTCCCCCACTTGGCTTCTTCTTATTTTTATGTAGTCTATTCCCCCTTTTCTACGCTCTTCTCTTGTACTCTTATCTTCTTATTTTCAGCTCATGCGCATTTTCTCTCTTCTCCTCCACGATTTCAGTCTTCAGTCCTCCTCTTTATAGGTTGTGAAATCTGCCCGTTGAAGGTTGACAGATTTCCATCATTTGACGTGCCGCACTCCTGACACACGCCAGCTTTTCGCTTTCCACTTGTCTTCTTCTGGTTGGCTCCTCTTCTCTTTCTCTCTTTCGATAACTTCTTGTGTTTACCGGTAACTTTGACTATCTCCCCATGCCTGCTTTACAGTTTCCTCCTCTTGCTTCACTCTGGAGCTTCCTTCTCTAGCTTGCTCCTTCAGGTGGCTTGAGGCTTCTGTAGCATGCTGCCCTTGCAGTATGCTTTCGGCATGGTCTCCAGGTAGCTTATTGTCTCGTTGCATTATGCTTTGGCGAGGTCTCTTTTAGTAGCTTCCTGTAGTCATAAGTATCCTTGTTAGTTTACCTGATTCTTCTTTACCATTCTCTTCAGTATCCTTCCTTTGACACTTTCTCTATTTCTTTTAATCTTCTGCAGTAACTCTATTGCAGTAACTTATCCTAAGATTGGTTATGCTTTATTAGAGTTACTTTAAGGATTTTTGTCATCAAAAAATTCTTCTAATATTTCCAACAAGATGGAACGCTTTATAGCCTAGTGAGAATACAGGCACCTTCCATGCCAGGACTTTCTCCAATGGTCGGAGTGGGTTGCTGAGGAGGAGTGGGCTCTGAATTGGGCTGAAGCGGAGAGCATTAAAGATGAGAAGGTGTTGGAGACAAACTTCCTCAAGGGGCTAGAGAAGAGAAAGTGGAAGGAGTATCAGGAGTCTGTTGAAGCAGAGCTAGAGCTTGCTGCCAGAGCAGAAATGAGGAAGCAAGAAACCTCTAGCTCTGCCCCTACCCTCTCCAAGGACGATGAAGGGGAAGAAGCCTATCGAGCAGCCTGAGTTCTTCAAGGATGAAGTTATCTTGGAGGTAGCTGCTGCTCAGGTTAAGGCTGGCGATGACGTGGGCTTCGCAGAAAAGCAGACGGAGGCGTTCGGGGTAGATGAGACTGAAGAAAGGATGCTGAAACAGGCTATGGATACCAGCTTGGTTGAGACCAGGATGAGGCACAGGCCCCAACCTATGCAGCCTGGTGAAGGATTCTGCTGTATGATAGAGTCGACTGAGCCACCTCTAATGGTTCAGCCACTCAATCAGAGGATACCTTCATCTTCAACACCACAGGATGAGTCCAGTGGAGCATTTAGTCAGCTGGTGGATATCTTGATCCTGCCTGATGAGGAGGTGACAGGATCAGCTATCGCAGGAGAAATTCTAGCTCTTAAGGATACTCCTGCCACCAAGGAAAAGACTGAGTTGCCGATGATGGAACCCCTAAATACTCCGGAGGCTGAAAGGTTGGAAGTCTTTGCAGTTGCTGCTGAGCTAGAATAGACATTGGAAATGGCTCAGGAGCCTGAAACATCAAATGTTGAAGGACCGGCCTCTGTGCCAGAAATTGACGAACAGGCACCGATGGAGGAAAATAAAACAGCTGAGGAGGTTACTCCAGTGGAGATGGAGGGAGTAACCTCTGAGGATCCTACGAACCTTGGTGAGAAGGTTGCAGAGGAGGCCGCAGTAGGACAGGCTGCTATCACAGAGCCTACTGCTAAGATTGTTCCAACAGACCAGGCTACTCTTACAGAGCCTACTGTTGAAGAGTCTGCTCCCACAGAGACTTCGGAAAAGACGGAGGAGGCTAAGAAAGCGTCAGAAGAGAAGCAAGGGCCTTCGGAAGAAGAGGAGTATAAGAAATATCTGTCTTGGAAGGGAGGATGTGCCTTAGGAAGATGAAGTTGAGGAGGAGGCAGAAGAGAAGGAAGCTGAGGAAGAGGAGGATACCAGCAGCAATGATGGTTCACCCAGTAAACAGGGTGATACCGGAGCTGAAAAATCCAATCAACTAACTTTTTCTTCTTCCTTGCAGGAATCTGATAAATCAATCTTCGATGTGTTCAAGGATATGGAACAAGTTCGGAAGTCACTGTCCAAGGCTAGCCTAAGGATGCTCTTAGAGGTAAAGAAAGATCGAAAAAAAGCCGAGCTTTTCATCGATGCCCTCAACGCCACCTTGGCAAAACTACAGATCAGTTCCCAAGTTCCATCTTCTGGAAATTCCTCAGCTAAAGCCATAAAGAACCTGATGAACAAGCTGAATGCTCAGGAGAAGAAGTTAATATCCATGGAGACGGAGCAGAAGTCCATCACTTCAACCCTAAAAAACATTGATGATGCACACTTTGAACAGAAACAGTTAGTCCCAATAAGTGTGGTAGTATGCTTAGAGGGGGGAGGGGTGAATAAGCCTACTGTAATTTTAAACTTTTCTTTTCTTTCAAAGCTTTGGGTTGAGAGGCAGTAACCTTTATGGAGGTTACTGATCAGAGTTATATTTGCGGAAGCTTCCTCTCATTCTAAGACCAAATATAGAAGACATGCATCTTACATTAACTCTTTAGTATCCTTCCTTTGACACTTTCTCTGATCTTTATCTTTTTGTAGTAACTCTGTTGCAGTACCTCTCCTAAGATTGGTTATGCTTGTTAGAGTTACTTTCTTAAGGTTTTGTCTCATCAAAACATACTTAAATGTTTCCAACAATTTCCTCCTTTTTGATGATGACAAAACCTTTGCAGAAGATTAAAAGATCATAAGCATTTAAGCACAGAAAGCAGTTTGTATGATAAACAAAGTTAGAGCATACTGCTTTCATCAAATCACATATAAGTCTAAAAGAAAGATCATAAGGAGAGAGCTTTAGAGAATAAAAGACATTTTATATAGATATTACATTTACAATACAACGTAGTAAGCAAAGTACAATAAATATCCTATCTAGACTCATTCTTCTTTCTTCTTGCTCTTTCCTTTCTTTCTTTTCCCCTTTTGCTTGCTGCTGGCTCCTTTCTTCATGAGCTTTTCCCTCTTTTGGGTGCAAGGGCCTCCTCCCAATTGGTTTTCCTCTTTTGTCTAAAGATGAGAGGAAAAAGGTGAAGAGAGGCTTGAAGAGAAGAGAAAATTTCAATGCTTTTACACACATAGGAGACGTGAAGTGCAGAGAGTCTAGGCGCAGTAGCTTGCTGCAGCCTTTCATCCTTCTCATAACTTCACTATCTCCTATGAGTGACAACACTTTCTTGTTCTCTTGCAAGCAGAATTCATCCAACACCCTTATGGAAGGGCTGGAATCTTCTCTTCTCCACCTCTGGAAGACTTTTGATCTTCTATGATCCTTCACTGTTTCTTTCCCCTTTTTTGACATCATCGTCGAGCTGTCGCTCTGGGGTAACTAGAGCGGGATCCTTTCCTCTATCTTCATCCTTTAAGAGGAAAGCCTGGGTGCAAGCCCTTTGGAATTGAGGTGAGGGCAGTAAGCTAGAAGATAGAATCTTCTGAGGAAGACTTGCTTAGCAAGTGTCAAGCGTGAGAGGTGACTTTTGGTGATTTGTGAGATGCTTGGTTGATTATTTGTAGAGAATGTGCAGTGAGGAAGGAACAAAGAAAATGGTTTCCAACAATCGGGTGCCATGATGTATCAAGGATAAGAGAGAGAGAGGACATATGCATGAAGATGAAGAATAAGAAGTGCATGTATATATAGAGTTTGAGATACTCCTTGTTGCAGTTAGATCTTTAAAGATCTCATTAACTGCTCCGCCGGTTTCCAATAAAGTTGTTGGCAGTTTCCACAACTTTATTTCTTTTCTCCTCTGCATGAGGTGATTGCTTGAGTATGTGGTCAACAACTGGTTCTCCACCCTTAGATTCTTCTGATCATACGACTGAAATTCTTGTAGGGTTCAGAAAAGGTGGTCTATTTCTGGAAAAGTGATCCACTTTTTATGCGCGCACGTTACCAAAAATTTTGTTTTTCAGTAACTGCTCTGATTTGAGAGTTGTAACCTCCAAGTGATCCCTTTTTCCAGTGACTTGATGATAAGTTCTGATGTCCAGTAACCTAGTATCCAGTATATTGGTGTCTAGCATCCTGGTACACAGCGACCTGGTGTTCAGCAATCTAGTGTCTAGCATCCTGGTGTTTAACGTCCTGGTATGCAGCGAACTGGTGTTCAACGACCTAGTATCCAGCATCCTGGTATCTAACATCCTGTTATCCAGTGACCTAATATCCAGTTAGCCTGATATCTAGCATCCTGATATCCAGCGTCCTGTTATCCAGCAACCTAGTATCCAGTAGTCTGATGTCTAGCGTCCTGTTGCCAGAACTCCATTTTGTTTCTCAGATTTGTCAATTCATTTCCCCCTGAATTCAGTAGCTTTTTGTCGGAGGTACCTGCAGAGAAATTATTCTTGTATAGGTACTCATACGAGTATGAGTCCTTTTGGGTTAAGTTTCTTTCAGGAACTTAGACTTTCCTTATAGCCCATAATTGTTGTAGAGATAGTTTGATTCCTATAAGACTTTCATTAGTAAGGAAAAGAAGGTGTGTGCAGGTGCTTAATTACCGGAACCTCTTTTGATATAGAAAGACAAAGCATGATACCAGTAAGGTAGACAGTTTATTTTCCATTTGGAGATGCTGTTCTGCTTGATTTCCTCAGGGAATATTAGTTTGTTTGCAGACTTTTTACAGCATACCCATCTTTGGGTTTCTCCATGGACTTAACTCTTTTGCCTGCTGAATTACCTTGATTTGTACTAGAAGTTCCCCCTTACTTTATGGTTCTCTTTTAAGATATAGGGGTTATTTTCAATACTATCTTAGGTAACTTTGAGGTTTGCATGAGTAGGTGAAGCATCATCTTTTTGAATGTCAACATAGGCTTCCCTTCTAATTTTCAGGTCAAGTGACCAGTATCATTTAAGCTTGTTATCTTCAGTCCTCTGAAGATTCTTTCATTTGGCTTTCTTGATCGTTGATTCTCATATGATCACTTAAGTTTCTTAACAGGATAACAATAAGCGAGACCAAAAGTATAAGAGTAAGTTAGAACGAGGTACCTGGTCGTCGTTATTCTTTCCTTGAGAGTGGTCTAAAGAGTAGAGCTTCTTTTATCTTTTTCTTCCATCTGAAGGGTGGTCTGGTTGATGGAGTGAGCTCTTCTTCTTACTCTTTTGCTTGACTTCCTCAGCATTTTCCTTCCAAGGTTACTTCTCATAGCTATTGTTTGGAGTCTTCGGTGTGATTCATACTTTCAGTTTGGCGTTGTAGCAGCTTCCTCCTTTTTGTTCAGCAACATGTCTTTCTTGCTGATCTGCTCCGTATTGGTCTACTCCGTGATAAGTAGAAATTTGCTTCTTGTGCACAGCTTCCTTCTTCATAGTCTGATCCTCGAGTAGCTTGTTGTTCACCAGCTTCCTTCTCCTGAACAGCTTTTCTTCACAACTCAACTTGATTTTCCGTATCCTTTAGCTGCTAGTTGTCTTCACATCAATCATATCCTTTTAACAAAGACAATGATTTGATCTATGATGTGAGGGAGAGAGAGAGAGAGATTTTCTAGAGAGAGATTTTTCACAGATGGGATCTGGATAGATCGATTAGATCTTTTACATATCATCCATCCTGCTCTGATACCACTTGTTGGTCCCAATAAGTGTGGTAGTAGGCTTAGAGGAGGGGGTGAATAAGCCTACTTAACTTCAAACTTTTTTTTTCTTTCAAGGCTTTGGGTCGAGAGGTAGTAACCTTTTGGGAGGTTATTGATTAGAGTTATATTTGCAGAAGCTTCCTCTCATTCTAAGACCAAATATAGAAGACATGCATCTTACATTAAATATGCAGATAGAGCAGTAAGCATGAACAGACACATAGATATATAGAGGTTCAAAGGTGGAGTAATCCTTCTACATCCTCTCTGCCTCATCTCAATGGAACATTCTTTAAATCTTGTTGGTTTATATAGCCCTATCTATTACAACACAAATTTAACAAGTAGCAAGCCTTCACACAGCTGTTTGTCTACTCTCTTAACTGACCCACACAGGATCCTACTCTACCCAACCTGGGTCCTCACTTTCTTCTTCAGAAAGTGGCCAGCTCAGCAGGACTCTGTTCCTTGCACTGAGCATTCCAAGACAGTCCTTAAAAGGTTTGTCTTCTTCTTCTTCAACTGGTGGCAATAAGCTTAGACTTCTTTTGCAGGTTGAACTGTTCTAGCTTGTAGCCTCGACTGTGAGACTGAGTATGCGTCTTTGGGGTATGAGGTGTTTGAGCTTCTCTTTTCTCTCTTCTTATTTTGCTCTTCACTTAGGTCTCTTTTCTTTTGTGTAGTCTTCCCCCTCTTTTCTGAGCTCTCTCCTTGCGCTCTCTTCTGTTTGCGCGTTCTCTCTTGGGCCCTTATCTCTTCTCCTCTTGCCAGTCTTCAGTCTTCTTCTTATATATAGATTAGGAAATCTGCCTGTTGAAGGTAGATAGATTTCCATCATTGATAGCGCCGCACTTCTTCTGACACACGTAAGCTTATCATTTTCCACGTGTCTTCTTCTGATTGGCTCCTCTTCTGTTCTCTCTACCGGTAACTTCTTCTTTCTACCGGTAACTTTTGACTTTCTTCCCATGCCTGCTTTGTAGCTTCCTCCTCGCGTCTGCTTTGGAGCTCCCTTCCCTGGCTTGTTCCTTCAAGTGGCTTGAGGCCTCTGTAGCATGCTACTCTGCAGTATGCTTTCGGCATAGTCTCTCTAGTAGCTTCCTGTCTGGTAGCTTGTTGCTTTGCAATTTGCTTCAGCAAGGTCTCTTCCAGTAACTTCCTGCAGTCATCAGTATCCTAATTAGTTCACCTGATTCCTTTACACCATTCTCTTTAGTATCCTTCCTTTGACACTTTCTCTGATCTTTATCTTTCTGCAGTAACTGTGTTGCAGTAACCTCTCCTAAGATTGGTTATGCTTGTTAGAGTTACTTTCTTAAGGTTTTGTCTTATCAAAACATACTAAATGTTTCCAACAAAATCAAATCTTAAAGGATCATACTTATCTTCTCCCCAGTATGCATTCAATGATAAGGTTTGGAGTAGGCTCAGATTATGATGACAAAAAAGGGGGAAGAAGTGGTGAAGAAAATAGAGCAAATGAAGCAGGATCCTTCAATGTGCAAGCAGCTTGCCATTGTATCGAGAAGGGACACCGGCGGAGATGGATGAAGTAGAGAAGGAGGAGCCCGAGGTTACTCAAATAGCGGAACCAAAAGAAAATCCGATGCTATCTTAGAAACTGTCCATCCGGGTCTGCGCAGAGGGCATGACAAATGGGAAGAAAAGAGGAGAAAGGTCGAGGAGATGTACAAAGCTTCAGATGAGCATATTGTGAAGCAGGCCCAAGAAAGCCTTGCAAGACTATATCCATCTCAGAAGCAACCTGACCTTGAAGGATTGGCTGAGCAAGAAAAAGAGGCGCTAGATTCCTTAATCATTTTCCGTGATGGGAGCCCGGATGTCAAAAGCTCAAGATTTCAAGAGTGGCAGCTCCCTGAAATCGACTTGCCTACTGCCATCAATCTCTCCTATCTTCAGATTGAAAACGACAAATGGGTAGAGTATCTGAAGGATACATCAAGCTGTGCAAGGAGCCCATAATCATCAAAGGAAAAACCCACCGAGAAGGACTTCAATGCTTCAGAAACCTTGCCAGCAGAAGTGTACTTCCGATCCAAATGAGACTAAAGAGCCAAATGGACAAGCTAGAAGGACACCGGAAGGATACTGTAAAAGGATGCTACCCAGACAAGTAAACTAGCTGAATGAAAGACAAGTAAGCTAGCTTAATAAGAGACAAGTAAGCATCAGCAACCTCTCCAGAGACAGTTACCTCAAAGTAAGCACACTGAGTTTACGTTAGACACATCCACATGTCAACCAATCAAAAGGTGCCACGTAATGAAGCAAAAAAGAGGTTAGAACGACTGTCAGACTAGGTATGACGACTGCGGCAACAGAGGCGTGCGATCTCAACAACTTCGTACGGACTAACCAGAAAAGGCCACATCGCCCCATGCATGCTGCGAAGAAGGATGCTCACTCCAACGGGCAAACTTCTCATTGCCTATAAATAGAAGAAAACCGGGACTTGAAATCTACTTGAAACTTAAAACTCTTGCGATCAAAGCACTCAAGCTATCTAAACGCACAATCCTTCAATCTTTAGAAGTTTCAAGTCCAGTCTATAGCAGCAAGCATAATCTATTTTAGAGAGCTATCTATTCTAAGCTTGCTGACTGTGTTGTTGAAGTAAAACACCTTAATTATTTTCAATAGACTGTAGGAGTTACTTGTTCGGAGGTTGTTCCTTATCAAGTATTTTCGTTCTTAGTAAAAGAACAAGAGCTCTGTCTGGGCTAGTTGAGTTTGGTCATTGTGTGGTAACTCTGTGTGGGATTGATTGGCAGTTCTTGTTAAGTTTAGGTTGTTTAAGCGAGGCTTTTGTAAACCAACCATTTTTACTTAACAAAGTTCCTCCTTGTGAAGGAGTAGAGAGGACGTAGAGGGATTACTCCACCCTTAAACCTCTATATATCTTTGTATTAAGCTTTCTATTTTAAGCTTACTGCTGCTCTTATATATATCTATATATATATATATATTTTTTTTGCTTAACTGTTTTACTTGTTATATCTCTCTCATAAGCATCCTAACTGTCTTCAGAAAAGAAGCATCGTTTTTCAAAAGAATTTCCGTTGTGCATAAAACTTGTTTTAACTAAATTCACAAGGTAACTGCTCAAGCAGTAACCTCAGGATCAGTAAGCTTACGAGCTACCTGCCTGAATTTGTTTGAAAGAAAAAATTGAAAATTTGAGTAGATTTATTCACCCCCCTCTAAGCCTACTACCACTTAAGATCAACAAAAACTCGCGTGCGACCGTCGCATGTGTGACGACACTCGTGCACGGCGACCGTGTCCCAGGACACGACCGTGCATGACTGTGGTGTATAAGTATATCCTTTTCAACAATAAGTATGTGATTTTTCGCTATAAGTATGTGATTTTCTTCCTAGCCCACAACCGTGCCCTGGGACACGGTCGTGTCTTGCCCGAAACTAATAGCGATTTGTGGCGTAGAGTCGAGTCTCAGGACACAGTCGAGATAAGTATGTGATTTTTATGTATAAGTATGCCTTTTAGAACTATTTCGTATACAATCAACCACGTTTCGAAACACAATCGAATCTCAAAACATAATCGTACGTAAATATCATCACACATGAGATGGTGTCATACAAAACCTACTCTATATTAATTTGAGTTAATCACAAATATTTGTTAACCGAAGTAATTGTGTGTGAGAATTAAAAAGTAGGTGAAAAGTTAGGATAAGATGCTTGTCCTTTTATCGAGACCTTAAAAGCCGGAATTATAGAGGGAGACACGTGCAAAACTAATCTGGCCGGTCGCCTTTTGGTCGGAAACCCCAAACTATCTCTCCTTTCACTTCCACATTCCGTCCATATCTTTCAGCCCATGATTTTCCAAATTTGAACCCCACCCCAATAAGCACTCCCAAATTAAGTAAAAGTCAAATTTGACCTCATTTTCTTTGGTCAATATTTGCAAACACGATTATTCCCGCATACCTAATTTTCATTATTGTCGAGATTTCATGTATTTAATATTACTCAGTATATATACATATATATTGATAGTAACTAAAATGAAATATTATATTAAATTCGTTATCATTTACGTGTTACTTTAGAAAATTATTAAGAATTAAGGAGTCTAAAATCTTGAAAAAATTTAGAAGAATTTTCTTAAATCAAAATAAATCTCCCTGAAACTTTTAATATATATATATATATTATCAATTCAAGAACATGTAATGATATCTTCTCTTGATTTTACGAAAAATATCTAAATATTTAATGTGATACTAGATCAATGTATTTATTTATAACATGATTCAATCATTCGACATGAGTTCTTCTTAATATAATTGATAATAAAACTTTATTTTGTCAAACTACTATTACTCTACTTTCTTCACATCATAGATATTGGGAATTGGGAATATATGTGATCCACGTAGGAAGCAGAATAATTGAAGAGAGAGAGCAACACAGCATACAAAGCCAGGTAAGTGGAAATTAACTAAACATTTGCAATTAATTCAAAATGCACACGTTTCACGATTCCATTTCAAAAAAGAAAACAGTATTTGCAATTATGACATAATTGAATAATGAGTTAGTCTGATGTGTAATTGATGCACATACAATTTGGATCGAGTCCGGGTTGATCAGAATTTGCACACATTTTTTTTTAATTTTATTTTTTCACTTCAGGTTGTTACCTTTATGTTATATGCGTGTGACATTTATGTTATATAAGTGCGACATTTATATACAAATGTAATGACCTTTATATACTCTAACTTAGAAAAAATGAAGAATTTTAGCAAAATTTGTACATATTTACCTTTATGTAATATTAGTTGCACATATATTTATCCTAAAAATGCGCTGAATTTTGAAAATTTTCATTTTTTTCGAAGTTATGGATCATAAAGGTCATAATATTTGTACATAAAGGTCACAAGAATTTACATAAAGGTCACAACAATACAACATAAAGGTCTCAATTTGAAGCGAAAAAACTGAAAATCTTCATTTTTTCCTAAGTTACTGAACATAAAGGTCATAACATTTATATATAAATATCACACTTATATAACGTAAAGATCACATTCTAACAATATAAATGTAATAGTTTGAAACGAAAAAAAAAAAAGAAAAGAAAACCTAAGTGCACGGATCCAAATCGGATCGCTCCAGTTGCACCAATCCAAATTCGTTCACCTGGTAAGCAACATTTGAGTTGAATAATCTATATATATATATATATATATATATATATATATATATATAAAGAAGACCTTCTAAAAAATAGCAATAACTAATTTTCCCTCCCAAATTTACATACTATATATGGAAAGAAAATAGTTATAGGAATTAAAAAAATTCAAAAATAAAACATTTATATTTTTAAGGATTGTAGGGTACTCTAGGTTGGCTATAGCCTATTGATAGGTTATGTATGTTATTTTTGTCTTTTTCTTTTTATATTTTATATAAATCATAATCTTTAAATTAATCATTTAGTCAATTTAATTTTTTTAAATCTATGATATATCAAATTTATCATGTTTGTATCTAGAATTTTGTTGTTAATGCATGATATATTGGATTTATCTTTTTTTTGTGAATTCTAATTTGCTATTTACATTGCATCGTAAAAAAAAAATGTATAAATTTGATATTTAAATTTTGGTGCACAATTATATTTCACACAATTCGAAATACAAAAACAAATGACTAAATTAAACTAAGATTAAGAAATAAAAAAAATTAAAATACAAAGTTTTAGACTTTTGGAGAAATGAATTATAATGATTTTTTTTATATAATTGTCTGTTTTATTTGTTAATATAAGTGGGTTCAATATTCAGTTATCTATGTTATTTGAATATATAACAATATATTTAGGTATTTATATCTTTTCTTTAACTATAAATAATTAAGTTATTGGTTAGACCGAAAATTTCAAAAAAATTTATAATTGTGAACGTTATGGAAGTTAAAATATAAATGTCAAAAAGATTTATAATTGTGAACGTCATGTCTATATTATAAATTGCGACATGCATAACATATCTTTAGAAGTTAAAATATTTTTTTCAATATCAATTATCATTTTAACATCCATGACACAATAAATATTTCTCATTACTAAATTTAATTTCTTTTAATTTACAAAATTGATTAGTGTACAAAATTGATGTCATTTTTAACAACTTCATATTTCAAATATAAGTTTTATAATTCATTGTTCAACAAAAATATAAATTTATATATTATTGTTTGAAATTCAAGAACATAATAATATTTAAAATGAGAAATATCTAAAAAAATTGATATATAATTTACGTTACAATATTACCATCAGATTATATTATTAATTTTTTTAAAATCAATAGATTAAATTACTAACCGTGCATAGTACGAACGAATATAATTCGTAGTTAAAAAGTAAAAGCATAATGGTAAGTGGGCCACCTATCCCAATTCCATCACATTTATATCATTACTCATTAAACCCCCTCTCTCCCTCCCCCACTATACATATACATATGTAGATTAGTACTATATAATATGGTCTCCCACATTTCCTCTTCTCTCATCGTCTTCACCACCAACTCCACTCCAATTATAGCTCCATTAATCTCACCCATGGCGGCTTTTTCCTCCTTCTCTTCTCTCTCTACTTTCAGCCTCCACTTCTCTTCCCAATCTTCATCCGTGAACAAGCAGAGAGTGGGTGTCGTCACCGCCACCATATCGGAGAAGCCTTCGATTTCTCAACCAGCGCCGCCGCCGGAGAGGCTCCCGGTCAGGAAGATCCCCGGAGACTACGGGCTTCCGTTCATCGGGCCCTGGAAGGATAGGCAGGACTTCTTCTACAACCAAGGGAAAGTTGAGTTCTTCAAATCCAGAATCCAGAAATACCAGTCCACTGTTTTCAGAACCAACATGCCGCCGGGGCCTTTCATCTCCTTCCATCCCAACGTCGTCGTTTTGCTCGACGGCAAGAGCTTTCCGACGCTCTTCGACACCGGGAAAGTAGAGAAGAAAGACCTGTTCACCGGAACCTACATGCCCTCCACCGATCTGACCGGCGGCTACAGAATGTTGTCCTACCTGGACCCGTCGGAGCCGAACCATGCGAAGCTGAAGAAGCTCATGTTCTTCCTCCTCTCTTATCGCCGCGATCACGTCATCCCCGAGTTCCATAGCTGCTATGTGGAGCTGTTCCAGGGTTTGGAGGATGAACTCGCCACCAAAGGGAAAGCTAGTTTCGGCGATGCGAATGATCAAGCTGCCTTCAATTTCCTGGCCCGATCCTTCTACGGCGCTAACCCGATCGACACCATGCTCGGGCCCGACGGCCCGAAGCTCATCAGCAAGTGGGTTCTGTTTCACCTGCACCCCTTGATCAGTCTGGGTCTACCTAGACCACTAGAAGACGGCATTCTCCACACATTCTCTCTCCCCCCATTTCTGATTAAGAAAGACTACCAACGACTCTACGACTTCTTCCACCAGAACGCCACCGCCGTTCTCGATCGCGGCGAATCCCTCGGCGTCTCTCGTGACGAGGCCTGCCACAACCTCGTCTTCGCCACCTGCTTCAACTCCTTCGGCGGGATGAAGATCTTCTTCCCCAACATGCTCAAATGGGTGGGCCGAGCCGGAGCCAAGCTCCACGCCGACCTGGCTCGGGAAATCCGATCCGCGATCCGATCCGCCGGCGGCAAAGTCACGATGGCGGCGATGGAGAACATGCCGCTGATGAAGTCCGCCGTGTACGAGACGCTGCGGATCGAGCCGCCGGTGTCGTCGCAGTACGGCAAGGCCAAACGCGACTTCGTGATCGAGTCCCACAACGCGGCGTTTCAGATCAAGGAAGGGGAAATGCTGTACGGATTCCAACCCTTCGCGACCAGAGATCCGAAGATATTCGATCGGGCCGAGGAGTTTGTGGCGGAGCGGTTTGTCGGCGAAGAGGGGGAGAAGCTGCTCAAGCATGTGGTGTGGTCCAATGGACCGGAGAACGAGGGCCCCACCGTTAGCAACAAACAGTGCGCCGGCAAGGACTTCGTGGTGCTCGTCGGAAGGCTGCTGCTGGTGGAGCTCTTCCGCCGTTACGACTCGTTTGACATTGAGGTCGGCGAGTCGCCGTTAGGCTCCTCCGTCACCGTCACGTCTCTTAAACGGGCCACTTTCTAGAAGAGTAGTCATGATTATACGTTTATTGATTTATTTTTATATAGTAGTCAATGCTGAATTAGGAGTCTACTATTTATCCCGCTGAATGTTGACTCGCCGGAAGAGGTGGCGGCCCAGCGGTGGGGCAATAATTGATGAGACTGTAGATGCTGAGTCAACTGTATATTTGTAATTGTAATTTGGATGTGTGACATATGTGAGGTGATTTAAAAACAATTAAATAAATAGATAAACTTTTATTGTAATTTTGAACAAACTGTTTGGAAGTCATACAACAGTGTGGGGTTTGTAAAATCCAGAGGAAGAGAATATTTATGCATTGTTGGTCTTGAATAGTATGAAACAATGAATCTCGTGTCCTAAAAACAAAAACAAAGAGAAATTATATCCCACCCATAGATATTGTAACAGCATAATCCAGGTGATGTGACATGCCATGCCATGCATCCCCTGCATCCATACACTCGTTCTATTCGAGTCATAAGTGATAGGTTTGCATCTAACGTGGTCGAACTAATCACATTCGAATTATTCGGGAAAGTGAACTGATTTGAAGACCAATCGATGCGAACAGAACGGAGGAGCGAGCAGAATATGGATGCGAACAGGAGAGTTCGTAATTCATAGGGAAACGGACACGAACTAACTAAACTTTCGGGATAAGAAGACGAACTGATCCTGAAGCGAACTAGTTTAAATTTGAATAACCGCCACGATCGCGGATATCTCATCCATTTTCCACTTTTTCAGGAAAGAATCTAACTGCCACGTCCTTCAGGAAGTATTTATAGCCTTCATTTTCTTATTCTTTAACACACATGAAAAAAATATACAATATCATTAGAAGAAAATAGACACTAGTTTTTCCGGATCACTGACTTGAGCGTCGGAGTCTCCTCACTGGGAAAATCCCCGGTGTTCTTTGTTTTGCAGGTATTTCTGATCGGAGAATTCTAATTTGCATCGGAGAAAAAGAAGATCTGAACGGGAACAAAATCAATTGGCAACGTCTGTGGGAAGTATCGCAACTTTGAGTTCTTAAGACGTTGAGAAATTGTGAAAATGGTGAATACCAGGGGATCTCGAAGGAGGTTAGAAGAAGGAGCACAGTCTGTAAGGCAGGATGAGGACCAAAGTTCTGCACCGGTGAATCCTCCCGGCACTGTCACTTTGACGCCGGAGGAACTTTCAAATCTGATAGAAGCGGCTGTTCAGAAAGCTTTAGGCAAACAAAGGGTCGAGTCACAACAAGGTAACACTGATGTTTATGCCAGAAAGGAGTAGGAAGATGATAAATCTTGAACGGATGAGCAGGAAAGTCGATCCGATCATCCTCGCGGCCAGAAGCGAGGACATGTAGAACTGTCCGAGAAGGTGGACGATCTGAGAAAGGAGTTGCGCGAAGTCCAGAGGACTGTTCGACGAATTCCTAGAAGTTCGAGAGGAAATCCTTTCTCTGAGGAAGTTATGGAGGATGAATTACCGGCTTCTTTTCGGCCGGTTAACTTTGATTATGATGGTACCACAAATCCATGGGATCATTCATGTAGATTCGAGAATACTGCTCTACTACATCGGTATTCAGACGGTATTAAGTGTAGGGTGTTCGCAACTACTCTTACCAAGGCCGCCCAGACATGGTTCAGCCAGTTGAATGATGGGATGATCCACAATTTTGAGCAGTTGTCGGAGTTGTTCCTACATCAGTCCGCTAGTTCGAGGAGACATAGGCGATGTACTCAAACTTTGTTTGGCGTGAAACAGAAAGGGGATGAAACGTTGCGGAATTACGTTAAAAGATTTACAACTGCTACTTTAGAAGCTCCTGAAGCTTCAGATGATTTGATCGTTAGTGCTTTCATTCAAGGTCTGAAAGAGGGTGACCTTCATACTTCGCTGGTTAAGAAAACACCCAAAAATTTCGATGACCTATTGCAAAGATCTACCAAGTACATTAACTTGGAGGAAGCAGTTCGGATGAAAAAAGGTGAGAGCTTGAATCGAATGAGTAGACCACAGGAGCATGATGTGACAAGGAAAAGAGAAGGAGGAGAACACCGAATGAGATTTGCACCACCCTCTTTGAGAGATAATCGAACAGGACGGAGATATGAGCAGTACACTCCCATGACTATGCCACCTGGACAGGTGCTAATGGAAATATGGAACCTGCCCCAACTAAAATGGCCGTCAACTTGGAGCCATAATCCGAAGAAGCCACCCACCTTTGGCAACAGTAAATTGTGTCGATTTCATAATGAATATGGGCATGGAACTGATGAATGCTTACATTTACGAGATGAGCTGGAAAGATTGATCAAGGAAAATAAATTAGCTCGGTTTGTCCGTTGGACTCAATCAAATCGTGAGCAGAGGAATGATCGAGAAGAGCCGAGACGGGAAAGAAGGCAAGAGCAACAAGAACTGCCTCCACCTCCACCTCTCCCACCGCGAGCTAGACCCAAACGGGAAGAAAGACCCACTATTCATATGATCATGGGTGGGCCAACAGATGGAGATTCCAACAGAGCTCGGAAAGTGAGACTTAATTCTGTTAGGCAAGAATAGAATACGGTTCATTCAATCTTCGAGGATGTGGCGATCGAGTTCGGAGTTCGAGATCGCGTTGCTATTCAAAGTCCCCAGTTCGATGCTATGGTGATCGTTGCTGAGATAGGAGGCTTTAATGTTGAGCGGGTGTTTGTTGATATTGGAAGTTCGGTGGATATTATGTTCATGGATTGCTTCAAGAAGATGAGATCGACAGTGGAGGTAAAATCTGTAGAAACTTCACTTTATGGTTTTGCAGGAGAATCCGTGACGGTATATGGCAAGGTCCAACTTCCCATGGTGCTAGGAGATGGGGAATGGAGACAAAATAAGACAATGACTTTTCTCATAGTGGATGCACCCTCTCAATATAATGTGATTCTAGGTCGTCCTTCCCTAAGCTCATATGCTGCAATCATTTCGCCTGCACATTTAATGATAAAATTCCCTGTTGAAAATGAGGAGGGACGCGTAGTGGGAGTGGGAGTGGTTCATGGTGACCAGCAAACTGCTCGACGTTGTTATGTAGCAGCAGTTCGACAGTCCGAGTCTGATGTTCGACCAATTAAACAGAAACTGAGACATTTTGGGGATCAACAAAATGAAATTATCATATTGGGCATATTGAGGAGATCCAGTACCCTCGATGGCTGGCCAATGTTGTACTGGTCCCGAAACCGGGGAATAAGTGGCGGATGTGTATCGATTTCTGAGATTTGAACAAAGCTTGCCCCAAGGATCACTATCCTCTTCCACGGATCGATAAGTTAGTGGACTCAATGGTAGAGTGCGAACTTCTCAGTATGATGGATGCAGCGCAAGGATATCATCAGATCATATTACATCCGAAGACAAACCCAATGTAGTTTTTATTACTTCTTCAGGTACATATTGCTATACAATTATGTCATTTGGGTTGAAAAATGCAGGAGCTATTTATCAGAGAATGGTGGATGAAGTGTTTAAACACCAATTGGGTCGTAACATGGAAGCATATGTCGATGATATGTTAGTGAAGAGCATACAGACGAACACACATGCGGAGGACTTGAGGGAAACGATGGCAACAATCCGAAAACATGGGATGCGGTTAAATCCAACCAAGTGTTCGTTTGGAGTAAAAGCAGGAAAGTTCTTGGGATATATGGTTACGAATAGAGGGATAGAAGTCAACCCCAACAAAGTTCAAGCTATACAATGAATGTCACCCCCTCGAACCATAAAAGAGGTACAAACACTAACTGGTCGTATCGTTGCTTTGAGCAGGTTTATATCAAGGTTGGCAGATAGGGGTTTACCTTTCTTCAGAATCTTAAGAAAGAATGGCCAGTTCAGTTGGGATGCAAATTGTCAAAAAGCATTCGAGGATTTGAAGGCATTTCTCCTCTCACTTCCTTTGTTGAAACAGCCCGTTAAAGAAAGTACGATGATTGTGTATCTAGCAGTCGGAGAGGAATCGGTCAGTTCGGTTCTTATTCGTGAAGAAGGTAAAGATTAGTTCCCTGTATATTTTGTTAGTAAAGTTCTCAATGGAGCCAAAATTCGCTATACCGAAGTAGAAAAGGTTGCTTAAGCCTTAGTCACTACGGCGAAAAGGTTGAGACCATATTTTTTGGGGTATGCCATCACAGTACGAACTAACCATCCTTTAAGTGTAGTGTTAGGGAAACCGGATGCGTCAGGAAGGTTAGTAAAATGGGTAATTGAGTTGGGACAGTTCGACTTAAAATACGAACCGCGAACAACTATAAAAGGCCAAACATTGACAGACTTTATTCAGGAGACAACCAAGGTACAAGACAAGAGAGAATGAGAAGTGTTTGTGGATGGATCGTCATCCTGGCAAGGAGCAGGAGCTGGGATATTGTTGATTAGCCCAGAGAAAGATGAGTTAGAATTTGCCATAAAATTTCAATTCAAGGCATCTAACAATGAAGCGGAATATGAAGCTTTTTTTTGCAGGGATTGAGAATAGCCGAACAGGTCAGAGCTCGAGATTTGATAGTTAAATCAGATTCACAACTTGTGACCCAACAGCTTCGAAACCAATGTGAAGCTAAGGAAGATCGCATGATTTCTTATGTGCAGAAGATAAGAGAAATGGAAAAACGATTTGAAAAACTCCAGATCGAACAGATACCTCGGAATGAAAATCAGAAAGCGGACTATCTGGCAAAGATTGGGAGTTCTTTACAAGATTGTTCACGGAGAAGTATTACTATTATGGGAGTAGGAAAGGAAAATGAAGTAATGAATGTCAACCTGGCAGAACATGATTGGAGAGTTCCTTTCTTGAACTTTTTAGGAGGAGCGAGAGAAGGACATGCAAAAGATCTCGAGAAATTGGAAAAACAAGCTCGATTCTATTACATTCTTGATGGAGTGTTGTACCGAAAAACCTTTCTACTTATAGATGCGAGATGCTTGTCCTAAGAAGAAGGAATCAAGGTTCTAAAAGAAGCACATGAAGGAGGATTCGCCGAGCATGCAGGAGCACAGACGCTCGCTTGAAAGGTCGCACGAGCTGGTTTCTATTGGCCTACAATGAAGAATGATGCTGAAGAGATAGTTCGGAAATGCAACTCCTGTCAGAGACATGGGTGGAGAATTCATACTCCGGCGACAGATATGCTTACTGTATGTTCGCCTTGCCCTTGTGCTAGATGGGGAATTGACATAGTCGGCCCACTTGTTAAAACCAGAGGAAATAAGCAGTTCTTGGTGGTGGCCGTGGATTACTTCACTGAGTGGGTCGAAGCTGAACCTTTGGTTAAGATCGCTGAGCCCGATATGATCCACTTTATATGGAAAAGTATTTGTTGAAGGTTTGGTTTGCCAAGGATTTTGGTGTCAGACAATGGAGATCAATTTAGAGGCAAAAAGATCACAGAGTGGTGTAAAGAAATGAAAATTTTACAAGTATTTACCCCAGTGGTTCACCCTCAGGCAAACGGACAAGGTGAAGTGGTTAATCGAATCATATTGGATGGACTCAAGAAACGGCTCGAATTTGAGAAGTCAAATTGGGTGGACGAACTGCCATCAGTTTTGTGGGCGTATCGAACTTCAGCTAGATTGACCACTGGAGAAACTCTTTTCAGTCTGGCATTCGGAATGGAAGCAGTGGTCCCAGCTGAAATCCAAGGAGAAGCTCTACAGATTACTAACTTTGATCCTCAGCAGAATGAAGAATTGATCAGAAACTGATTTGTTATTTTTAGATGAGGTCAGAGATGAAGCCAGAATTCGGCATGAGCTATACAAAAGACGTATTCAAGCGGCCTTCAATAGGAAAATTCAAAAGAGAGAATTCCAAGTAGGGGATATGGTTTTAAGACAATCTGATGCCTTGTTGGAGATCGGGAAATTGGATGCCATTTGGGAAGGGCCATATACTGTTTCAAAAGTTTTGCCCGGTGGATCTTACGAACTCACTGATGAAAGAGAAAAGGTGTTGCCCAGACCATGGCATATCAATTACTTGAAGAAATTTTATACTTGAAGTATCGCATGTCAGTATGTTGTTTTTTACTCCTTTTTAAAATTCCTGTTGCTTTAATGAAATAAGAGATCTTTTGCACTCCGTGGATGTAGGTCGACTTGACCGAACCACGTTAAATCCCTGAGTCTTTTTTTCGCTGGTTTACATATAATTATTTGTGTATCTGTTCGAACTATATGATTAAGTGAGCTTAAGAGTTCCCTCGGAACTTAATGATTAAGCAAATTGAAGAAGTTCCCTCGGAACTTAATGATTAAGCAAATCGAAGAAGTTCCCTCGGAACTTAATGATTAAGCAAATCGAAGAAGTTCCCTCGGAACGTAATGATTAAGCAAATCGAAGAAGTTCCCTCAGAACTTAATGATTAAGTAAACTGAAAAGTTCCCTCGGAATTCTACAACCTTCAGCATACCCTTATTCGGCAGAAGAAAGTACTCGCTCTGAATACCTCAATTTCTGAATGAAGTATTCAGCGAAGTGAAATGCATGATTGAATGAAGAGATATACCCTTGTGAAACGAAGAGTTTGTGATTAAATCGAACTACTCATTTCTGATTGTCTTTCAAAAAAGGGGTACAAGGACAGAAAAAAAAAACAAACTTATCCAAAAAATTGTTACAAGGAAATTGATTAAAAATGATCAGGAGACGGAGTTGACTCGGAGGTTGGGTGGTGGATCGAAGTCGGAAGCAGGGGATCAAACATGTCCTTTAGCAAGTCCACAGTCGGACTGGGATCCAGTTCGACGGGTGCTGGAGGAGACGAACTGGGACTAGGATTGTCGAGTTGATTGTCGGGAAGAACTTCTTTGAGCGCTTCCTCTAAACAGCCTGTCCACCAGTGTGTGTCAACATCTTCATCTGGATCCCTGTGCCAACCAGGAGGAATGGGAAATGTTTGTTGCAGCTTCTTGCCCAGCGAATTCACATCGAACTGGAAGGCCTGCCCCACTTCCTCTTGGCAAAGTCGGACCCCCTCTCTAAAGTAAGCTTCGGCCATAGGAGCTGCCTTCGAAAGGAAGAGGACGGAATTCTAGAGATGGGATACGAGTCTCTCTCGGAAGTTCTCCGCTGTTAACTCCATTTCCGCACTCCGAGCAAAATGATAAAAGCCCTCGTTCCATATGGCTTTTCCGAACTCAGCTCGGGTACTTTTCTCCTGCTCTAACTCCTCTTTTAGACTCTGAATTTCGGCCTCCGCATTTAGATAAGCAGACTGCTTTTCCATAGAGAACTTCTCCTTAGCCAGCAGCAACTCTTCCCTCCTGGCTACCTCCGAACGAGCAAGTGCCAGCTCCACTTCCCGCTCTTCCAACTTAGCGGACAGATTTTTGGCTTTGCCGGCGTTGATAGTTAGATCGCTCTCCAAGGTCTTCTTTTCCTCCACCACCTCCCTCAGTCGATACCGTCGGCGGAGGGCCCTTTTGCCCACAGTCTCGAAATATTTGGTTAAGTTCGCCGCCTTAGTCAGGTTTGCTCTCAACTCTTTTGTTTCAGCATCTTCCTCCTCCTCCGCAGCCTTATCACTCCGAACGATTGCTCCCTCCTGAACATCCGAACTAGCCTGAGTTCCTCCATCAGTTCTCTGCTTCTTGGAAGCTTTTTGTGAACTGGAGGGCCCTTTCTTCTTCCTGCGTAGGGAAGTTGTAGTTTCAGCTGCCTCCTCGTTGACTTCTTTTACCGGGTCAATAGCATCAGAAGCCTGGGCAGCAGGCAGCGAAGAAGAAGGACGAGCACCCACGACAGCCGGGGGGGATGCAATAGAAGTACTGCCCCCTCTGTCGAGCTGGGAGCTTTAGAGGCTAGTTCGCTAAGACGTCTCTCCTCTTCCTGGCGGAAGGTTGCCGCTTGCTTAACATTTACTGCTCCTTCAGAAGGAGAAAAAACAGTCTTCTTTGCCTCAGGGGCCGCTTCGTCGAATCTGAAGAACTTGTTCATCGTCTTGTCTGCAATACAACAATTCAAGTGATAAATATGATACAGTTCGGCAAATTGAAGCAGATATAATAAGAGAAATAATGATAAAAGTTCAAGCAACCTAGATTGAATTTGCGGGGAACTCGACTGTTCGGATAAAATCCCCAGTAAGACAACAACAACTCACAAGAACTCATTTGAACTATATCGAATGACCCCCAACGGAAGAGCCTATCCAAGGCCGCGATCTCAAAATCCCTAGGAGGAGAAGGATCAGTCCAGTTTGAAGTCTCAGCCGAAGGAATAGATTGGAAAGGCTGGTTCACTGGTGCACGAACCAAAAAGTAATATTTCTCCCTGGAGCTGATCTTATCATCTCCTGACGATAAAAATCGAGCTCGTTTCCCTCCACTACGGGGACTCAAATAAAAGCGGTAGGGATTAGTGTGTTTAAGAACAAAACAAGAGTGGAATCGATCAGAGGTTGGTTCGACGCCCATCCACTTGCACACCATATAAAAAGATAGGGTTAAATGCGCGAAACCCCCTTGTGTTTACGAAATGTTGCGTCGGACCCCCCTGTGATAAGGAAATTGCATGGGGAACATGTGAAAGTTCATAAACTCGACGTGAAACCCCCAAAATCGTTAGACTTCACGAGAGTGTATTGCACGCGCCTAAAGTGCGAATTTTCTTGATTTATAACCATTATTTGACTATGAAAAGACAAAATTAACCTCATTTACATTATATATATGTTTGTATATTTTGAATTATTGTGATTGCATTAAAACCCCATGAAATTTTAATCATCCAAATACAATTATTTATTTTAATTTTAATAATTGAGAAAAATGATAAAAAAATTGTAATAATTGAAAAAAAAAGAATTTTAAAAATTGTTATAATTTTAATAATGAGATATTTACATCATCTTCTTCATCAACCGAGTGGAAGCAGCGTCACAGCGGCGGAAACAGAAAACAAGTGGCGAGTCACGGCGGGTGCACGGCGGCGGGAGAGTGAAACAGCGTCGGAAGAGAAGGTGGATTTGAGCCCGAGAAGGATTTTTTTAATATTTTTTTTGGAATTCTGAAAATCAGGAGCAAAAATTAAATGACATTATTGTCATCAACGAAGAATAATTCTGGTAAAGGAAAGAAGAAGAAAAAAAGAGGCATAATTTTCTCTCTCCAAAATCAAATCCTCAAATGAAAATGAAAATAAAAATGGAAGAAAAAATCTCTTTCTGGAGCATTAGCAGATACGCAACCAGACCATCACCATGCCTATCTCTCTGTGCAGGCAAACACAGATCCAACCAGACCATCGCCATGCCTATCTCTCTCTGCAGGCAAACACAGATCCGAAGCAGCACGGCGGGGCGGCGGCGCAACCAAATGAAGCAGATCCGAAGCACAAATCAGATCCGAAGCAGGCAAACACAGATCCGAAGCCGATGAAGCAGGTGGTGGAGAAGGAAGAAGACGAGTCCAAAGCCAGACCAGCGGGGCGGCGGTGCAACTAGATCCGAAGCAGCACGGCGGCGACGGCCCTCTCGTCAAAGCCGATCGAACCAGTGAAAGAAAAGAGAGGAAGAGAGGGAGGAGAGAGAAGGGGGGAGAGAGAAAAGAGGATGGTGGCGGTGGTGGTGGCGATGGAACGGCGACGGCGGCGATAGGTTCGTCGCCGGCCGCGTTGGTGGCGATCGTGAATGAATAGGGGAGAAGAAACGGTTAGCCCCAATGTATATCAAGGATATAACGGGAATTATGGTGTCAAAATTTAACGGTGTTAACTCCTGTTAAATCAAGTGGGACGTGTGCCGAGTTTATGAACTTCCACGTGTTCCCCATGCAATTTCCTTATCACAGGGGGGTCCGACGCAACATTTCGTAAACACAAGGGGGTTTCGCGCATTTAACCCTAAAAAGATACGATGTAACTTATGGAGTTCGGATGCAATTGGTTTGGACACACACCAAAAGCCGAACCAACCTCTCGAAAAAAAGGGTGGATAGGGGGAACTAAACCTAAAGTGACATGTTTCAAAAACCATGTCTGACAACTAGTCGGGGCTCGATGTGGACGATCATCGGGGCTGGGAATCACAACAGTATAGCCCCCCACCATGAGCGAACTCAAAAGAATAGTGTGGGTTTGGGTTGTTTTGGTTGCAGAAAAAACAGTATCTACAGTCTTTTTGCGAGATCATTTAGGAGGATTGGAAAGGTTTTGATGGCCAGAAGAAGAAGGTTTGGGAGTTGGAGATTCAGAAACAGGGCGTAGAGGGAATTCCTCAAATCCCTCATCTGATTCGCTCTCGTCTCTCAGAACGATTAGAGAAGAAGACGCCATTGCAATGAAAAAGGAGAAGGAAGGGAAAATGTACCTGGTTTGTTTGAAGAGTCCTAGAAATTGCAGAAGAGGAGTTCTTGTTTACGTGAGAATATACAGTAATTTTGCAGAAGGGTTTTCTTGAGAAGAGAAGGTGGTATATATAGGAAGAAGACGACCCTTCGTTTCTTGGGGGGGGGGGGAAATTTGAGCAACTCTTCAGTTTTGGGGGAAAACAAAAAGTTGCGAATTTTCGGCCATTGGATACGATTTGATCTAACGATGGAGGTGAAAAGGTGCCTCGGGATGAGGGAACTGACTAGCATGCGTCGCGTAAGAATGATTGATGGGATGCGTTGCTTCTAGAGAAAGCATCACATTTAGCAGCAATGCGAACTACATTAGTACGTGTATACACGCACTCCGAAGGGGGGGAGTACTGATGTGGTCGAACTAATCACATTCGAACTATTCGGGAAAGCGAACCGGCTTGAAGACCAATCGATGCGAACAGAACGGAGGAGCGAACAGAATATGGATGCGAACAGGAGAGTTCGTAATTCACAGGGAAACGGACACGAACTAACTAAACTTTCGGGATAAGAATACGAACTGATCCTGAAGCGAACTAGTTTAAATTTGAATAACCACCACGATCGCGGATATCTCGTCCATTTTCCACTTTTTTAGGAAAGGATCTAACTGCCACGTCCTTCAGGGAGTATTTATAACCTTCATTTTCTTATTCTTTAACACAGATGAAAAAATATACAATATTATTAGAAGAAAATAGATACTAGTTTTTCCGGATCACTGACTTGAGCGTCGGAGTCTCCTCACCGGGAAAAATCCCCGGTGTTCTTTGTTTTGCAGGTATTTCTGATCGGAGAATTCTAATTTGCATCGGAGAAGAAGAAGATCTGAACGGGAACAAAATCACATCCATCCACTTATATTGCTCATATGATCCCCCTGCACGCTTGTGTATGTTAAAAGAATGTGATTTTGATATTATTTATGTGTTTGGTTTGAAGATTGTGAAATGGATTTAGGTTAATTGTGTTGGTTTAAATGATAACAATTTTATGAAAATAGGTTTATTTTCTAACTTTTTGTTTGTTTATTTGTTAAGATTGATAATATTGCCATAGACAATTATGCCCTTCCACCTATAAACAAATTTCTGTATCCTCATCTATACAATTCCGTTTTGGAACAAAAGTAAAAATTTTAAATTATTGGAGCAAAATTTATATTTCTAAGAGTGACACTTATGTGTATCCTTGGACACGATACCCCAAACTTGACCACTGCATGATATTAGATATTTACTATTCAAACATTACATGTATACTCTTAGGGCCCGTTTGATAGATGGGTTGGGATTGTCAGAGACTGATAAAAAAGAAGATATTATACTGTTCATGATTGTAAATTTATTGTTTGGTGTGGATGTTTTGTAGTAGGTTTGATTAAATATTTGTTGTTTGGTATGGATGTTGGAGGTTTGTTAAAGTTGGTTTATTTTTTATTTGTTGTTTGGTAGATGGGTTAATATGGATAGAACATTTGAATTTACTAAAATAACCCCCAAACAATAAAAATATTTTAAATGGCAAATTTAAATTCAAAATATAATGAATTACCATTTCTTCTTCTATTATTTAATTTTCATTATTATGTAAAATATACTTCTTTTACAGTAAATTTCATTAGTAAATTTAAACCTGATTTGGAATATTTCAATACAAAAAAGTAATTATTTCACGGTAATATAATACATAATAATAATCTACAATAAAAACTTGATATATTTACACTTGTTAAATGTGAATAAAAATATCCACCTAGGGCCAATTTCATCTCTCAAAATAATTTGTGAATAGTAAGGACAAAAAAGGAATTTCATATCAACCTACTGTATAAATGGGCTAAACCCATCCCAATGCCCAGGTTTATAAACCTACAAATTAAGCAACATAAACCAACATTTCAAACCCGGGCCAACTGCTAAACCTGGGCTTTACACCCACATACCAAACACCTGTCTAGGTTAGTTAACAAACCCTATAAACCTTAAACTAACTTACCAAACATCCCCTTAAGGTATTACTTAGAGCATGAGCATTGGTGAACAAAAATTTGTGATTAACAAAAACAAAATTTTGTTAAGTAATGTAAGGAGTTAATATGTGTGTGTTTTTATTGGTGTTATAAAGGTGTAGGCCATGTTCTGAAAAAGTAATAATAAACAATTATTGAGGAAAGAGAGAGAGAAAAGTTGATTATTATAATAATAAATTTATATTTTTTGTTATAGTTGGTTGAACAAAATTCATTTTTGTTCAAATGTATGAACAAATTTCATTTTTGTTAATAGTATGAACAAAAATTTAAGGAGATAGGAAGAGTTAGTATAATTTGTATTATGTGGTATTTTAATAGTATTTTTAATGTTTCACCAAATGATATTTATTGTTTGTTTCAACATGCATGCATATGTTTATTATTATTATTTTTTTGACTTGATTTGCATTGTTTTGATTTTATTTCTAATTTAATTTCGATCCCACAGAGACTAGTGAATTAGAACGATGTTAACTACCTAATTAGATTACCTAATTTTATCTAGGTGATCGAATTTAGAGAATCGAACCTAATTAACCTATGTCTAGAAATAAATAAACGAAAGAAAATATCAAACAAGAAAATAACAAGATGTTGCTTGTGTATTTGGATGTGGATGAATCATTGTGTCTCTCTGTGTCTCTCTTTTGTTTTGAGTCACAAAATCCCAATTTATATCTCACAATTAGGTTTGGAGTAGAGTTCTAGTTGAAACGGGGTCTGAAACGGCCAAACAAAACACGGCCCGGCCAGATCCGGATGACCCGACCCATATTGAACAACAAAACATAAATTTGAGCTCTAAAACACCTCGGGCGGGTCACAGGCGACCCGGGTCGGGTGGGTACTTCGAATTCTCCCTTAAGCTTAGCTCGTGCATTGAGACTCAACCTCACCCGGATTATGACTTCCAGACACTTTTTGACCCCGTATAAAACTCAAATTGGACTTTGGCATCTTGATGAAAGTTGTATCCCTTAAAGTTATCTATCCAATGACACTAATATCAACCCAATATGAGTTTTCTACACCAAGTTATGCCTAATTTACTGGAATCATGTCAGGATGAAAATTAGGACATTCTTGCACGACTTTCACCTTCTTGAGAAAAACTTTCAACATGAAAGTTGTAGAACTTCATCTTAGCTTTCCAAAAAGAGAAGAATCTTTGAATTTGGACTTCTAGAGATTGAGATATGATTTTTCTTCCATGACTGCTCATTTTCGACTCCCTATTTCTACTCCAACTTGGCATTAAATTCCACTATCTTTCATTCCTACCTAAAATGGTAAGTATCTAAAAATGCATATCAATGGTGGATGGTAACCACCAACACTATCTTTCATTCCTACCTAAAATGGTAAGTATCTAAAAATGCATATGAATGGTGGATGGTAACCACCAACACTATCTTTCATTCCTACCTAAAATGGTAAATATCTAAAAATGCATATGAATGGTGGATGGTAACCACAAATGGTAAGTATAAGTCAATACACAATTCCTATATATATGTGAGTGAATTATTAAAATTCTCATTCACGTGAACTCAAATTTTCTCTCAATTAGTCTACACTTTTCAATATGAATGATGATAATAGTACCAATTGGTGGGATCCTTCTTACTCATTCAATGCAACACCATTGGATCAAAGTTCACCAACAATTGGTGGTCTTGAGATCGAGATATGAATTTTCTTCCATAACTGCTCGTTATCGACTTCCTATCTCGACTCCAACTTGGCATTAAAATCCACTAGACTTTCATTTTGTGCTAAAATCAATACTTTTATAAAATATGGTAAACACATGCTCATACCTGCCAATATGGTAAAAAATAAATATGGTAAACACATATTTGGTGAACACATGCTCATACCTACCAATATGGTAAACACAACTACCTACATTTCCAGATTGCTCATACCTAAAAAATTTGGTACAACTACATTTCAAATTTAAGGATAAATGGTGGATGGTACCACCAATGGTGAAGTATGAGTCAACATGCAATCCTTCTATAAGTATGAGTCAAATCCTTCTACAAAAATTTGCTCATACCGAATATTTATGATGTTCAACGACTTGTCGAAATGCACAAGGAGCGTCAGTTTTCCGGGCAAGTTAGGAAATCTTGATTGCATGCATTGGGAATGGAAAAATTGTCCAATGGCTTGGAAAGGTCAGTTCACAAGGGTCATGGTTCACCCACAATTGTGCTTGAAGCTGTCGCGTCTTATGATTTGTGGATATAGCATGCGTTTTTTGGGGTAGAGGGCTCCCAAAATGATATTAACGTGTTGTATGAATTTGATTTATTCAACACAGTATTACAAGGATACGCACCCGCGACTAACTTTATTGTGAATGGTTCACAATATAAAATGGGATATTATTTAACAGATGGAATCTATCCAGAATGGGCGACGTTTGTCAAGGATTTTCCCTCTCCGGAGGATGTGAAAAGACGATTGTTTAAGGAAAAATAAGAAGCAGCAAGAAAGGATGTTGAGCGGGCATTTGGCATACTACAAGCACGATGGGCAATCATCAGAGGATCAACTCGTTTCTGGTATAAGAAAAGATTGAGACATATAATGTTAATATGTATTATTTCGCACAACATGATTGTTGAAGACGAGGGAGAATTAATCACGAATTGGTACAACGACGAACGTGATGAGCCTACACAACCAGTACATGGATCACACGAAGAATTTCAAGAGTATCTTCAAAGAAATTTCGAGCTACGTGATAATCAAATACATCACCAACTTCGAGCGGATTTAGTAGAACACATATGGAGACGATTTGGGGACAATTAAATAATAATATTACATTTATATTTCAAATGTATTTCAACGTATTATTATTATTACATGAATTGATAAATTCAAAATTTCCCTTAAATTTCATGTTATATACGAATTGAGACTATTGTGTATATATATATATATATATTTACAATAATTATTTAATTGATTAAAATGGATTTAGGTTTAATATTATTGATATAATTAAAAAAATTACAATTACAAAATGATTTTATTTGATATATATTAAGAAAAAAGTTAGTTGATGATGGGACCCACATATAATGATTGTGTTTTTTTATTAAGTAATGGAAAGGTGTGTTTTTAAAAAGTGTTTGTTTTTAAATTGATGTGGTGTCATGTTGGTCCCACCCTCTTAACAAATTTTTTGTTCACCAATGCTCATGCTCTTACATACAGAACAACAAATTAATACCTTTAGTGAATAAACAACTAATACCTTAAGACTGTGTATGATATGTAGGTTTAGGGTGGATTAAGATTGATATCCACCCTAAACACTTGTTTGGCATAAGAGTTTACAGCAGGGTTTCATCATGGGCCTGGGTTTCGTTTGCTGGGGCCTAAGTTTCGTCTGCGGGATAACACGAGATTACAGTCTGCTTTCTAAACCCACCATCTTTGGTGGGTTTGGAGTAGGCCCAATCATAATTAAAGTGAAATACCAAAAATACCCTTACTATTCATTACAAGATTACTATTTTGTCCTTCATTTTGATGAAAACTACATATCTACCTCATATATATACATAACTACATAGAACCCCTTGTGCAGAGAAATCCAACCGAGCTCGTCTTCTTTCCTGACCAGTTCGAGCGGCGGCCACGGGAGATGCTCCCTCAACAACGCTGATCGATCCAATGGGAGTGGAAACTAAAAGATTGTAATTAGGAAATTTGATTTTCTCAACAATTATTGCATTTACGCAGAATATATATCACATCTCCATTAACAACAGTATGTATCACTGATTTGTAGATCCCATATATGATAGAGAGCGAGCAGATCTAGAGAGGATAAAAATGCCAGATACGGCATTGAGATTCCTTTTGGAAAACCTCCCGCAGTTGGTTATCTACCACTCAACACTTGATCGACGACGCTAAGCACGAGATAGAGCAGCTGGAGAAGGATCGTCGCCTATTTAGAGCTCGTCCGTCAGGTTCGTGACATTGTTTACAAGGCGGAGAACATCATCAACGTTTCATCACGCAGTGAGTGGAAATGGGTTGCTGCTTTCAAAAACCTGCTTACGATCGTAAGGGTATTACATATTCTCTTCAACTCAAAATGCATCCTATAATATAAAGTTCTACCCGTTACATAGAAAAATATTACATAACACACAAAAAATATTACATTCTTTTTTATACTCGAACTGATGAAATCCACTTCATAAAATATGATTTAACCCAAAATTTTATCAGGCCATTTGGGGTTGGCTTTTCTATGGAGTTCTTAATCCTCCACTTTTCCCTTTAATAGAATAAGGGTATGTCAGATAGTTAACATCAAAATCAATATTTAAATATTTCTAATTAAAATAAAGTTTGGTTGATTTGATAGAGTAGTGTAACTTCAAAACCTACTAGGCCCGTTCTGTAGCAAGGTTGGGATTGATAGGGACTGATAGTAAATGAGGGATTACACTATTCATGATTATAAATTAGTTGTTTGGTGTATATGTTTTGTAGTAGGTTTGATTAATTTTTTTTGTTTGGTATGAATGATTGGAGGTTTGTTAAAGTTTGTTTATTTTTTATTTGTTATTTGATATATAGGTTAATAAGGATATAACATGTGAATTTACTAAAATAGCCCCCAAATTATTGGAATAATTAAAATTGGAAATTGGGGATTAAAAAAATTGAAATAAATTCACCCAATTTCATATCTCAATTCGAATGAGGTCTTCAAGGTTGGAGACAACATATTAAAGGTGAAGGTGACACTGAACCCATGAATAGAACCCACCTCTTTCATGTGCAAACAACAATATGAATATCAGTGCGTGTTAATAAGAATCATCCATGTGCAACCATCCATGTGCAAATGATAATAAGAATCATTCTCATGGGAACAACTGAAGAAGAAGCATGTCATTCAGATAGAGAAAGCCTAAGCAGCTATATAGATACATCTCATTCATTTCTTTTCAAGATGATAACGTTTTTATTCACCAATAGTTTCTCATTCAAGAGTACATTGCAGAAGACTTGTGATTCCATTAAGTAAAATATTAGGCGAAAATGTTTAACAACCACCAACCCCAAGCTTTGCCGAGAAAAGAATGTGCAGGAATCTCAACAATGAATCACAGAACTCCAGAAATTAGCTCGGTCGAAGGTTTCAAATAACAAAATTCTCCAAATAAAACAAAACTAGAATATTTTCCCTACCTTTAACGCACTTATCGTGGGAACCTATTGCTAACATATAACTACAGAACTTTTTGAATCTTCACAGTTGTCCTGCAGTACCTTCTCGTAGGCAGGTTTTGATTTAGCATCATTTTGTATTTGCAAAAGTCCTGCATAAATATCATTGGAGTTCAACATCCAACAATGTGCATAATGATTCCACCCCACATATCCCATAAGAACTACTATATACATCCATTAGATTAATTTTGCACTCTACACAAACCAAATTTTCATTCCTATCATTCATTTCGTTTGATCTAGATGATAAACCATGTCATACACAAATCACCAAACAAAGCATTTAACATTTGGAAAGCATCAATACTAAGCTCACTCCTCAGTGCTTGAGTTGAACAGTCACAATTCACAACTATATCCAACAACTATTGGAATGCTAGAATTAACTTTGACAACTATTGAAATCCAACAACTATATCCACAATTCCTTTTTTCTTCGTCTTCTTTGTTTACTGATTCTTCACCCAATATTACAGTACTTAAAGAAGAAAATCATACTCTGTCCCTCATGGCTAATAAATAAGAGAAAAAAGCTTACACATGCAGGAGTTCCACCCAATCATTGGATCCAACATGCTATAAACTAAACAAAAGATTAAAGAATCAGATGGAGTTGAGTAAATCAAGATTCGGGCCAACACCATATACTATCTGTTGGGGATTAAACAATGATCAAGATTACAAAAACGAATAATTTTGTAAACTAAGAGCAAGATATCCATTTTGCCCAAATTTCTAACACAATTTCAGCACACAACTACACAGGTGAGGAACATGCAAAAATGAACTGAAATTTGAAGGGACCAAATCAGATACGAAATTTTACAAAATGATTTCAGATCGAACCTGGTACTTTTTATTTCGTGTTGCTTGAGAGGTGGCTGCAGCTCTTTCAACCCAGGGTCCTTCTCCGAAGCGGATTCAGTCCAAAACCCTTCGGTTATGCTTTGTCGCTGCAACTTTATTGAAAAAATCCCTAGGTTGCCTATGGAGGACGACAGCGGGCTTCAGTTCTTATTGTGGAACAGGTGTTTGGGCGGCAGTGTAGGCCAGGGTTTTGGAGAGTTTTGAAGGTTGCCGACTATAAAATTGAAGGTACTAGCCTGGAAAATAAAAGGTCGCTGACGGTCGGAGAGGCTGGTCGGGGAAGCTTCGATGGGTTTGTCACAATCGATGTGGCCTAGGGTGTGGATGTGATTTCGGACAAAATAAAGGAGAAAAGAGTAATGTGTCAACGAATAGTAAGGGTGGAGACGAGAATTTACTTCAGGCCACTGTTGGGTTGGATCTAAACCCACCAAGGCTGGTGGGTTTATAAACCAACCCATACACCACCCTAAACCCAAGCATTCTAACCCAAGCCCAAAATAAACCAGGGCCGCACACCTGTTTACCGAACAACCGCTTAGGGTAGATATCAATCCCTGTCCAATCTAAACACCCTTACCAAACGGGGCCCTAATTAATTAAGTAGAAGTATTTTTATATTAAACTATTAAAATTATAGATTTTTTTTTTTGAGTTATTTATCAAACGAAAATTTTAATGTTACTATAAACTATATTATTAAAAATGTATAAAAGAAAACTAAAACATGACAAATAAATAAATAAAAAACTAGACATCTGTGGGTGCACTACAAAGATAAACCATATGAGTGGATTACAAATGCACTCAAATTTGAGTATGTAACGCCCCGTTTTAAAATCATGATTTCGCGTTACTTATATAAAAAATAGACCCTTTCAGTAATAATAAAGAAAACTCAATTTCGGAAATAACTGTAAAATATTAGTCCATGAAGCATTGGTATGAAATACGAATTTTTTTTTTTATGCAGCGAAAACGTTTACCTTGAAATTCCTTTCTTTACAAACACAATTTTAGTTCCATGAACGGAGTTATAGAAATAAATCATTTACATAAATAAATATATTTGAAATTTGTAAAATAAAACTCTTTATTAAAATCTTCTATGACCTTGATAATATCGGCTACTGGCATTTCACGTCCGCGTACCTTGTCCTAAAACATTTAAGCATATAGGGGTGAGTGCAAGAAAAATCACTCAGTGGGGTGGAAAAGGGGTACACATAAGCACGTCATTACAATCATCAATTATTCACTGCACGTAATCACATTGAATCATCATAACGTTACTCGGGTTTTTAAGCCCGGCATGAGTTTGGAGTTTTTAAGTCCAACATAAATGGACCATAATTGAAACCCTCGGGTAGCTAGTTCGCCATGAAACCTGGAGCCTTTAAATCCAGCGTGAAAGGGTCATATTTGAAACCCTTCGGGTATTTAACCCGCCGTGAATTGGAATTCCACCATGACCATGAACATTAACATTACACATAATTCACATTATATTGGAAATAAACGTTGAAGGTCAACGTTCAGATCCCATAAAGGTACCATAATTACTTTAATCACATTTAGTACAGTCGCATTTAATCAAGTTCATTCACATTAATATAAAGCAATAAACAACAAGAATTTACCCAAACCTTGAATATTACTCGATCTTTGCCAAAAGTTCTTTGCCCTTTTCTTCCTTCACCTTGCCTTTCATTCGTATTTCCTACATAATGTAGAAGCTCATCTTAATACTTAACTTGATCATCTATAAATGAAATAATCTATCAAATTAACTCTTGATAATGTTGATAACTAAGGGTTCTTAGTTTAATAAAAATTAAGGTTTATTTGAAAACTAGGGTTTTCCTTACTTAACGGTAGTTCGTCACACTTTTCGTATCATTTTGGAAGTCATTCTAGCATTTACTAGCATTGTAGGATATAATACACATAAAATATAAGTGTTTGGGGTCACAATATAATATTTAGCAAGGTCTAGGGTTCGTTTCGTAATTTCAGCAAGGTCCTGGGTCAAATTGCTATTTCTGTAGAATCTGGACGTCAATCTGCAATTAAAATTAAACTCCGGGGCTGAAATTGAATCCCTAATTAATGCAGGGACTGAGGAGCATTAACTTAATAGATCAAGGGTTGAAAATGAATTAATCATGAAATTGGAAAATTACAAGGAGGTCCTGGACAAATCAAATTCCCAACTCAAATCCCAACCCCCAAACCTCCTACCCCCTGCTGCCCCAGCCGCCCCTGCCACCGCCTGAGACCACTGCCGGCGACGGGCCCGTCGCGGGAGAACACCCAGCACGGTGCTGCCACCAACAACGACGCCCCCCTTCTCCCCAACAACACACGCACACACACGCTGCACACACATGCACGCAGTGCCACCGCCGGCGGCGCTGCACCCCATACACTTGAACGGCGGCGCCAACCCAGTGGAGGCAGAAGCAGGCGACGCGCAGAGAGAGAGAAAAAGAGAGCCATGGATGTATACACACACTTATATCTATGTTTCAAAATCAATGAATAAAGTGGAACCAAATCAGAATTTGTTGAATTGAATCAAAGGAGTACAAAAACAAGATAATTCAGTGAGAGTAAGAAAAAGAAGAGGGGGAAAAAGGCATGAACTGTTAAATTTTTACCCTTTCCTCAAGTGCACAAGCTCTTCTGCAGAAACCCCATTTCTTCTTCATATTTTGGGTGAAAGTGAGGAGGAAGGAGATTTGGTTCAATCCTTTACAGCAGATGAATTCACACATGGTGAAGAGAGAGAGATCGGGATCAGAGAGAGAGAGAATAAGAAAGAGATAAGAAGAGAGAGGGTGTGTTGAGGTGTCACTCATTAGGAGGGTGAGGTGGCTTTGGATGGTGACTCACCCTCCATTCTACACATAGAAACGGGTCCGGATTTGGAATATGAATCGAATTCGGAATTATATCTTCTTGGATCGAGATTTAATTGTATATTGAATTAAATTATTTAGGATATTAATTATTTGGGTCGAGATTTTATTTTGTGTATGGTTTACGGACAATTGAGTCCTCGTATAAAAATTATCTATCGAGTCCAACCTCATTAATTAAAATTGAGTTAAACCAATTAACACTATATATCTAATTTACTTATGATAAGAATTAAATTGACTATGGATTATTATTAACGATTTATTTTATCTTCTTCGTCAAATAAAATATTTACAATTTAATAATTAACTTTAGAGTATCATGATATTTTGTATTGAAATATTTTATACGTAAACTCTAGTGGCGAATTGATTTTCAGACCCAACTCTAAACCTCGAAAGGACATATCAAACTTAAATTTCAAGAATTAACTTATTAAAATTCTCATGAGCTCAGCTTAATTTTATTCGGGGTGTTACAGAGTAGATCAAATCCGTCGATTCAAATTAGTTTTCGAATATTAACAAAACAAATATGACTTACCATGATCGAAATGTAATCGACTATTTGAATATTAACAAAACAAATATGGATTACAAATGCACTCTAACATTAACAAAACAAATATGACTTCAAATATATTGTAAAATTTTAATCACCTAGTAGGTTTCGATTTTAAATTTTACGAAAAATTTGAGGTAATAAATTTACCATGATCAAAATGTACTCGACTATTTGAATTTCACAACATAATTAATATCATATTAATTTTGCTAATATTTAAAAATTTGATCAAAATCACAATTAAAGATAAGGTCATGAGACTTTACACGCAATACTAAACCGTAAATACACCCCCATATAAAATAAATAAATAAAATCAAATGTATAAAAATTCATTTTGTAAGTGTTTTTAATATTTTTATGGTGTGAATAATATCACCCTAAAGATCGTGGCTAGACCAACAATTAACCCTTTAAATTGAATTAGCCAATAGAACCACATGTAGGTTTTATATGACACCGTCTAATGAATCTTGTTATGGGAGACGTGTCAATCCATGACCGTTACTTAACAAAATATATAAGAATGAGTAGGTCTCTTGTGCATCAGGTGCATGGATCTTAGATCCATGCACCCGGGTCGGATCCGGGTAATCCGACCCGCTTTTTTTTTTTTTTTTGCGCTAGCTTTTTTTTCAATTTTAGTCATGACTTTTAGTTATGTTAAGAATACCTTTATGTAATGCGTAAGAATACCTTTAGGTTACCTTAAGGATACCATTATGCCCAGATTTCATACATTTACGTTAAGTTAGACATACATTTAGGTTATGTTAAGAATACCTTTAGGTAATGTATAGAGATACCTTTAGGTTATGTTAAGGATACCTTTGTGCCCAAATTTCATACATTTATAATTTAGGTCAGGCATACATTTATGTTATGTTAAGGATACTTTTATGTTATGTTAGAGATACCTTATCCATAAGGTAGTTGTGTTACACATTTTGTACACATAGGTATCTCTAACATAACATAAAAGTATTCTTAACATAACCTAAAGGTATCCTTAATATAACGTAAATGTATGTGATCTGGAACGAATTCTAAGGGTATCAAATCAGGATTTCAAAGGAACCTAGAATCACGATTTCAAAGGTATCTTTAACATCACCTAAAGGTATTCTTAACATAACCTAAAAGTATGTTTAATATAATCAAAAGGTATTCTTAAAATAATTAAAGGTATCCTTAACATAACCTAAAGGTATGCTTAACATAACTAAAAGGTATTCTTAACATAACATAGTATGTAACCTGGAATCACGATTTCAAAGGTATCCTTAACATCACTTAAAGGTATTCTTAACATAACCTAAAGGTATGCTTAATATAACCAAAAGGTATTCTTAACATAACTAAAGGTATCCTTAACATAACCTAAAGGTATGCTTAACATAACTAAAAGGTATTCTTAACATAACGTGGCCTGTAACCTGGAATCAGGATTTTAAAGGTATTCTTAACATAACTGAAAGGTATCCTTACCATAACTTATAGGTATCCTTAACATAACTGAAATGTATCCCTGAAAGGTATCCTTACCATAACTTAAAGGTATCCTTAACATAACTGAAAGGTATCCTTAACGTAACCTAAAGGTGCGCATCCGCCCAGGCGCGTGGGAGCGCGTGAGGGCGCGTCAGACGCGCGTACACGCGCGGGTCAGGTCGGGTGCATGGATCGATGCATAAAAGTTTTTGTGTATAAGAATTTATGAAAATTGATTCAATTTATAAGTAGAAAATGATTTGTCTCACAAAAATTATTCAGTCATATCAAAGTATTTGTGTAAAAATAGGAATCGATGTTTCTTATGTAAGTATCTTTATATATACAAAAAACACAAACATTGTTAAAAATAAATTGGCAATGTTTTCCTGCCTAAACTCCATGTTATTTCTGGAAATCAATATTATAACAAATGATATTTAAAGTGTATTTATAAATTAAAATTTAAAATATGCAATATTATACATGAGAAGCACTTGTGTACCCCCGGGGTACAGATCTACGAACAAAACCCCCGATCCGCTCCAAGACCTATATATATATATATATATATATATGTTTGTCCCAAGTGGTTACAGAGGTTCGGGGGGGAATGAACCTTTTCACTTTTTCGCACTTTCCTCTCTATCTCTGCAACTTGTTGTAAGCTATCGCTGCTTGCAGCAAATTATAGCAGTTAAGTGTTCTGCTTACAACAAACTAGTTACTGCAGCCTAATCACTTTCATCACTTTCAGAGTTTATGCACATCGAAATTGTAAGTTGATAGAGAGTTCAACAAATATACTAAGTCTTTTAACTATATAGTTAACAGACTTAGTTCATAGATAAACACAACAAAGCCATAGAATATGCATGCAGCAGATATAAGATATGAATGCTGAAAGCAGTTGAAGATAACACAAGGCTTTATAGAGGATCGAAGATGGTATAAGCCTTCTACATCCTCTCTTCTCCTTTACAAGGAGGATATCCACTAGAGCTTTTAGATTTATAGGACTCTTCCTACTAAACACAACTCTAAGGACACAAACCAGCCTACTAAAGTTCTTACTCAACTCTTAGGTTTCAACAACTAGACAGAATCCATACAATATGTTGTCCTAAACAAGACCAAAACACACAGCAAGGATTCTCTTCCTCTCAACAGTGGACACTGATTAAAACAACCTACACACAATATATGAAACATTTAAAACAAGTTCTTCAACTGTGGTGAAGCCAAAACAGTCCTAACATCTTCAGTAATGGAATGCTCTGCTTCGTATTGAGTGAAGGACTGAAAGTGTTGGATATTTATTTAAAACTTTGTTGATCGTTGAATGCTTGAAGTTCAATGCGCGATTCAAAATTTCAGGCCACCTTTTCCTTTAGCCTCACTCATTCCTTTTATAGTTGCTGGAATGCACCAGTTGAAGAGTGCACATTCCACGCGTCTTCATTTCAGCTCCTCTCTTCTGTTGCTGCATCCTGATCGTTGATCCATTCACGCTCAAGCATATTCTCATTTGATTCGATCTGGATGGTCAGCATTCCTTCTCCTTGATCCTCTTGATCTTCAAGGTACGCCCAATTAATGCGCTCCTGAAAAAGGTGGAGACATCTTCCTCTTTAAGCTCCAGCGCCATTAATTGCGGTTGTCCTTCTGTTGCAGTTTGCAGGCAGTTGCTCAGGTCAGGTGGCAGCTCTCAATTTACTAGCCGTCCTTGATTTGTCCTTTATGCTTCAGCCTGTTGAGCACTGCAGCATTAATTGAAGTTGATGTTTCCTCGTATCATCAGAAACATGTAGCTGATGTTTAGTTATTTGATGTTGATTCCGCTTGACAAGTCTCTCTTCAGTTGCTGCATCTAGACTCACTGCATCCAGTAGATTGCAGTTTCCAGCATGGAACATGCAGCAAAACAATTCTCATTAAGCTCTTCCAAGTGTAGTTCGCTGTATGCAGACTTCTTTCTCTCCATGTTGCGTACAACTTGCAGCTCTAGGTTTCGGTGGAAGACTTCAAGGCAGACTTTTGCTACTTATTAAAGACGAAGTACAAAATGAGAAAACATATGCAATTAAGTATAGTAAGGTTACAACGGGTTTTGTCTCATCAAAATACATCAAAGTTTCTTTTACAATTTCTCCTTTTTTTATGATGACAAAACCTTTGATAAAAAGTTGTTGTAACATACTAAAGATTTCCATTAGGTAAAAGTAAACATGAGACTTCTGTTTTAGCTCATTTTCTGTTTTCCTTTTTTTTTTTTTTGTGTTATCTTGAAGTCTTCTGTTTTTGCTCTTTTCTATTTTATTTTTATTTTCTTGGAGTCTTCTGTTTTTGCTCCTTTTATATTTTTCCTTTTTTTTTTTGATTTTATTTGTTTCCTGGTATCAATGCTGAATCTAAAACACATCAGAAAAGAAAAACTGAAGAACTGGGTTATGAAGAATTGAACACTTATTGGAAATGGAAAATACAATGCAAAAAAGTAAAGATAGGTAAAGGGATGGAGTCTGCTGCATTTACTCTGTGAATTACTGTCTTCTTGAAGTTGCAATAGGCTCTTCATTCTTCTCTTCAAACTTCAACAACTCCTTCCACCAGTTTATATTGACTTTTGGTAGATCTTCTCGAACTGCGCCTTCATCCTTGCATCATCTATCCATCGCAGCCAGAAGTCCTCCTAAAAATGTACTTGCTTCAATTTCTTCACCTCTTTCAACAGTTCCTGCTGCAGCGGCAGCTTTTCAGTCTTGAGCAGTTGCTCATAGTCCTTCATTGCTGCAGAGTAGTTAGGATACCCTTTGAAGTAGTCCATTTTGCAGAGAATCTTGAAGTATCTCAAGAATCTCGAGATCTTGTATAGCTTGATCTGCTCAAAGGTTTGATTCTTGTCTCTGGCTAGTGTTAACTTTGTGAAGATGTCCAGGTTCCAGAGGTCAAGATCCTTTGTTTGTTTGAGGTCGAGCAATATTGAAAATTGTGGAGATTTGTTGAATTGATCCATACTTGGAATTTCTTGTGGCGGAAACTTCTGCAGCGCTGCATCCACCTACTGTATAGCTTCAGATTTTTTCTCACCCACAATACCAAGTATACTGATCCACCTTTCCTCCTCCACCTTCTTCTCAGCTTCAATCTTCCTTGCAACATAGAACTTTTCATCCTCCATCTTCAGTAAGGCTCGTTTAGAAATCTTTTGCCTTTTTGAAGATGGCGAGTCTCCTCTACTTCTGCTGCTCTGGCCTCTCTTTCTGCTCCTTGAAGAACCAGCTGCATCCTTTCTTCAAGACTCCTTGGATACAACGTCCCCTGTTGTCCTGCTTGCAGCACCTCCTGCACCGCCAGCAACATCATCATCATCTTTTTTATCTTTCTTTCGCTGGGGTGGGGGAGTTGTCCTTCTCTTCTTTTCCATAAGATGCAGCAGTTCCTCTTTATCATCCTCTTATGCTGGATCGATCTCCCTTGCAGTGTCCTCCGTAGTTTGCAGTAGTAGCATTTCTGCTTCAGTCGAACCACCTTTTGTTAAGGCAGGAATTAACAAATTTTCAGCGGCTTCTTCCCCCTTTTTGGCATCATCAAAACCTCTCTCCCTAGGTGGTCTAATGCTGCACTCTACGGTTCAGCTATCCTCTGGAGAGTTTGATGCATCTTCCCCAGCAACAACTCTATATTAGCTAGCCTATCATCCATACTTTTCACCTTAGACCCCTGTTCATTGACTTCACTCTGTAAGGTGGTCAGAGTGCTGCCATGAGCTGTAATTGTATCAGAGATAGTGCTAAGAGTTTGCTTCATCTCACTTCTGAAGGCAGCAGCTTGTAGATCCTTTTTGTTCCGGACAGTGTGTTGTTTTGTCCATTCTTTATTCAGTGCATCCCAAAGGGCATTTGGGATCTTCTTGAGCTGCTCCACCATTTTCTTCAGATCGACGGTGGGTTGAGGGTTGGCTGACTTCTGCCAGTACCGGGAGACCTACCTCCGCAACCTTCTCCGTCGTTGCATCATTAGTGATTTCAACATTTGGAAGACCTGTCAGTACAAACTTGATGATATCTGATGGCTCCTTATCATCTGCAGTATGTTTCGGATACTTGGGTGAATCCTCGTAGTCCACCTGCTCTCCCTCCTCGCTGATCTGCTGTAGTGTCACGATCGGAGGTACACTACTCATCACTGTATCGAAGGTTGGAGAACTCCCTGCTTTCATTGTGGAGTCATCAGGTTGTAGTGACCTGACTAGGCTCTCTGTTCTCCTTCCTTCATGGCTGAGTTCCAAGGACTTGTAGCTGTGGCACATCATTATCATCTTCCGGCTTAGGTGCTACATCCTTCGGATTCACCTCACCCATAGACGAATTTACCTTTACAACAGTCGTCAGGGCATTCTCTATTGTTTCATCAGTAACTGCAGGCTTGGATTGCTTGCACCCCTTTCTCACAGTGATTGTAGAAAAGTAAGCCCTGGTAGCAGCAATCCTGACTTGAGCGTCTGCAGGAGGGATAAAGTCAAGCAGCATCTTGACATACCAAGTTCCAGCCCAGAGCATGAGAGTTTCTTCCATGACAGTCCAATCCTCCAAGTTTTGTAGCATCCAGCTTTCTTGCATCCTCATCTCCTTCCAGATAGGGAGGCTGGTCATCATCTTGTCATCAAAGGTCTTGAAGGAGAGTTTGAAAACTTCCTTCACTAGCCCCTCCCTGATCTTCTTTTACTCCTCCTCCTTTTGCTGTAAGGAGTGGATCGTGGCTCTCGAGCTCTTGCCCGACTTCTCCTTCAGTAGCCTCTGGATTAGCCTCATGCACAACCTCTTCCAGGGCCCATCCTTCTTTCGAAGAATTCTCTTCTTTTTTGTTGAAGTAGATGAAAGTTCAGCTGCTCCTGCTGCAACTTCCGGGGCATCTTCTGAACCCACAACACCTTCGTCGGTGGGCTTTTCTGTCTTCTTGCCATCATCTGTAACTTCGATGGGAGCTTCTTCTCTTCTTTCATTCCCTGTTGCTTTCCTCTCCTCCATCGGGCTAGGACCTTGTTTTTTATCCACACCCTCCATCTCTATGGTGTGATCATCTTTCCTAGATGCAGTAGAAGCACTGCTACATTCTATGGTTGCAACAAGACTAGCTGCCCTTGTAGGGTTCTTAGCTTTTAGCTTGCCTAGGCTCTTCTTAGGTATCCTTGCTACAACCAGCATCTCAGTAGCATCAGCAACATCACTAGCTGGAGCCTTCTCCCTTGCATCCATCCTTCTTGTTGCAGCCTTCTCTCTTGCTACAGCCTTCTTTAGCTCCACCTTCTGCAGCGGCTTGACGGTTTTCTCCGTCTTCTTCTTGGAGGCCTCCTTTGCAGGAGCTCTCTCCTTTCTCGAGGCTCCTTCTACATGTTCCTTTTCGTTTTTCTTTGATTTTTTTACAGAGGGGGTGCTGACTGGTTTTTCCTTGGGCTGCACTTTTTTCCCCTTCTTAGGTTCATTAAGGAACTTACCAGTAGCAATGGGAATTGGATCTTGAAGTGGGATGCCCAAATAGTTCAAGACGACACAAATGACAATCTTATAGCTTCTCTGATGAGTAGCCTTTGATGCTTATTCCCAAATCCTCTGAAGGATGAACCTGCTCCAGTTGACAGGTTCTTCGGCCATGATCACCGACATCATCCTATACCGGAGATCGGTGCACTTGTTATAGCACCCCAATCTGCCCTCAATAATGTAGGCACAAATGTCATGCAACAACGCGTACTCCGGCTTGAAGGCTTTCTTCAAAGTGCTCCTTTTGACTTCACCGTTCACTTCACCGGTGAAGAGCTCACACATCTCCTGGGATCTGTCTTCCCCAAACTGCAGCAACGCCTTTATGCCTAAACCTTCTGCTCCAATGCTGAAGGCTTTTCCAAGAGTTTTCGTTGAAACCTCATACTCTTTCCCCTGTTCAGAGAAGATGATGCTCGTCCCTGAATCACTTGTTCGAGCAGTGGATAGAAGTTCTTCACAGATGCCTCAAAATAGCCACATCCATGGTCCTGCACAAACCCTGCAATCTTTGTGGCTTGCAGCTTCTTGAAAATGTCTTTTATGCAGTCGGGATCATATTCCTAGTTCTGTAATAAGCCAGTGAGGCTTATCAATCTCCTTTTTACAACAATAGTGTTCTTCACTAGAAGCGCCATTGCAGATTGATGCTTGAGATTTTTAGGGTTTGAAAGGATTTTGCAGAGAGAAAGAGGGAAAAATTGAGTGCAAGAGTAGGAATGATATTGGGAAGAATGATGAAGATCGGTTTTGTTGTAAACTTCCCAAAATTTGAATAAATTAAGGGCTAAGATCAATCCACTCTGCTGACATGTCACTCATCCGACATTTTATTCAAAAATGCGGAGTGACAGTCTTGTAAATATGTTGTAAGTTGAACAGTTGCTTACGCGTGCGCCTGGAATTACTGACACAAAAGGGTTTTCACATTTAATGCAAAAGCGCATATTTGTCGCTCTAATCATGATTATGATTTTGTCCGAGGTTTCAGCATTAAACACCAAAAATTGATTACTCTGAGAACTAAGTGTTTAATGCGCTACTTCAGTTATTATCTCGCAGACATGTGCTGCACGCACTTAAATGTTGTTACCTGAGCAGTATCTTTTTGTTGTATGCAGCATAGTTCCCCCTTAGCTTGTGCATATCTTACATGGTTGCATCCTTGCATCTTAGCGTCACTGTAAGCAGTGTTCCCCCTTACTCCAATGTCTGTCCTTGCTGTAACCTGTTCAAGAACATGTTACTGCAAGCTCTCTGATCCTTCTTCATCTTACAACATTTTCTTTATTGTAACCTTGCTCCTGCAATCTTCATTGCAGGTTGATGATTTCGAGCTCATTACTCAAGGTTGAAAATCTTGCTTCATTAAGAGGTTTGGTGAAGATATCTGCTAGCTGTAGATCTGTATGGATCTTTTCAAGAATAACATCCTTCTTTTCAACATGATTTCTGATAAAATGGTGTCTGATGTCAATGTGTTTAGTTCTTGAGTGGAAGACAGGATTGTGAGTTATTTCCATGGCACTTGTGTTATCACACATGATTGGAGTTTTTTTTCTTCAATGCCATAAACCTTGAGTTGTTGCTGTCACTACAAAAAAAACGCTGAAAGAAAACGCACATAGTGCGTTGTCTTTCCCAGAAAAAAAGCGTTGTCGTATCCAGCGTTGTAAAAGACAGGCGCTGAAAGACAACGCACAAAGTGCGTTGTCTTTCTGGGATACGACAACGCTTTTCATGCGTTGCAGATTGCGTTGTTGTTAATAAATTCTGCAACATAACTTGCAACGCTTTTAAAGCGTTGTCTTTTACTCTAATTTTCATTTCATGCAACGCTTTTAAAGCGTTGTATTTTATGTTTTTGTTTTTTTGTGCAACGCTTGGAAAAGCGTTGTCTTTCTCAACAATTTTGCAACGCTTTAAAAGCGTTGTCTTTCTGAATAATTTTATTTTCAATTATTTTTTATATTTTGTATCCTGTATAATAATAATATTCAATAATTAAATAAACAAAAAAAATTCATTAAACATATTTCAACATTTAATCATTGTCAAACATACATTAACAAATCATACATCTAAATCATACATCGATGTCCCAACATTCATCTAGTCATACGATAGTAAAATATTATAGAGTCATACATTTATAATTCGAGAGTGGAACCTTCACAAAACCAATATCAAGACCTTCGTTTTCTTCATAAACTTCATAGTTACTCCTCAGTTTCCTAGAATCTGTCAAATTTACATCAAAAAAGTTAGCTTATTTAAACTTTGTATATAAATTAACTAACAAAATTAACAAGATTATAAGAATCCCCACATTGATTCAGAGCTAGAGATCCTTATACGAAATAGCATTTGAACATAGCAAACACTAAATAAAATAAAAAAAAAAAATTTATGAATCATTTGTCTTTTACGTGTCTTCCTCTTTTACTTCTCCTGACATATTCCACTAGAAACTAACTACAAATCAAATTCTTGCATATGAACTTTTACTTTTGACGTCATCTATTGGTAAGACATTTTCATTAAAGCTTTTAGACAATAAAAACAACAAATATAAAGAAGTTAAAACCAGAATGAAACAGCATACCATATTTCTCAGCCAAGTACTTAATTATGTCATCTGATTCATACATAGAAACTCCTGTGTTCGGATCCACCTAAATCAAAAGAAAACTACAAGATTCAACCTCTCCAAAAGTTGCGTGATGAGCAAAGTTAGGAATTTTAAGGAAATAAACTATGATGAAAGAGAGTCACTAATTTAAAGGGGGTCATTCTTCTAGAATGTGCCCAGAACACGAGAGAGTAGTGTTTATCTCGAAAGGCACCTCCATTAAGTGGATTCAGAGAAAATACGAGTATTTCACAACACCAAGTCAGGGGATCAGGTTAGTATGTTCACAATTATGCTTATCAACTTCAGAAAGTCTCTTTGAGCTAAACATGAAAAATCATATTGATCAATCATTATTTTGATGGTTGTTAAATGTCGGGAGAACTTATTTAAAACACAAATTTCATATGCCATAAGTTTTCTGGATATCCTATACTTTTTTGTGTTCTTATCAAATAAGTTTGCATCTGAAATCCGACAATCCTCTTTGATGTAATTTCCAGACTCAATAATGCAAGAACTTCATAAATAGAAAAACTGAAGTAGTTCTATCAATAACATAATACTTTCCATATCAATGCATTCACTGTCTAACCATGTAAGGGTACAGCTGTTTTCCACCCAATTGAGCAACCTTGGGACGAAAATTTGGGCCATTTCTAGGGCAAGGATAATACAAGACATCAAGATCCAAATATGCAACCATTTCCCGAACCTGTGATACGAAGCGTCAGTTGGTGCCACAGAGGATATATCATATTCAGCGACTGGTGAAATATTTCAATGAAGATACCTTCCGGCAAAAAGGGCAGCTGGAGGAATTTCCACATGTTGCATAATAATACACATAGGGACAGGCAACACAGGCACTTAGTTCCCAATCTCATTCAAACAAATTCACAAATGAAATAATTACATAGTGAAACCAAAATAGAGTTTCTGAAATTTTAGTCACGTGTTCTGGATATAAATTCCAAGAATACGAAACCGAATTCTCAATACCTCTCAAAATGTGGAAAGGCACAATCGTAATTTTCGTTGCTGTAAATTGACAGCCACATAGCCTTTCTTCCTTTGGCCTTAGACATATGATATCATCATCAGTTGTTCAACAACATAATTCACAGGTCTTTGTTCAGAAGACGAAAGTCTCAGAAACTCACCAGCAAATTCTAGAGCATACTGGTCCGATGGAATCTCCTTTGCCGGCACAACGGTCACAGAATACCTGTCATCAAGATGAACCATGAAGTGAAAGAACAGACAGATAACTATTAAACAAGTGATGTATAGAATACAGCTAATGGAAATCTCTAATCCACATTGATTATGGATCATCCCTTCTTTAAGAAACAGGACATCTTGTAGCATTCAACTCCAATCCATTATTCCTCAATATAAACCCTTCACAGTGGCAATAAAATTCTCCAATATAGTAATACATAATTCTGAAAAGATTTCCTATTTCATCTTAATGTTTTCATCCTAAAATAAATACAGATTCAACCACACCCACATAATAATAGAGACAAAAGGCTAAAATTAAGAAGAAAAAAAGGAAGAAAAAAAAAAGAAGCGAATTAAATACCCTGATACAAGAACACTGGTGGTAAGGCGAAAGAGCAAAGCAAGAGAAGCCCCCAAAATGTCGAAAACCCTATCGGGTCGAACTGAAAATGGCTTGGGCTTCGGAGCCTTAAAATTGGGCGGCGCCAATATGGAAGCCGAAGGGGTTTCTGAAGCCTTTGTTGATGACTTCACCAGAAACACTCTGTCGTTGGTTGCTCTGCGGGTTGATGCCGGCCGGAAAATTGGAGTGGGAGTGAAGTTCAAAACTCCGGCCATGGTTTCCGGCGAGGAAGTGCAGAATGTTGGTGGCCGTACCAGCAGTACCAGAGACATAGAATCACCTTCACCGCTGGAAGCGGTGGCCGTCGCATATAGCGTCGGGCGACCACCATGCCGACTTGACTCGGTGAGACTCTTGGACTCGCGATCTTGGCGACTGAAGAGAGACAGAGAGAGAAGCAGAGGGAGAGACACGGTACGGAAATGGTAGAGACATGGTGAAAGAGACGGCGGGGAGGGATGGTGGGAGCAACGGCGGGGAGTGATGGGTGTGGTGCGACGACGAGTCTGCAAATCGGCGGCTAGGGTTTTGTTTCTCTCAAATCGAATTGGGGATTTCACTACTCTCCAAAAATCAGTCATATATTATATAATTAACTTTCTTAACCTTGACTGTTTTTTTATTATGTAGATATATGTATCAATTGATTGATAATTGCTTAATTTTTTTATTTCATATACAACTATTATATATTTAATACAATACATTTTCTAGTCTTGCCTAGGTTCAAATCTCATTCCTATCATTTTATTTTATTAACTTTTGATTGTATTAGGTTCACCTACATATACATTCATAATATCACATTATTTAAGAATATATTAATTTCTTGTATTAACTTTTGATTGTATTAGGTTCACATACATATATATTCATAACATCAATTTTTTTTAAGAATATATTAATTTTTGTATTTTAAGATATGTTGTTAAAAGTAAAGTTCAAAATATTAATAATGAACGTGGATATTAATAATAATACGTACCTATTAAAATTTCAATTTAGTTTAAGATATTATATAATTCTGAATTAAACTAATTTATATTTTAAATATATCCTTAAAATACTAATTTTTTAATAATATTTTTTTTTGAAATATAACTTTAATTATGAAATAATATTGATAACAATAATGTTCCAAAGAGAAAATAATAATTAGCTAGTGACACATAATAACGGTCATCAAATTAATTTATTTGGTCTACATTATCACCCACACATATTAAAATTAAGTGTGATTAAATAACTGCACATAAAATGTGAGAGTATTTATGTGTGGGTAAAACTCGAATTTCTTGTAGTGGTTGTAGAAATCGTCGAAAAAAAGCACAACCCACTTAAAAAGCGTTGCAAAAAGTGTAGTCTGTCAGCGAAAAAATACGAGAAAAGACAACACACCCAAATACCGTTGCAACATACGTTGTCTATTAGCGAAAAATGCACTGCAATTACAACACACATATAAAGCGTTGCAAAAAGCGTTGTATATCAGAGAAAAAAAGCGCTGAAAGACAACGCCCCAACAAAGTGTTGCAAAAAGCGTTGTCTATCAGAGCAAAAAATGCGTTGAAAGACAACGCTCCTAGAAGCGTTGCAAAAAGCGTTGTCTATCAGAGCAAAAAATGCGCTGAAAAACAACGCTCCTAGAAGCGTTGCAAAAAGCGTTGTCTATCAGAGCAAAAAATGCGCTGAAAGACAACGCACCTCGAAAGCGTTGCAGAAAAGCGTTGTCTATCAGCGCAAAAGTGCGCTGAAAGACAACACCTTATCAAAAGCGTTGTCTTTCTGCGAAATTGCGTTGTCTTTTAGCGCAACCAATGCAAAAAGACAACGCTTTTGGTAAAAACCGTTGTAAATTTAATAAAGACAACAGAAAGCGTTGTCTTTCTGTAAATTTACTGTGTTGTCTTTCTGCATATTTCTTGTAGTGTGTATCCCGAGGATTTGAGAACAACAGCTTCCTGCAGCAACATACTCAGCTTCTGCAGTGGATGTAGCAATAGAGGTTTGCTTCCTGCAGAACCAAGAGACAAACCTATTGCCTAAGAACTGGCAAGTTCCACTTGTGCTTTTCCTGTCCACTCTGCAACCTGCAAAGTCAGAATCTGAATAACCCTTTAAGCTGAATCCTCCTTCTTTCGGATACCATAGACCAACATCTTGAGTGCCTTTAAGATATTTGATAATTCTTTTAGTTACACCAAGATGAAATTCCTCAGGACATGATTGAAATCTTGTGCAAATTCCCACTGCAAACATGATGTCTGGCCTACTTGCTGTAAGATAGAGGAGCGATCCAATGATCTTTCTGTATTTTGTGACATCAACATATTTTCCAACTTCATCTTTATCTAAGATCATAGATGTGCTCATAGGTATGCCTACAGCGGCTCCTCCTTCCATTCCAAACTTCTTAATGAGCTCTTTCGTGTACTTAGCTTGGTTGATGAAAATTCCTGCATCCATTTGTTTTACTTGCATTCCCAAGAAGAAGCTTAACTCTCCTATCATGCTCATCTCAAATTTCTTCTGCATGAGGCAAGAGATCTTCTTACAGAGTTGTTAGTTTATTGACTCAAAGATGATATCGTCAACATATATTTGGACTAGCATGATACTATCACCATCCTGGATTCCGAAGAGTGTTTTGTCCACTGTCTCCTTTTCGAAGCCATTTTCAAGAAGGTAAAGGGATAGGGTATCATACCAAGCTCTAGGTGCTTGTTTAAGTCCATACAGTGCTTTCTGCAACCTGTAGACTTTTCTTGCAGTAACATCTTCGAATCCTGGAGGTTGCTCAACATATACTTCTTCCACGAGAAGTCCATTTAGAAATGCACTTTTCACATCCATTTGATAGACATTGAAGTTCATGTGTGCAACATATGCAAAAAAGATTCTTATAGCTTCAAGGCGTGCAACGGGGGCAAATGTCTCATCAAAATCAATGTCTTCTTCTTGACAATACCCTTTACTAACCAGCATAGCTTTGTTTCTCATAACTAACCCAGATTCATCCAGCTTTTTTTTAATACCGACTTCGTTCTGATGACTCCTTGATGTGATGGTCTGTGTACAAGCTTCCACACTTGATTTCTTTCGAATCCGTTTAGTTCTTCCTGCATTGCTTGATCCAGTTGCTATCTTCAAGAGCTTCCTCTACCGTTTTTGGCTCTATTTGTGAAATGAAGCATACAAACAGTACTTCGTGAAGAATTGCTCTTTTTGTTCTTACACCAACTCTTGGATCACCAATGATGAGATCTTTTGAGTGATTTCTTAGGCATGTTCTATTTGGATTTGTGTATTCTTGTCTTTATTCAGCATCTTCAGGTTGCAGTGCTGTAGAATCCTCTTCTACTAAATGTTCTGCATCCTACTCGGCTGTAAGCTGCTCCTCTGTATGCTGTATTGCTGCATCTTGATTTGCTGAGACTTATTGTTAGAATATATTTAAGTATGTTTCGATGAGACAAAACCTTAGAAAAGTAACCCTTAATCTATCAGCATAATTTATCTGATAAGGTTGCTACAACAAGGTCACTGCAGGAAGATACAACAGAGAAAGCTTCAAAGAAAGGATACTGCAGAAAGTGGTGAAAGGAATCCGGTAAACTAAAAGGATACTGCTTACTGCAGGAAGCCACCTGGAAGAGACCATGCCAAAGCATACTGCAAAGCAGCAAGCTACCGAAGACTCAAGCTACCTGACAAGAAGCTATCTGGAAGAGATCATGCCAAAACATACTGCAAAGTAGCAAGCTATAGAAGCTTCAAGCCACCTGACAGAGCAAGGCTGGGAAGGAAGCTGCAAAGTAAGCATGAGAAGGAAACTACAAAACAAGCAAGGGAATGAAGCTAAAAGTTACCAGTAGAGAGAAAAGGAACGGAAGCAATCAAATGAAGACACATGGAAAGCAAAAACCTCTGTGTATCAAAAAGACAACGACACATTAAATACTGGAAATCTACCTACATTCAACGGGTAGATTTCCTACATCTATAAATAGAAGACTGAAGAAGAGAGTAAGTTACAGAGAGAGAGAGGAGTGGGGGAATGAAGAAGAAGAAAAGAAGAAGGAAAAGAAAAGAAGAGAAAGAGAGTGTATAGAAGATCAAAAGAAGAGAAGGAAGCTCAAACACTCTAACCCAGAAACGTTAGATTACTCAGTCGTTCAATCTTGCAACAAACTATAGCAGAGCAACCTGCAAAAGAAGCCAAAGCTTGCTGCATCTTGTTGAAGAAGAAGACAAACTTTTTAAGGACTATCTCGGAGTGCTTAGTGCTAGGACTAGGGTCCTGATAAGCTATTCACTTTCTGAAGAAGAAAGTAAGGATCTTGAGTGGGTTAGGTAGGATCCTGTGTGGGTCAGTTAGCAGAGTAGGCAAACATCTGTGAATAGGCTTGCTACTCACTTGTTAAGTCTTTGTTGTAATAGATAGGTCTGTGTAAATCAACAAGATTAACAATGTTCCCTCTTGAGAAGAGGCAGAGATGATGTAGAAGGATTACTCCACCTTCAAACCTCTGTATATCTATGCGTATGTTTATGCTTACCTTTCTAAATGCATATCCTATATCAGATGCACATCTTTTATACTTGTGTTTTCAATGAAAGAAAGTTCCTCAATATAACTCTGATAACTCCGAAGTAACCTCCCAAAAGGTTACTGCTTCTGGACTTAAGCCTTTCGAAAGAAAAAGTTTGAAAATTGAGTAGGCTTATTCACCCCCCCCTCTGAGCCTACTGCCACTTGGGACTAATAAGTGGTATCAGAGTAGGTTGCATTAAACGTCAATCTAACTGATCAATCCCTGATCCTCTTCGTTGAAAACACCTCTCTCTCTCTCTCACATCATAGACACATATGACCAAAAACATAACATGCCTTCTTTGAAAAGTATGACTGATGTGAAGACTACATCAGCTAAGAAGAGCAGACTGAGTTGTAAAGTAAAGCTGCTCAGGCGCAGGAAGTTGATGAACAACAGGCTATGCTCAAGAAACAGGCTACTAAGCAGGAAGCTGTGCATAAGGAGCGAGCTTCTACTTAGAAAAGGTGCAGAGCAGACCAACAAGTGAAGCAAGATGCTAAACATGAAAGCTTGGACATAAGAAAGTTGTTACAGAGCAAAGCCGGGCGTATGGAACATACTGGAGCCTCTAGACAGTGGCAATGAGCAGACAACAACCTTGAAAGAAAATGCTGAAGAAGTCAAGCGAAGGAGTGAGATAACAAACACACCTCATCAAACAATCCATACTTCAAAAGGAAGCAAGGGTCTATTCGATAAGGTAACTCTTAAGAAGAGAACAACAATGACAAGGTACCTCTTTCTAAATTTTGCTCTAATATATCTGGTTAAAAGTTCAAGTGATCCTGAGCGATTTAAAATTCAAGAAAGCTAAAGAAAAGAATCCTCAGCTTGATCTGAAGGTAAAAGATAACAGGCTTGAAAAATTATGGTCACTTGACTTGAACATGAGTAGGGAAGCCTGTACGTTGATTTCCAAAAAGGATGCTTCACCTACTCATGCTGAAACCTCAGGAGTACCTAAATTTGTACTGAAAGTGACCCTACATCTTAAATAGATAATCATAAAGTAAGGGGGAACTTATAGTACAAACCAAGGTAACTCAGTAGGCAAGGGAGATAAAACCTTGATGGAACCCAATGGATATAAATATGCTGAAAGATGTCTGCAGCATTGTAGAAATCAAGAAGACAGCAGTAACTCTGAAAGGGAAGAAAATCGTCTACCTTACTGGTATCAAAATTTATCTTATCTATATCTAAGGAGTTCATACTCCAAAAAGATATAGTAGGTAAACACCAGCACACACCTAACCTCGAATTTACTGGCAGAAGTCTTAAAAGAACAAATTTTACTCTAACAACTATCGATTGTAAAGAAAGTTTGGATTCCTGAAAGAAAACTAACCCAAAAGGACCCATACTCGTATGGGTACCTATGTAAGGATATTCGTTCTGCAGGTACCTTTAAGAGAAGACTACAAGAAAACAACCTTCAGATCTTTGAGCAACCAAGAAGAAGATCTCCAAACTCAAAAAGGTCCTACATGAACTAAATCAAGCTTCAAGAAACATATATGCAAAATCAACAGGAAGCAGACACCAAGAGCAACCCAAACAACAGAAGGAAGATGTGATTGCAGCAGGAAGCTGAAAATTCTGAAAGAAGGTCACTTCACCCTAGACAATAGGCTACTGAATCCAGGGGGAAATCTTTGACGAAGTTAAGGAATGACAAATGAAGTTCTGACAACAGGACGCTAGACACCAGGCTACTGGATACTAGGTTGTTGGATTACAGTTCGCTGGATAACAGGTTGCTGGATATCAGGATGTTGGATACCAGGTTGCTGGATACTAGGTCGCTGAACACCAAGTCGCTGCATACCAGGACACTAGACACCAAACTATTGGATACTAGGTTACTGGACATCAGGGCACTTATCATCAAGTCACTGGAAAAGAGGTCACTGGCGGGTTACATCTCATCAAACCCAGTGGTTACAAAAAAACTCTCGATAACGTGTGAGCATGAAAAGTGGATCACCCTTCAGAAGTAGACAACCTTTTTCTGAACCCTAGGATATCAGCCGTGCGATCAGGAAGATCTAAGGGTTGAGAATCAAATCTTGACCATACATCTAAGCAATCACTGCATGCAGAGGCGAAAAGATGCAAAGTTGTGGAAACTGTCAACAACTTTATTGAAAACCGGTGAAGCAGTTAATGACATCTTTAAAGATCTAACCTCAACCGCATGATCAAACAGATCTTTTAACACAGAGAGTACCTTAAACCCTATATATACATGCACTCTTTACACTTGTCTTCATTTATATAGTTTTCTCTTATCCTTTACCAACATGGCACCTGATTGTTGGAAACCATTCTCTCCAATCTTTCTTTGCAACACATTCTCAACAAATAATCAACCAAGCACCACTCAAATCACAAAAAGTCACCCCTCACGCTTAATCCTTGCTAAGTAGATATTTCTCAGAAGACTCGATCTTCTAGCTTACTGCCCTCACCTCAAATCTGAGAGTTGCGAAAGACTTGACCCAAGTTCTTCTCTTCGAGGCTGAAGGATAGAGAGAAGGATCCATCTCCAGTAACCCCAGAGCTTCAGCTCGATGATGATGACAAAAAGGGGGAAGAAACTGCGAAGGATCTTGAAAGATCAAAAGTCTTCTAAAGATGGAGGAGAGAAGATTCCAGTCCTTCCATGGGGTGGATTCTCTTCTGCTTACAAGAGAATGAGAAGGAGAGACAGTCAGAGGAGTTGGTGAGATTAGAAGAAGGAAGAAAGGCTACAGCAAGCTACTGCGCTTAGGCTTCTTTGCTTCTTCACTTTCTCCTCCGATCAAATCTCATTTCTCTCTCTTCAAACCTCTTCACCTTTTTCTGCTCACCCCCCTTATCAAAGAGGAAAATCAATTAGGAGCAAGAACTTGCACAAAAAGAGGGAGAAGCTAGACAGAAGATTAAAGCTAGTAGCAAGCTAAAGGGAAAACAAAGGCAAGAGCAAGAGAAAGAAGAATGGGCTAGAAAAGTAAGATAAAATGTCTACTTTGTACTCTGCTTACTACGTTGTATTGTAAATGTTTTATCTATATAAAATATCTTCTGTTCTCTAAGCTCACTCCTTGTGGCCTTTCTTTTTGATCATTTTGTGATTTAATAAATGCAGTCTATTCTATAATTATATATCTTATACATCTGCCTTTTGTGCTTAAATGATTATGACCTTATGATCTTATCTACAAAGGTTTTGTCATCATAAAAAATTGGGAAATTGTTAGAATATATTTAAGTATGTTTTGATGAGACAAAACCTTAGAAAAGTAACCCTTAATCTATCAGCATAATTTATCTGATAAGGTTACTACAGGAAGATACAACAGAGAAAATTTCAAAGAAAAGATACTGCAGAGAGTGGTGAAAGGAATCCGGTAAACTAAAAGGATACTGTTTACTGCAGGAAGCCACCTGGAAGAGACCATGCCAAAGCATACTGCAAAGCAGCAAGCTACCGAAGACTCAAGCTTCCTAACAGGAAGCTACCTGGAAGAGATCATGTCAAAGCATACTGTAAAGTAGCAAGCTATAGAAGCTTCAAACCACATGACAGAGCAAGTCTGGGAAGAAAGCTGCATAGTAAGCACAAGAAGGAAGCTACAAAGCAAGCAATGGAATGAAGCTAAAAGTTACCATTAGAGAGAAAAGGAAAGGAACCAATCAAATGAAAACATGTGGAAAGAAAAAAGCTGGCGTGTATTAAAAAGAGAACGACTCATTAAATACTGGAAACCTACCCATCTTCAACGGGCGGATTTCCTACATCTATAAATAGAAGACTGGAGAAGAGAGTAAGTTGCAGAGAGTGAGAGAGAGGAGAGTGGATGAATGAAGAAGAAGAAAAAGAAGAAGGAAAAAGAAAACAAGAGAAAAAGAGTTTATAGAATATCAAAAGAAGAGAAGGAAGCTCAAACACTCTAAACCCCAGAAACGCTAGATTACTCAGTCGTTCAGTCTTACAGCAAGCTACAATAGAGCAACCTGCAAAAGAAGCCAAAGCTTGTTGCATCTTGTTGAAGAAGAAGACAAAACCTTTTAAGGACTGTCTCGGAGTGCTTAGTGCTAGGACTAGGGTCCTGATAAGCTGTTCACTTTCTGAAGAAGAAAGTAAGGATCCTGAGTGGGTCAGTTAGGATCCTGTGTGGGTTAGTTAGGAGAGTAGACAAGCAGCGATGAATAGGCTTGCTACTCACTTGTTAAGTTTGTGTAGTAATAGATAGGTTTGTGTAAATCAACAAGATTAACAATGTTCCCTCTTGAGAAGAGACAGAGAGTATGTAGAAGGATTACTCCACCTTCGAACCTCTGTATATCTATGCGTATGTTTGTGCTTACCTTTCTAAATGCATATCCTATATCAGATGCACATCTTCTATACTTGTGTTTTCAATAAAAGAAAGATTCAACAATACAACTCTGATAACTCCGAAGTAACCTCCCAAAAGGTTATTGCTTCTGGACTTAAGCCTTTCGAAAGAAAAAAGTTTGAAAATTGAGTAGGCTTATTCATCCCCCCTCTACGCCTACTGCCACTTGGGACAAACACTTATCTTGCAAGCATCTGAAGTTGATGCATCCAAGTTCATTTCTTTGTCGAATCTTTCAGAGAGTATAGGAAGATGAGAGCTCTCTATGTAAGAAACTTGGGTCTTAGGATTGACTCCTTCAGATTCCTTCTTTAGATTTCTAGCTCAGCAGCATTATAGTGTGGTTTATCAAAGACCACATGTACGGATTCTTCAACCATGAGAGTTCTTTTTGTTAAAGAATCGAAAGGACTTTGCTCATGGAAGAATATCCGAGAAATACAGCTTCATCTGCATTTGCATCGAATGCTTTAAGGTGTTCTTTTCCATTGTTTAGCACCTAGCGTCTGCATCCAAAGATGTGAAAGTATGATATATTTGGGGAGTATCCATACCAGATTTCATATAGGTGTTTTGTCATGCTCTTTGTTGATTAGACATCGATTTTGCGTATAGCATGTAGTGTTGGTCGCTTCAGCCCAAAATCTCTTAGGCATGATAGCTTCTGCAAGCATCGTTCTTGCAGCTTCTTTGAGAGTTCTATTTTTTCTTTCAGCTACACCGTTCTGTTGAGGAGTTCTTGCAGCAGCATACTCATGCTGAATTCCTTTCTCCCTACAGTACTTCTCAATGAATTTATTGGTAAATTTTGTACCTCAGTCAGTCCTAATTTTCACAATGTTGGAGTTCTTCTCATTCTGAATTCTTTTCATGAACTCTGGAAGCTTTGATTGCGTTTCTGACTTCTTTGCTAGAAATATGGTCCAGGAAAACCTTGAGTAATCATCAATGATTACAAGAGAGTATTTCTTACCGCTCAGACTTGTAGGATCAATAGGTCCAAAAAGATCCATGTGCAGCAGATCCAAGATCTTGAACGATGATCACTGCAACTTCTCCTTAAAGGATACTTTGATCTGTTTTCCCTTTTGACATGCTCCACATATGCTCTCTTTCTTGTATGCAATGTCAGGTAATCCTCTTACAAGTATTTTCCTAGCAGGCTTGTTAATAGTCTTGAAGTTCAGATGACTCATTCTCTTATGCCATAGCCAGCTTTCTTCTGGTGAGCCTTTCCCAATGAAGCATATCGGCGTTGTTGATAACCTCCAATCCACAAGATATACATTCCCTTTCCTCGTTCCTGCAAGCTTGACTTCTTTGCTTGCTGCATCTTTGATTAGACACTGGTTTTGAAAGAATTCCACTATATGCCCTTTATCACATAATTGACTAATGCTCAACAAGTTGTATTTTAATCCTTTCATATATGACACATCATTGATTTGTATATATCTCTTGATCAATCTTCATGTACCCAAGATGTTTCATTTTAATTTATCCCCAAACAATATACTTGGTCCTTTGCATTCCTTGAAGATGCTCAGAGAAGATTTGTCTCCAGTCATGTGTCTTGAGCAGCCACTATCAATGTACCATGGATCTCCGCTGCTACCTGATGATTGTACTTTTTCTTCTACATCCTCCTCTGTTTACGTCATTTGGCAGATCATTGCTTCATCCTCCGAGGTGGATTCATTTGAGTCTGATTCAGATGAGGATTCTTCTTGAACCTCAGTGGATGTGCTCGCTCATTTAGCTTTCTCAGCTTCTACCAGCAACGCTCTCAGCTTTTGTCTTTTGATTTTCGTTCTTTATTTCCTCTTTACTCTAATTTCAGGATGATATCTGTGGAGAACAGGGTGAAAATAGTTCCGTGCATAATGTCCAGACTTTCTACAGTTGCAGCACAAGTCTCTGGACTCTATTGTATCCTGGGATTGTTGTCCTTGTTGTTGTGGCTGCTGCTACAAGTTTATCCTTCGAGGAAAGTTTCCCCTTGACTTGTTGCCTTTTTTTTATGAATTTTATGAATTTCTTTAAGAGCAGTGTCCATGTCATCCTCTGCTACTGCAGAAAATTCTGCTGTAACTATCAGCTTGGTTACAACAGAGTTTTTCTTTGGGTTTCTAGCAGCAAGAGCAGTGACTTTACTGCTGCCTTCCTCCTGTTCCTTTTTCTTCATGTTGATATCAAATTTAAATGCCTTGATATCTGAGAAAAGATCGAATGTACTCATAGATTTTAAATCCATAGAGACATTATAGTAGTTGTTTTGTTGTCCCACTCTGCTGGCAGCGCTCTGAGAACTATGATGTTCTTCTCTTTCTGTGAGTAGCTCTTTCCCAAGGACTCGAGCTTGTTCACGATTCCAGTAAACCTCAGATCAAGTTGCTCTAAGGTTTCATTTTCTTACATCTCAAACAACTCAAACATCTGAGTGGCAGTAGAGATCTTGTTATCTTTGGTGAGCTCTGTTCCTTCACATAGCAGTTTTGCATGTCTCACCTTGCTGAATGTTCCTTTTACCAATGTGAGAAACAGTGCGTTCTTTGCTATGTTGTCCAAGTTGGACCTCTTTCTGTCTTCAGTCCATTCTTGTCTGGGCTTTTCAATATATGGTTGTATCCTAGGTGGCTCGATTTCTGCAACTTCACATTCATCGTCATCCATGTCGTTTTTAATGGTTTCCTCTCTTCTTTCTCTGGAAAACACTGGATTTAGCTTTGTAACGGTGAGAGGCCCTTGAGTGATCACATACCACATCTCATCGTGCATAGCTGATAGGTGTGTCTGTCCTTATCTTCCAATCATCGTAGTCCTCAATGGTAAACATAGTCAACTTAGCATGCAGAGAATCTATAATGAATAAAAACGGTAAATAACACTTAGACACAGAGTAGAGATATGGTCTAGGATGGATCTGGGTAGGCAACCAAACGAGTTGGTTTTTAACCCAACCCGCTCTGATACCACATGTTGGATAGATTTATAGAATGTTTTGATGAGACAAATCCTTAAAGTAACTCTAATATGCATAACCAATCTTAGGATAGGTTACTGCAATAGAGTTACCACAGAAGAATAAAAGAAACAGAGAAAGTGTCAATGGAAGGATACTGAAGAGAATGGTTATAAAGAATCGGATGAACTAATAAGGATACTATTGACTTCAGGAAGCTACTGGAAGGAACCTCACCAAAGTGGAACACAGTGGGACAGGAAGCTACCTGGAAGACCATGCCGAAAACATACTGCTTAGGCAGCATGCTACAGAAGCCTCGAACCACCAAAAGGAGCAAGCTGGGAGAGGAAGCTCCAGAGTGAAGCCAGAGGAGGAAGCTGCAAAGCAGGCATTGGGAAGAAAAGTCAAAGTAACCGGTAGACACAAGAAGTTACCGGTAAAGAGAAAAGAGAAGAGGACTCAATCAGAAGAAGACACGTGGAAAGTAAAAAGCTGGCGTGTGTCAGGAGTGCAATGCAGAAATGATGGAAATTTATCTACCTTCAACGAGCAGATTTCACACTCTATAAAGAGGAGGACTGAAGACTGAAAATGGGGGCGTGCGTGAGAGAAACACAGAGTGTGCAAGAGAGAAAAGAAGTGAGCACATTAGAATATCCAAGCTCACAGAGAGAAGCGTAAAAGAAGAGAGAAGAGCTTAAAAGAGAGAAGCACAAATGAAGGGAGAAGCCTTAGAAAAGAGAGTGTTCAAGGAGAGCTGATGAAAAGAAGAAGAGCTCGAACACTCCACACCCCAAGAAGACGCACACCCAGTCTACCAGTCAGCATCAAGCTTCAGCAGAATCAGTCTGCATACGAAGGTCAAGCTTGCTGCACCCAGTTGAAGAAGAAGGAGATAAATCTCTCTAAAAGGTTGTCTCGGAGTACTCAATGCGAGGAGTAATGTCCTGCTGGGTTTACTACTTTCTAGGAGAGAAAGTGAGGACCCTGGGTGGGTAGAGTAAGATCCTGTGTGGGTCAAGGGAAAGTAGGAAAATATCTGTGTGAAGGCTTGCTACTTACTTGTTAAGGGTGGGTTGTAATAGATAGGTTTATGTAAATCAACCAGCTTAACAAAGGTTCCCTTCTGTGTGGAGGAAGAGAGGACGTAGAAGGATTACTCCACCTTCGAACCTCTATACATCCTTGCATCTTTATATGCTTACTGCATTTCATGCATATATACACTCTCTCTTATAAAGCTGCACATCTTCTACTCGGCTCAGTAATAAGCTTTCCCAAATCACTCTAATCAGTAACCTCCAAAAGGTTACTGATATTAGAAGTGAGCCGAAAGAGTTAGAAGAAAAAGGAAAAAGAAGGTAGGCTTATTCAACCCCCCTCTAAGCCTACCTACAGTAGTTTTGGGACCAACAAGTGGTATCAGAGCAGGTAGGATCATCCATCAGCTAATCCATCTGATACCAACAAGTGGTATTAGAGTAGGTGGATTATTCATCCTTGCTCAATGGTCAATCTGATACCAACAAGTGGTATCAGAGCAAATTGTTGAACTAAAGATATAATCGATCTATCCAGATCCCATCTGTGAAAAAAGCCTCTCTCCCAAAAATCTCTCTCTCTCTCTTTCTCTCACCCCCACATCAAAGATCATTTTACTGCCCTTTACTCTAAAAGGGATATGATTGATGTGAAGACAACAAACAGCTAAAACATGTAGAAAATTTGTGTTGTGAAGAAAAGCTGTTTCTGAGGGGGAACATTAAGCTGCCATGGAAGGACTGCGAAGAAGAAGCCATGCACAAGGAGCAACGTCCTTATATATCATGGAGGAGACCAACATGGAGCTGATCAACAAAGAAGATATGTTGCTGAACATACAGAGGAAGCTTCAAGGCTGTAGCAATGGACAAGCTAGCAACCATGGAGGAAAATGCTGAGGATGCTAAGAAAAGGAGCAGGAAGAAGAAGCTTAATCCATCATCCAGATCGACTTCCAGACAGAAACAAAGAATGAAAGAGGATCTACTCTTTCAAAAGAACAAAGATGATGAGGTACCTCGTTCTAATTCTATACTCTTTATTTCTGGTCATAATCATGTCTATTCTGTCAAAGAACTCAAGTGACTATACTCCAAGATAAACTCTAAACTGTTGTCACTTGTTTTTAAAAATAAAAAAATGAGAAGAGAGCCTGCATGCTTATTTCTATATTATAATGCTTCACTTTCTCATGCAAAGCCTCAAAGTAACCTGGAACAGTACTGCCAGTAATCCCATATCTTAAAAGAGAAGACCATAAAGTAAGGGGGAACTTCCAGTACAAATCAAGGAAACTTTGAAGGCAAAAATGTTAAAATCCTTGGAGTAACCCAAAATAGGTACGGTGTAATAAGTCTGCAAAAACTGACATTCTATAAGGAATTAAGCAAAACAGCAACTCCAGAAAAATAAATTAAAAAAATTAATTAACTTTTTTTTTACTTACTGTATTTTTGTCTATCTTGACTTGCTTAAAAACACCTGCACACACTATCACTCTTTGATCTGTAAAAGTCTTGAAGTAGCCAAAACTCTCTCTACAGTAACCATGGGCTGTAAAGATAGTCTAAACTTCTGAAAGAAAACTAACCAAGAAGGACTCATACTTGTATGAGTACCTATACATGATAGTTGTTATACAGGTACATCTGACAAAGAGTTAATAAATTTAGGGGGAACCATTGACAAAATGACAAGCTTTGACTATAGTATGCTGAACATTCGATTACTGGATACTAGGTCATGGGATAACAGGACGCTGTACACCTAGACTCTAGATACAAGCTACTTGATTCTAAGCTACTAGAAATCAAGAGCATTTGTCATTGAGTCAATAGAAAAGGTAGAAGGACTCAAAAGGAATAGATAAAATTCTGATAAAGAGAAACACTAGATACCAGGACATTGATTACTAGCTCACTGAATAGCAGGATGCTGGACATCAGGATTCTAGATACCAGGCTAATTGGAAATTAGGTCGCTGGGTAGCAGGACGCTAGATATCAGGATGCTAGATACCAGGGGCTGGAAACTAGATCGCTGAACACTAGGTCGCTGGCAACAGGACGCTAAATACCAAGAAGCTGGACACTAGATCGCTGAACACCAGGTCACTGGGTATCAGGATGCTAGATATCAATATACTGGATACTAGGTTACTTGCCATCAGAATTTATCATCATGACACTGGATAAAGGGATCTCTTGGATGTTACAAGTCAAAAGCAGTTATTGAGGAAATATTTCTTAGTAACTTGCGTACATTTAAAGGAGATCACCTTTTCCTGAAATAGACTACCTTTTCAAAAACCCTAAAAGAATTCCAGCCGTGCGATCAGAAGAATCCAAAGGTGGAGATCAAGCAGTTAACCATGTCATCTCAAATAAAGGAGAAAAGACATAAAGTTGTGGAAACTGTCAACACCTTTATTGGAAACCGGTGGAGCAGTTAATAAGATCTCGGAAGATCTAAACTGCAACAGGGAGTATCTCTATCCCTATAAATACATGCACTCTTATTCTTCATAAAGCATAAAAAGATATCCTCTCTCTTTCTCTCATCCTTATGTTCATCATGGAACCTGATTGTTGGAAACCCTTCTCTTCAGTTCTTCCAAAAGACACATTTTTTGCAAATAATCAACCAAGCACACCTCAAACCTCATATTTTCACTTCTCACGCTTAACACTTGCTAAGCAAGTCTTCCTAAGAAGACTTGATCTTCTAGCATTCTCTCCTTACCTCAGCTTTAAGGGAGCCTGAGGGCAAGCACCTAGGTTCTCCTCTTAGAGGACAAAGGAAGAATAAATGATCCTTCTCCAGTGACCCCCGAGCTTAAGCTCATTTTTTATGATGTCAAAAAGGGGGAAGAAACTGCGAAGGATCATGGAAGATCAAAAGTCTTCCATGGAGGAAAAGAGAAGATTCCAACCCGTCTACAAGAAGTTGTTGGAGGGGAAATAGATGATTTCTGCTTCCAAGGAGTTGAGCAGATGATACAACAGGAGGAGTTAGTGAGGTTATGGTGAATGAAATGCAACAGTAAGTTACTGTGTCATTCTCTCTGATGTGGGAAGGAGGAGAATATAAAAGGGCCTTGTGTCATTTGGATACCTTGACTCTAATAAAACAAAATCGTAAAATAAGTGATCTTGCAGAACTGCTTCTGCATAAGCAGACGTGGTGGCAGAAGTAGCGAAGATATGTCGAACAGCAGATGAGATGCTCCACGTAATCACAAAATCGTAGAAGTGGTGAAGATATATCGAACTGCAGATGAGATGCTCCACGTAATCACAAAATCACAGAAGTGGTGAAGATATATCGAACTGCAGATGAGAAGCTCCGCGTAACCGCATAATTGCAGAACTGAGAGGTTGAGTTGCAGACGAACAGATTTTGTGCGCTCGGAGTAGAGGATAATAGCTCAAAAGCAAGGATGACAAGCATGCTCTAAGGATTTGCTGACGTGGCCACAAAGGACGAAGGAAAATATCTTCCCATACAACAGAAAATAGAAGATTCTAGAGGAGAAGAGGTGTACTTGGAGCAGTAAAAGAAGTACCTTGAAAAAGGAATATTTGGGATGGCTTAGGCAACAAGGAAAAATCAATGGGAAATGGCAGAAATACCCCTCTTTGTAAAAGAATAGTATAAATAGAAGAAGTTATGTGTTGTAAAGGAACTTCACCATTTTTTTCAATCAAGTGAATACTTTCCATCTTTCTTCTTTAGCAAGTAAAAGTTTATTTCATTTTATTTGCTCTTGTGTTCTTGTGGTGTTGCATTCAGAGTTACATCAATGGCGCCGTCTGTGGGAAATTAGGTAAAGGAAGTGAGTCTCCTTCTTTTCCTACTTGTTTTCCATTGCTTCTATTCATTGCATCGAGAATATTTTTCTACTCTGTACATCTGTTCTTGGGGAACTAGTTAGAAAAATCGGATTGAGTTAGTGAAGTTGATGGCGGACCGGTTGATCCGAGATCTGGAGGGGGAGTTTCAGGAGGTGGCGAGGCCGGAGACATTGGGAGTAGGGGGAAGAGGAGAATTAGAAGGGAGAAACCCAGGAGAGGTAAGAGATTGGGGGGAAGGAAGAGTGAGGGGAGATCGGAGGAAAGAATGGAGCCGATTGTTCCAGGAGTATGGACCTTCACTCCGGAACAGTTGGACAGCTTCATTCACTCGGCTGTGCAGAAAGCCCTTGGGAAAGCGGCTGCAGAGAAGAATAGAGAAGGAGGTGGGGAAGAGAGGCAGGAGATAGCGGGGGTAAGAGACACAAAGATCTTCGCTCAAGGATTGCGTTCGTGTAGGCCGGAGACGATTCTCGAGCACAGCGCAGATAGTCATCCGCCGCGATGGAAATACCAGGCGCCTGGAGCCTCGTCTGTGGACACTCCTACGCAGCGCACACAGGATCGAGAAGTGCAGAAACAAATGGAGGAGATGCAACGGGAAATACAGCTGCTACAACAAAGGATAGGCGTTGCAAGCCAGATCCAGGTGCCAAGGGGAAGTCCATTCACAATGACAGTGCGGATGGATGAACTGCCAGCGAGTTTTAAGCCTTTAACTTTTGAATACGACGGAACCACCGACCCGTATGACCACCTTTTACATTTCGAGAATGTGGCCCTTCTTTATCAATATACAGACGGGTGTTTCTAACCACCCTCACACAAGCTGCTCAGAGGTGGTTCGGGCAATTGGCAGAAGATATCATTCATTCATTTCATGACTTCAGTTCTGCGTTTCTTCATCAATTCGCCAGCGCCAGGCGCCAGAGGAGGACCTCCCAATCCTTGTTCACCTTGAAGCAGGGGGCCGAAGAATCTTTGAGGGCGTTCATTAAGCGCTTCAGCACAGCTGCTTTAGAAGTTCCTTCCGCCACGGCAGAGGTGAAAATCAGCGCTGTGGTCCAAGGGCTGCGAGAGGGAGATTTGTTTCGTTCCCTAGCGAAAAGGCCAGCTAATACATTCGACGAAGTCCTTGCTCGAGCAGACAAATTCATCAACCTGGAGGATGTGAGCTGAGCCAAAAGGGGGAAAGACCAAATCCCCGGGACGCCAATGCACGAAGACCGATAGAGCCCCGACCTGAAGGTAGGAGGCGTGAAGAGGATCTTGGTAGAGGAGACTATACCAAGTATACCCCGCTGAAAGCTCCTCTGGCAAGGGTGTTCCAACTCTCTGAGAAAACAACCCCGTTCAAATTTCCCCCAAACAGGGCCCAGGCCCCGACGCGACCAAAGGGGCAGTACTTCTGCTTGTTCCACAATGAGTACGGTCATGACACAAATGAATGCAGACACCTGAAGAATGAAATAGAACGGCTGGTCAGAGCAGGAGTGCTGAAGGGCTTTGAGGATAAAAGTGGGGGTTATGCGGGAAATTATGGAAAGAGAAATGAAAGGCCAGATGAGAGAGAGGTCGCCCAAAGCAAGGAAAGAAAAGAAGAAGAGAGGGATCTGCCTCCGCCGCCAAAGAAAGGTTTCATTAATATGATTGCGGGTGGACCCCACGAAGGAGACTCAAATAGGGCTAGGAAGTCAGCCCTAAAATATGCACAAGGCTGGCATGATCAGCACATGGAGGTGTCTGAAGTTCAACCCTCTCCTGATATCGTATTTGGCGCAGCAGATGAGACTCCGATGTTGAAGCCACACAACAATTTCTTGGTAGTAACAGCGGAAATAGCCAGGTACGGCGTGGCGAGAGTGTTCGTAGACACTGGCAGTTCTGCCGATATCATAGACAAAGATTGCTTTGAGAGAATGGATATCAAGACTCAGATTCGTCCGGTGAATACGACGTTATACGGCTTTACTGGGGAAGCAGTTCACCCCTTGGGAGCGGTGACCTTGCACGTTTTGGTGGGAGAGTGGCCACGGCAGAAGCGGTTAATGATGGACTTCCTGATAGTGGACGCGCCGTCTGCCTACAACTTTATATTCGGGCGCCCCATACTGAATGAGCTTAAAGCGGTGGTCTCTACTTACTACATGAAGGTTAAGTTTCCCACCTCTGCTGGAATTGGGGAATTAAAGGCAAACCAAATTCACTCCAGGAAATGCTATGTCGAGTCCATTAGAGTGGCACACAAGTGGGCTTTGCCGGTTGCAAGCAAAGTTGCAGAAGAGGACGCAGGGATAAAACGGCAGAGGGTGGAGAAGGAGAAGGAAGAACATGGTAAGATGGTAGTGGAGGGAGAGCTTTTGTCGGTGGAATTATAGCCGGGAAAGGATGGGTTTTGTACGAAAATTGGCGCAGAGATTCCAGCCGCCGAGCAAGCAGAACTGATTGAATGCCTTAGGAGGAATGCTAATCTATTTGCCTTTCAGGCAACCGATATGAAGGGCATTGATCCCGAAGTGGCTATGCATCGTCTGAACATCTGCCCAGACGTGCGGCCTGTTAAACAGAGACTTCGAAACTTTGGGGTGGAAAAAGACAAAATTATACAAGCAGAGGTGCAAAAGCTGGATTCAGGACACGTCGTACCTGTCCAATTTCCTGAGTGGCTGTCTAATGCCATCCTAGTGCCAAAACCCAATAAGAAGTGGCGCATGTGCATCGATTTCCGTGATCTGAACAAAGCCTGCCCCAAAGATCACTATCCGCTGCCCCGCATCGATCAGTTGGTGGATTCAACGTCCGGGTGCGCACGTCTGTCTTTAATGGATGCCCACCAAGGGTACCATCAAATTCAGTTAGATCCAGCAGACGTTAAGAAGGTCTGTTTCATCACAGCTGCAGGCACGTATGGGTATGTACAAATGCCCTTTGGATTGAAAAATGTCGGGGCCACATACCAGCGGATGGTGGATAAGTTGTTCAAGCCTATGCTGGGAAGGAACATGGAAGTATACGTGGATGACATGCTTGTGAAAAGCAGGGAGGCAGAACAGCATATCGCAGACCTGGAAGAAGCCTTTGCAGTCATACGAAGTAGCGGGATGAAGCTGAACCTAGAAAAATGTAGTTTTGGGGTAACGTCGGGAAAGTTTCTGGGGTTCATGGTTACCAAAGAGGGAATAAAAGTTAATCCAGAAAAAGTAAAAGCCGTGATGGATATGACACCGCCCAAAAATGTGAAGGAAGTGCAGAGGCTGCTGGGGAGAATAACCGCATTGAGTAGGTTCGTCTCCAAATCAGCCGACAGGAGTCACCCATTCTTCAAAATCTTGAGGAAAGGGTGTAAGTTCCAATGAACGGAGGAGTGCAATCGGGCCTTCAAAGAATTGAAAGAGTATCTGGCCAGTTTACCTCAGCTCACTAAGCCAGAGAAGGGTGAAACTTTGTTCATGTATATTTCAGTATGAGGGATGGTAGTCAGTACGGTCTTGATAAAAGAAGTGGGAAATCAACAAATGTCGGTGTATTATGTAAGCCACATGTTGCAAGGCCCAGAAGTCCGATACGCAGAGATTGAGAAGGCAGGGCTGGCTGTTATCATTACGGCTAAGAGACTCCGTCCATACTTCCTCTCACATAAGGTCATTGCGCGCACAAATTATCCATTAGCTCAGACCATGGGTAGAGCAGACACTTCTGGGAGGATGGTGAAGTGGGCGATAGAGCTAGGAGCATATGACGTGGAATTTGAGCTGCGAAAAGCTATTAGGGCGCAAGCTCTGGCAGATTTCTTGCAAGAGTCACAAGCTCTGCCAGAGGAGGAAAGGATTTGGAAGATTTTTGTGGATGGATCTGCAACCAAAGACGGCTGTGGCGTAGGAGTTTTAGTGGAATGTCCGAACGGGCAAAGCACGCAGTACGCCATAAAGTTGAATTACTCAGTATCCAATAATGAAGCTGAATACGAGGCCTTGATACGGGGTATGAATATTGTGAAAGAAGCCGGAGGGAGCGACCTCGTAGCCCATACTAATTCACAGCTAGTGTTTCAACAGTATGGAGGGTCCTATGAGGTGAAAAAAGAGTCCTTATTTGAATATCTAAAGGAGATTGACAAAATCAAGCTATTCTTTGAAAAATTCAAGCTGAAACAGATCCCGAGAGCAGAGAACGTCCCAAGCAGATTATTTAGCAAAAATTGCTAGCTCTTACCCGCTTTTGCAACCGAGAAAAATAACCCTACTAGTAGCGGAGAAACAAGGCGGGGGGGGGGGCAGAGGTCGCAGAGGTCGAAGAGCTGGATGACTGGAGAACCCCCATCATCAATGAATTGAAAAAAGCAGGCGTATTAACAAGCTCGGGTTGGACAAAGGAAACGCTAAAATTTTGCATCATTGGAGAGCAGCTCTTTCGGCGTTCTTTTTCCCAAGCATATCTACGATGTCTGAGCGGAGAAGAAGGACTATACGTGCTGCGAGAAGCACATGAAGGATGTGGGGGCGACCACGTGGGGTCAAGGACGTTGGTACGAAAGGTCTTACGAGCAGGGTACTTCTAGCCTACGATGGGCACAGATGCAAAAGAGTTGGTGCAGAAGTGCCACAGCTGCCAGATCCATAGCCCTCTAATTCATAGCCCAGCAGAGAAATTAGGTGGGATGCACTCCCCGTGTCCTTTTGCTCAGTGGGGGATAGATTTGGTCGGACCATTGCCACTGTCTAAGGGGCAGATGAAATTCTTGATAGTTGCAATAGACTATTTCACGAAGTGGGTGGAGGCAGAACCACTGGGGAAAATAGATGAGCAGAATGTCATAAAATTTCTGTGGAAACAGATCTGCTGCCGGTATGAAGTCCCACGAATCTTGATTTCAGATAATGGCACGCAGTTCTGCGGAAAGAAAATAAAGGCCTGGTGCACAAAGATGAAAATCACCCAGAGGTTCGTGGCGGTAGCGCATCTGCAAGCAAATGGCCAGGTGGAGGTCACTAATAGGACCATAATTAACGGGTTAAAGACAAGGATAGACACCCTTAAGAGTAGCTGGCCAGAAGAACTGGATTCAATCCTATGGGCTTACAGAACAACACCCCGAGTGGCCACTGATATGACTCCTTTCAATCTTGTATATGGGGCCAATGCCGTGATCCCGGCAGAAGTAGGAATGGAAACTCATAGAATAATGACATTTGAAGAGGGGCAGAATGAAGAGTTGATGAGAGAGAACCTAGACCTACTAGAGGAGGAAAGGGAAACAGCGCGGCTGAAGATTGAGAAATTCAAAAGCAGGGTCAAGGCGACATATGATAAAAAAGTACGGTTGCGACGTCTGGATAAAGGGGATTTAGTCCTCAGAAGAGCTGATGCCCTTAAGCCTAAGGGGAAATTAGAGCCAAATTGGGAAGGCCCTTACATCATATCGGAGGTATTGAAGGGAGGAGCATATCGGCTGATGACAGAAGAAGGGAAGGAGATAGCTAGACCCTGGAATATCTGCAATCTCAAGAAATACTACGCTTAAAGAAACAAGTAAGAAACACCTCCTCAACCCTGCAAATTCGCCCTAGAAAGCAGCCACCCTAGTAGAGGCGAACCTCCGGGTCTAACACACCTTTGACTAGGGTCGGTGGGGCCAAACATGAAACTACGCCCTAGAAAACAGCCACCCTGGCAGAGGCAGACCTCCGGGTCTGGCACACCTCTGACTAGGGTTGGTGGGGCCAAAACAAAACTACGCCTTAGAAAACAGCCACCCTGGCAGAGGTAGACCTCCGGGTCTGGCACACCTCTGACTAGGGTTGGTGGGGCCAAAACAAAACTACGCCCTAGAAAGCAGCCACCCTGGCAGAGGCAGACCTCCGGGTCCGGCACACCTCTGGCTAGGGTTGGTGGGGCCAAAACAAAAACTACGCCCTAGAAAGCAGCCACCCTGGCAGAGGCAGACCTCCGGGTCTGGCACACCTCTAGCTAGGGTTGGTGGGGCCAAAACAAAACTATGTCCTAGAAAGCAGCCACCCTAGCAGAAGCAGACCTCCGAGTCTGGAACACCTCTGACTAGGGTCGGTGGGGCCAAGATTGAATTGATTAAAAGGGAAGTCTGGATAAACATCATTAATATTAACGAATGTGGTCTACTTTTCTTTTTTCTTCATTCAGGTGGGGATGAATGGAAGGGCTGGCAAGGGTGATGATAGGAAAGAGAAGACGAAGGAAGCTCTTGATTACAAAAACAGATGTAAAAGAAAGGGAGAGAAGAGTGATGTATGGAAAAATCATCTTATGGGTATTTCTATTCTTGAATTAGTTGTATTTGCCATTCTTGCCTTGCTCACATTCGTATGCGTCAATAATTGTTTCAAGTTTAATACGCATTACACTACAAGTATAAAATAGCAAGCAAGATTGAAATAGCTATATATATATATGAAATATTGGACCAATATGTGTGTGTATGGATATCAAAGTTAACATACTAGACCATCCCTTGAATAAATGTTAGATAAGTAAATAGAACAGGAAAAATAAAGGAATTGTCTTAACATACAGAGCCCAAATTCGCAAAAAGTAAATTGTTATTTTTGAAAAAACATAAAACAAGAGTCTGTTGAGGAAAAGGTAGATCATTCTTCTGGAGGAGGAACTTCACAAGGAGGATCAGAAGTGGTTGGGGTTTCTGCACCAGTTAGCTCTGGCTGAACCTCAGGAGGCACTTGAGAAGGAGCATCTGCAAGCATCTCAGTGGAATCCCCACTGAGAACTATCAAATCCACTGTAGAAGGTTCAGCAAGAGGTGGTGCAGGCAGAAGAGGAAACTTGCAGGAAGTAGGATCAACAGGAGTGAAGGCATCATTGGGCGCAGAGCAAAGCTTGGCATATGCCTTTTGTAGAACCAGCAGCCACCAGGGAGAATCTGGATCCTCCGAGGGGTCACCCTCGAAATAAGGGGAGGCCGGCATGTCGTCCAAAGGACCATTGAAATCAAAGGCGCCAGAGAAGCCTTGGTCGCGAGCTTGCTTCTGAGCTGCATCGAACCCAAAACCATAGTAATAGCCTATATGTGGTCCGAAGTCAGACAGAGAACTTGTACTCTTAAGATAAGCATCCTTCAACCCAGTGATCACCTCCTCAAGAAAGCTCTGCCCTGCTGTCGTCATGTGCAGGTTCCTCTTACAAGCTTCGACTCCCTCTGAGAACTTCCTGGTCCCATACTCTCTGCTGCGACTCTTCTCCTCAGCAGCCTTCTTCTTTCAGAACTCCACCTCTCGTCGCTGCTCCTTGATCAGCTTCTCCTGCTTTACCAATTTAAATTTCAATGCAGAAATCTCGTTGTCCTTCTCTAAAAGCTTAGGAGCGGGATCTACAGAGGAGGCTGCCTTAGCTTGAAGCCGGCTGAAGTGGATTAAGCTCTGCAAAAGTCAGAATAAAAAGGCTGATGAATGTCTATGAAAGATCCCAAGGAATAAAAAGTGGAGGAACCATAGAGTACCTTCAAGGCATGATGGGCACCCATGGCCAACTCATTCTCCAGAGGAAGCCTACTCAATGTATAAGTATCAGCGGGAGTTAAGCAGAGCTGAAGAAACTGACGGGACTCTTCTGCAGAGAGCTCTAAAAGGGATTTCGGGAGCTCAAGAGTAAAAACATCATTAGCAGAAGCTCTTACTCGGCTCGACCGAGAACGTTCCCTCACAACCTCGTGGCCACCTCGGCCAGGGGACTGCAGACGCGGCCGCCGGGTCTCTGCAGAAGGTTCGGAAGAGCTCAAAGGACGTTTCCCTCTGTCACTTCTAGTAGCAGCCAGAGGAGGGGCAGCCGTATGGAGCTCGGGAGTGAGAGCCACCTCTGGATTTGAACGAGGGGGGAATTGGCTTCTCTTCGGGGAATGGTCCTCCTCCATGCATGTTCTGTATGATCAAGATCACCCAATGCATAAGCAAAAACAATAAAAGAAGACAGACAAGCAGAAGAAGAAGAATGACAGAAGAAGAGAAATACCAAACTCAGAAGGATAAGTGGTCTCGCCAGAACAAAGGCCAAAAAAAGATAAGATAGAGGGCTGCTCAACTAAGCTAACTACATCGAAAGAACCTATGGTATGTACAGAGGAGTTCAACTCCTCGATTATTGCTCGATCGGAAGGAGGACAGCTGATGTAAAATTCCTTCTTTACCAAGGGCTTGATATACACCCAGGGGCCCATGGGAAAATCCCAGGTGTCGGCACCAGAAATGAAAAAATAATCTTCCTTCCAATGCTTATCCCGGCTCTGGGGTTTGCCTAAGAAATGAATTAAACCCCTGGGGTCGGCAGTGACATAAAAGAAAGGAGGTTTGAACTTAAGGGGAAAGTTGGAAAAAAAGAGTTCTGCAGTCGGGTTTCCACCATTACCCTTCAAAATTATAAAGAAGCCCAGCATCAGACGGATGGCAGAGGGCGTAAATTGATTCAGGGGAACTTGGTAAAAAAATGATAATTTACAAAGGTAAGGATTCACAGGGAAGCGAACTCTAGCCCTCAACTGTGCAGTCCAAAAGGCTAGCTTACGCCCCGAAAGAAAGTTGGGCCTATGATGCCCAGTAGGACAATATATACAAAAACTTTGAAGAATGTCAAAAGCTAGGCGAAGAGTATCAACACGATCAGCAGTAAAGGAAGTGCGATGGCTGACGAAGTCAAAATTGGGGTCGGAGGCACTGTAACTTATAGGGTCAACACTGGTGGCAGAAGTCTCCTCCTCTATAGGAGGAGAAGTCCTAGTAGAAGAAGATGAAGTGGACTGCCCACTGGGAACAGGAAGAATAGAAGGGGAATTTCGCTCGAGGGCTTGGAGAGTAGAAAAATCGGTTTCTTGGTCGGAAGAGGCCATGGAGAAGGATGAAGTAGACAGAAAGGGAAATTACTCTAAGAAAACACCAGAAAATCCCAAAAAACAACTCAGATATCTAACAAAAATGGCCACAAGATTCCAACTTTTAGAGTAAAAATACCCAGTTCACAGCCAACTGCATATAGACCACAAACAAACAAAAAAGCCAAAGGTTAGAAATTACCTCGTCTCGCCATGGTAAAACGAACGCAAAGGAAGAAGAAGGAGAAGAAGGTTCACCGGAAAAGAATCTCTAAGCAGTCTTCTACACCAGAATCACCGGAGAAGAAGGAAAAATCGCAAGGGAATGAAGAGGCGAGAATGAAGAGAGAGAAAGTAAGAATTAGGGTAAAATTTTTGAATATATTGCATTGGGAAGAGGCGCGACCTTTCGCATCACACCGCTGGATGGATGACACGTGTAGGAGCCAGATTGTGCACATCAAGTATTACGTTTTAAAAAGGCAAAGATGAAAGGACACTCTCTGTCAGAGTCAAGGGATTTACCAAATCTTTGAAGATAAGGTAGAATGTGACGCGTGGAGAAAATATTCTTACGGCAGAGAATAAGAGAAGAAAATACAAGAAGTGCTGCAGCCGACCAGCTCTGCCAAACCAGATATGCTCGACTGCACCAGGGGGAGTAGCTAAGGGTAAAATTAGCTCTCTGACCGAGAGAAGAAAATACAAGAAGTGCTGCAGCCGACCAGCTCTGCCAAACCAGATCTGCTCGACTGCACCAGGGGGAGTAGCTAAGGGGAAAATTAGCTCTCTGACCGAGAGAAGAAAATACAAGAAGTGCTGCAGGCGACCAGCTCTGCCAAACCAGATCTGCTCGACTGCACCAGGGGGAGTAGCTAAGGGGAAAATTAGCTCTCTGACCGAGAGAAGAAAATACAAGAAGTGTTGCAGCCAACCAGCTCTGCCAAACCAGATCTGCTCTACTGCACCAGGGGGAGTAGTTAAGGGGAAAATTAGCTCTCTGACCGAGAGAAGAAAATACAAGAAGTGCTGCAGCCGACCAGCTCTGCCAAACCAGATCTGCTCGACTGCACCAGGAGAAGTAGCTGATGTGGGAAGGAGGAGAATATAAAAGGGCCTTGTGTCATTTGGATACCTTGACTCTAATAAAACAAAATCGTAAAATAAGTGATCTTGCAGAACTGCTTTTGCATAAGCAGACGTGGTGGCAGAAGTGGTGAAGATATGTCGAACAGCAGATGAGATGCTCCACGTAATCACAAAATCGCAGAAGTGGTGAAGATATATCAAACTGCAGATGAGATGCTCCACGTAATCACAAAATCGCAGAAGTGGTGAAGATATATCGAACTGCAGACGAGAAGCTCCGCGTAACCGCATAATTGCATAACTGAGAGGTTGAGTTGCAGACGAACAGATTATATGCGCTCGGAGTAGAGGATAATAGCTCAAAAGCAAGGATGACAAGCATGCTCTAAGGATTTGCTGACGTGGCCACAAAGGACGAAGGAAAATATCTTCCCATACAACAGAAAATGGAAGATTCTAGAGGAGAAGAGGTGTACTTGGAGCAGTAAAAGAAGTACCTTGAAAAAGGAATATTTGGGATGGCTTAGGCAACAAGGAAAAATCAATGGGAAATGGCAGAAATACCCCTCTTTGTAAAAGAATAGTATAAATAGGAGAAGTTATGTGTTGTAAGGGGACTTCACCATTTTTTTCAATCAAGGGAATACTTTCCATCATTCTTCTTTAGCAAGTAAAAGTTTATTTCATTTTATTTGCTCTCGTGTTCTTGTGGTGTTGCATTCAGAGTGACATCACTCTCCATCTTCTCAGATCTCTTCTTCTGCTTCACTACTCTCTTCCGAAGAAGCCTCTTCTCCTCACCTTTAATTCTCTCTCTCTTTAGACTAAGAGGAAAATCAATTGGGAGCGTTGCACCAAAAAGCAGGAAGAGCTAGAGAAGAAAGAAGCATGCAAGAAGCCAAAGAGGAAAATAAAGAAAGGAAAGAACAAGAAGAATAGAAGAATGAATTTAGATAGGATGTTTATTGTAACTTTGCTTACTACATTGTAATGTACACGTTTTATCTTTATAAAATGTCTCATGTTCTTCAAAAAGCTCATTCCTTTTGCCTTTTCTTTTGGACTTATATGTGATTTGTGTATTAAAGTAGTATGCCCAAATAATGTCATACTTTAAATATGTTTTCTGTGCTCGAGAGGTTATAATCTTTTGATCTTCTGTAAAGGTTTTGCCTGCATCAAAAAGGGGGAAATTGTTGGATACATCAAAAAGGTTTCGTCTTATATTTTTTGGAAGAGTTAGTCTCCTGTGCAACTGGTGCACATACAATTCGGGTCGAGTCGGGTCCGGGTCGACCCGAATCCGCACACATTTTTTTTAATTTTATTTTTTCGATTCAAATTGTTACCTTTATGTTGTATGAGTGTGACATTTATGTTATATAAGTGTGACCTTTATGAATAAATGTAATGAACTTTATATACTCTCACTTAGAAAAAAAAAAGGAAGAATTTTACACTCTGAAGATCATAATATTTGTACATAAAGGTCACAAGAATTGTACATAAAGATCACAACAATACAGCATAAAGGTCTCAATCTGAAGCGAAAAAACCTGAACATAAAGGTCATAACATTTATATATAAAGGTCACACTTATATATCATAAATGTCACATCCTTACAACATAAAGGTAATAGGCTGAAGCGAAAAAAGAAAAACCAGGTGACCCAGGTGACCGGATCCGGGTCGGGTCGCCCCTGTTGTACCAATTCAGATCCGTGCACCTGGTGCATAGGAGCATTTGTGTTTTTGGAAAAATATCAACAAATTAATTAGGAATGAAGGTTATATTGTGCACAAATGCTCATGTACACCAGGTGCACGGATCTGAATTGGTGCAACTGGGGCGACCCGACCCGGATCTGCGCACCTGGGTCACCTGGTTTTTTTTTTTTTCGCTTCAGCCTGTTACCCTTATATTGTAAGGATGTGACCTTTTTGTTACATAATTGTGACCTTTATATATAAATGTTATGACCTTTATGTTCAGTAATTAGGAAAAAATGAAGATTTTCAGGTTTTTTCGCTTCATATTGAGACCTTTATGTTGTATTGTTGTGACCTTTATGTACAAATATTATGACCTTCAGAGTGAAATTCTTTTTTTTTTCTAAGTTAGAGTATATAAAGGTCATTACATTTTTTCTTAAAGGTCACACTTATATAATATAAAGGTCACACTCATACAACATAAAGGTAACAGTTTAAAGCGAAAAAATAAAATTCAAAATTTTTTTAAAAAAAAAAGTGTGCGGATCCAGGTCGATTAGGACCCGACCCGAATTGTATGTGCACCAGTTGCACAGGAGATTAACTCTATATTGTGGTATTATCAATTAGATAAAATAACAAAAGATATTTAATGTGTATGTAATAATGGAAATATGCAATATTATACGTACATATGATAAATCAAATAATATTAAGCTTAAATTTCGTCCCACATATGTTTGGAAAAATATCAACAAATTAGAAAAAAATATATAACCCACATCAATCTTTATGTATAAGAGTAGGACTCCTGTGAGACTGTCTCACGAATCCCTTCCGTGAGACGGATCTTTTTTGACCCAGTTTAACCCAACCTGTCACATTAATTACAGCCCACATAAGCTAGCCCATAGAGTTTGACCCATAATAATAGCCCAACACACTAATTCTACTTCCATCTAACCTAATCCATTAATATAAAAACATATTTTGTGTCTTGTTGTACCACTCCCCCACCGCCGCACCACCACACCTTTTTTTTTTTTTTACCGTTATCAAGAAACAACGTGCTTACAAAAATTTTGCAAATATATATTGGTAACTTCTCAGATAAATAGCAAAATCGTGGGGTCACTAGACTCATGCTGGGCAGCGTCGTGCTCTTAGGCGCCGCCGCTCGAATGGAATCGTCAGCCGCAGACTCCACCAGCACCACCCAGACTTCGGTGGCGGACACGATTATGCAGTACGTTGTGCTATGGAGAGACTTAATCAACACGTGGCCGCTGGGGAGCGTGGTAACACAAGGCTGCCATGCCTCCGTCGCCGCAGTCTGGGCTCACAAGGATGATCCCGACACTCTCTTCTACTGTTCCCCTTCCAATCTCGATTCTATGCACAAGGTTACTCTTGAAGTAAAGGGTGAAATTCAATTACTCAACTTATCAGAGAAGCTAAAAGCTAGTGGAATTGCTCATAAGTTGCGGGTCGAACAACCCGAGAACTTCCCAACATGCCTTGCCACAAAAGCTTACCCAAAGTCCGTTGTATCATCATTCACTACAAGAAAAAATGAGTATTTGCGACAACACTTTGTTGTCGCAAAAACTTCAATAATTGTCGCAAGTACAGTCTATTACACATGTTGTCGCTAAATTATTCTCACAAAGTTTTTTTTTTTTTCGCGACAACAATGTTGTCGCAAATAAGTCATTTTACATTGCCTTTTGTGACTACGTTTTGTCAATTTTTACTAAAAAAATTTACAACAACTTGTTGTCTCAAAAACTAAACTAAAAGTTGTTGCAAAAAATATTATCACAAATACCCATTTTTCTTGTAGTGATTATGTAATTATTTCATTGTTTTGGTGTTTTTGTTTTTGTTTTCTATTTTTTTTGTTTATGGTATATATATTGTTCTAGTGCATTCAGTGAGTACATAAAATTAATAGTTATATGTGGAAAAGATGTACTTATGGATGCAAAAGACATACTTATATCTATTTAGGTATTTTGAATCTCTGTTATAGTGCATGCAGTAAGTAAATAAAACATATATTTACATGTGGAAAAGACATACTTATGGATGCAAGAAGCATACTTATATTTATTTTGGTGTTTCGAAACTCTATTTTAGTGCGTGCAATGAGTAATAAAACTCATACTTACAAGTGGAAAAAGACGTACTTATGGATGCAAAAGGCATACTAAAACTCATACTTACAGGTGGAAAAAGACCTACTTATGGACGCAAAATGCATACTTATATCTATTTTGGTGTTTTGAAACTCTATTTTAGTGCATGCAGTGAATCGATAAAACTCATACTTACAGGTGGAAAAGTCGTACTTATGAATGCAAAAGATATGCTTATATTTATTTTAGCGTTTTGAAACTTTGTTTAAGTGTATGCAGTGAGTAAATAAATACAAATAACACATGTCTATAATTATATAAAGTCGTACTTATGTGCTAAAAATGCATACTTATGTGCTTAAAATGCATACATGGACCAAAAATATGAGAGAAATTTAGAATACATATTCATGTTCAGGATCAATAGTTATGTGCTTAAAAGACACACTTATGTGCTTAAAAGACATACTTGAACCAGAAATATGAAAGAATTTAGAATACATATTCATGTTCATGATCAATACTTATGTGCTAAAAATGCATACTTATATGCTTAAAATGCATACATGGATTAAAAATATGAGAGAAATTTAGAATACATATTCATGTTCAGGATCAATACTTATGAGCTTAAAAGACACACTTATGTGTTTAAAAGGCATACTTGGACAAAAAATATGAAAGAAATTTAGAATACATACTCATATTCAGAATCAAATTTAAGAAAACTCATTGTCTAATATTTTCCAAGACTTGAGTTGATTATTTGGTTGTAGAACTCATCAATCTGAGCAACAGTGAAAAATGACTATTCTTTTCTTGTTCATTTCATTTCAGACTTCCTTCATAGCTCCCAATTCCAAGATCAAGATTGATCCTTTCTGAAAAATCATCTCTCCGCACTGCTACATACTCATGTTCAGAATCAATACTTATGTGCTAAAAAGACATACTTATGTGCTTAAAAGACATACTTGGACCAAAAATGTGAAAGAAAATTAGAATACATACTCATGTTAAAGATTAATACTTATGTGCTAAAAAGACATACTTATATGTTTAAAAGACATACTTGGACCAAAAATATGAAAGGAATTTAAAAGACATACTTGGACCAAAAATATGAAAGAAATTTAGAATACATACTCATGTTCAAGATCAATACTTATATGCTAAAAAGACATCTATACATATATATATATATATATATAAAGAAGACCTTTGGAAGAATTTACAAGAATGTCATTTTCCCTCCTAAAAATATCACATCAATGAGCAATAAAATATTTATATAAATAATAGTTTTTCAATAAAATTAATCATATCATTTAGCATTCTTTTCAATATGGTATATTTTACTATTTATACTTAGAATTATCATCATCGTCATCATCATTATTATTACTACTACTATTATGTATTATTATTTGTTTGTGTTGTTGATTAACGTTGTACAATAGTGAGCAATAATTTAATTTTTGTGTATTAACTATCATTATTTAATGTCTAAAATTATTCTCATCTATATATATATATAAAGAAGACCTTTGGAAGAATTTACAAGAATGTCATTTTCCCTCCTAAAAATGTCACATCAATGAACAATAAAATATTTATATAAATAATAGTTTTTCAATAAAATTAATCATATCATTTAGCATTCTTTTTAATATGGTATATTTTACTATTTATACTTAGAATTATCATCATCATCATCATTATTATTATTACTACTACTATTATGTATTATTATTTGTTTGTGTTGTTGATTAACATTGTACAATAGTGAACAATAATTTAATTTTTGTGTATTAACTATCATTATTTAATGTCTAAAATTATTCTCATTCTCAAATTTGAAGTTAAATAGATTTTAGGATATTTTTTTATAATTTTGCAAAATGTTGTGTGCAAGTAAATATTTCAAAGTTGATCACACAATTTATATTGTTGATTGAACAATTTTGACCAACTCCAACAATCATTAGCTTAAATTATTTATTGATCAAATAAAAAAAATTCAACAAAATATAGAAACAAATAGATATAAGTTTTCAATTTTTCTGAATTCAATTGTTTTTGCTAACTTTAATTACTTAATGCTTATAATTATTCTTATTATCAATTTTAAAGTTAAACAAATTTTAAGATATTTTTTGTAATTATGAGAAATGTAATTGTATATGAATAAATATTTCAAGACTTATATTGTTACTTGGTCACATTTAATTAATTCTAAAAATCATTAGTTTATTAAATTATCTATCAAGCCGTGAAAAAAGTTCAAAGAAAAATAAAAACAAATAAAATGTAAGCTTTCAAGTTGTTAATTCATTCTATTTTTCCTTTTTTGTTACTAAAATTACTTAATATTTATAATTATTCATATTATCAATTTTAAAGTTAAAAGAAATTATAATATATTTTTTGTAATTATGAGAAATTTTGTACATAAATAAAGATTTCAAAACTTATATTGTTAAATGATACTAATCAAAATATCTATCAAACCAACGACCATAAATATATTTTTATTCAAAAGAGAAATAAAATATAAGCTTTCAATTTCGTTGTGTAGATTATTTACAAAATTTGTATTCCAACATTTTAATATTGTCAAATATAATGTAGAATGACATGTCACAATAAAACGAATGCACAAAAAAATTCGAATAACACATGCGAGATAGGGGTCAACCAAATTCTACTTTCTTCAATTAAAACTCTACATTACTCAAAATTAGAAATTTGAAATATATAAAATAATATATTAATCTATGGATTAAACAAACAAATAAAAAAAAATGACCGGAAATTTTAAAAAATAAATTTAATATCTAAAAATAAGTTATATGTATTAGAAACGTTATAATTTAGGTATTGAGATAAATAAATTTATATTTTATTGGCATTTATAACTATAAATACACACTTATTTTAATATTTTTTTTTGTTCAACGCCACATAAAACTCATTTATTTTAAATCAAATAAAAAATTATATCAGCTTATCAAATACATGAAAATCTCTCTTACTATCTATTTAAATTAAACAATTCAAAATTGGACTTAATCTACACATTTTGAATAAAAAAATTATGAATAATAATTATAAGATTGATAAATCAATATATCAGGGACTAAGAATGATGAAATTTTAATTTGGGAAAAACCAGAAAAATTACCTATGTCCAATCACTTATGCCACCTCAATTAATCAGAATATAAATATAAATAAAATTTGACAACAAATAAATATAAAATAAGAAAGATAAAATAAAATATTCGTATATTTCAAATGAATAAGTTGGTTAACTTGCAATAATAATTTTAATCTAATTTTTTCTATTTGATATATTTTATATGTGTAATCTATTAGGTACACCTATAATATTTTTTTATTTCTAAATTTTAATATTAATTTACAATAAATTAATATTATATATCATAAAAACATTTAAAAATGAAAAATCATTGAAGCCCACACACATACATTTCCATATTTCAGTTTGATAAATTTTATATGAATATTAAATTTATGATCATTAAATATTGATTGATTTTATATATTATATATTTAAAATTGATTTAAAATAGTGTAAATTATAAAAAACAACCCCAGCTATCGACTTTTTTAAAATTGCAATCTAATCTGTTTTTTTTTTTAAGATTGTCACCCAATCTTTCTGTGGTTTTGCCGATTGCAAAATTTCCTGTTATTTTTCCGGCAAATGAATTAATTTTTTTCACTTTGCAACCCAAACCTTAATTTTTTTGTCCAATCGCAAATCATGATTTTTTTTCGCTTCACAGTACTGATACTTTTATATTATATATATGAGTGTGACATTTATAATATATAAGTGTGATCGATATTCATAAAATAAATATCAAGGAAATATAGGTCAAAATTAGTGAAATATATATAACATCGGTAAAAAATCGATGGAATATCAATAAATATCGGAATATATTGGTAAATATATGTACCCATATTTCCATCGATATCGATATTTTCACGATATTTCCGTGAATTTAAGTTACCTATATTTCCACCGGAATCGAAATTTTTATTCTTGGTTGCAATCTGATAAAAACACAAAGTTCAGGTTGCAATTAGATAAAAAAAACAAAATGTAGGTTGCAAAGTGAACAAATTAATCTCCATTTCGCTGGAAAATTTGCAATCGACAAAACCACAAAAAGACTGGGTGGCAATCTGAAAAAAAAAAGGTTGCAATTTGAAAAAGTCGATAGGTGGAGTTGTTTTTTTGTAATTTACCTTTTAAAATAAGTACTTAAAAATAAAATGAGAGATAATAAATATATAATCCCTTATTTCATCTTATTTATGTATTTATTTTTTTATTTTAAATTTCTATACAATAAATACTAAATTGAGTATCATAACTGATTTCTTAAATTAAATATTTATTTTTTATATTGAATTTCTTAAAATAAAATAAATAGGGTTTATCTATTTTTATTTGTATTGAGTTTCTTAAAATACAATAATATGTTTATGAACAAAACTTATATGCACCTGTGGCACGGATCCTAGATCCGTGCCCCTGACCCGACCCGGCGCGTAGGCCGCACCCAGGCGCGCCCACGCGCCCCCACTCTCACCCCCACCTGATCTGGTGTGCGCGCACGCACACCAGATTTCACACTATGTGATTCAGTGATAGGTGTTATATATGTACTCTATAGGTGTTATATATGTACTTTGTAGGTGTTAAAGTTTTATTATATGATTCAGTGATGGGTGTTATATATATACTCCTTAGGTGTTACATCTATGTTCTTAAGGTATTACATATATAGAAGATTTCATATTATGTGATTCAGTGATAGATGTTATATGTATACTCTATATGAGTTATATATATACTCTTTATGTGTTATATGTATGTTCTTGAGGTATCACATATAAAGAAGATTTCATATTATGTGATTGAATGATAGGTGTCATATATATACTCTTATAAGTGTAATTATATGTATGTTCTTTAGGTGTTATAATATTTTCATAATACCTGAAGGAATTGTGTTTATTATATATCATAGATGCATGTAATTTTATATCACCTATAAAGTATCTTTGTAATACCTTTAAAATATTTTCATAACATCTGAAGGAAGAATTGTGTTTATTATATCTTATAGATGCATGTGATCTTATATCACCTATATAGTATATTTGTAATACCATTAGAATATTTTCATATTATATATCTGATATGTTTAATATATACTCTATAGGTGTTATATATATACTTTTTAGGTGTTAAATGTCTGATCTTAAGATTAAGTGATATGTATATATAATATGCTTAATTTAAGATTCCTCCCTTCCCCCTTCTCCAAGACTCATCGCCCAGCCCCTCATTCGCCGCTGCACAACTGCCGGAGACGAGCAGGTCGTCGGCGAGCACTACAGACCCACCAACACACCCAACTCGCCCAAAACCGCAGCCCATAACACCCATGAAGAAGAAGAAGAAGAAGAGGAGGAGGAGGAGGAGGAGGAGGAGGAGGAGGAGGAAGAAAAAAAAAAAAAAAAAGCTGCGTGAAGAAGAAGAGGAGGAAGAGGAGCAGGAAGAGGAAGAGGAGGAAGAGGAAGAAAAAAAAAAGCTGCTTGAAGAAGAAGAGGAGGAAGAAGAAGAAGAAGAAGAATTTTTTTTTTTTAATTAATAGGGGCGGGTCAGCGGGTCGGGTTGGGGGCACGGATCCAGGATCCGTGCCCCCGGGGCACATAAGTCCTACTCTATGTTTATTTGTATTTATTTATTTGTATTGAGTTTCTTACAATAAATACAATATGAAAGCAATTAATAGGTTTCTTAAAATAGTAATTATTTAATAGGTAGATAATTTATTACAGTTATTTTTGGCAGAATATCCTGCTTTTCTATATATAATGATAATGATTTAGAATAATAAATGACTTATAAAAAACTTTTAAATATAACAATCAAAATAAATAATAAATCGCGCATCGCGCGGGTGAAATACTAGTACTTATGTAATTAAAAGATATACATGGACCAAAAGTACGAGAGAAATTTAGAATACATACTCATGTTCAGAATCAATACTTATGTGCTTAAAAAACACACTTATTTGTTTAAAAGACATACTGGACCTATCACAAACGAGCATTGATTGATCTTTATAGTAATTTTTTTCGTCAAACTTAGTTTACGAAAATACTAAAATTTGATAGTGATAAAATACTTTTCAGATTAATACATAAGTGTAATAAGGTGTTCTTAAATTGCTAAAATTATGGGATTTTTGAAGTTTATTAAATATTGTCATTGAATCCTCTGAAGACATAGTTATAGTAAAAATCCTTGAGAAAACCATAACACATATTATATTCATTAGCTCTACACATTCAACATCTAATCCAACTGAAATATTGAAACCATCATTATCTCTACACATTCAACATCTAAAGAATGCTAGCAGAAACTTTAACATCATCATCATTAACATCACCACAACCAACACCACCAGCTCTACCTCAACCTCACACGGACAATAACACAAACACCTCTAATGCATTCTCAGAAAGCCATCAAATGGGTGGGACCTCGCTTTGTTTGAGGCGGCTCATCTCCCTTGCAACCAACACCGGATATACAATTACCAGTAGACAATAGCTACAACCCATTTCTGCATGGATTTAATGAAATTGAGTGGAGCATCAAGCTCAACAATCCAGGAACCTGCTGCACCAGTGGGTGCATTCGAAGCCATTCCCACATTTTTAGCACAAAATCCAAACCACAATTCATCGTACGTGGCAAACAAAGACGACCCATTTGCAAAATTTGGTGGAGGAGAGATGTCAAGTAGCAACAGAAAAGGCCAACTTTCATTTGCACCCTTTTCTTATAGGAGACCAATCAAATCAAAGTAGCTTCATCATTTGCCAACAACTAATAGCTAGTTGAAACAAAAGCAACAACTTAAATTGAATATCAAGTTCCAACAAAGACTAGAAAATAAATAATATGACCAAAAATTCAGAAATTTTCAGATCTATCCAAAAAACAAAAGTGTAAGTAATTAACCAAGCAACTATTCTGATCACAAAAATCACGAGAAATTCAAGAAACACTACAAATTCTACCCTAAAAATCAAACAAACTTTACTTCTGAAAGCACATACATAAATATAAAAAGAATTTACCTATTGCTTCTCTCAACTTTTCCACCAATTTCAATATTCAAATTTATGAGACTTTCTTTCTCTTTGATATATCCACTGAGCAGATTACATGGCTGAAGCAACTTTCAACACTGGAACCAAGAAATGTGAAAAAAACGCCATACGAAATGATTAAACTAATCTCCTCATTAAAATACACAAGAATAGATCACCAAAAACCCTAACTACTATAAGCAAAATATATAATAATCATGCACAAAAATTCGAAAATCCAAGAGTTCTATACAACAAGCAGCAAAAAAAAATAGTAATGCAATCAACATCAAACATTTATTTGAAAAATATAAGACAAATTTTGAATAGAGTAAAACTTACAATTCGCAATCTCCTAGATGATGGTGAAGGCGACGAAGACGATGAAGGTGGTCAAGGCAGCGAAGATGACTGAAGGTGGTGACAGGCGGTGCGACGATTTTCTCCTCTATGTTTAGGGGTGCTACGGTGCGATGGCTCTAGATAGATGGGAGTTCTCTTTTCTCTTCACTTATTTTTAGGTTGGGCTTTGTGAGCTACATTAGTATGAATATTTGCTTGGGTTTAAACTAAAATGTAATGGGCTAGATTGTATGGGCTGGATTGTATGGGCTGGAATTTGGGTATTGGGCTGGGCCTAAGCGGGTCAAAAAGATCCGTCTCACGGAAGAGGATCGTGAGACGATCTCATATGAGTTTTTACGTATGTATAATATGAATAAGCTCATAAATATCTCTATCTATTATGGTTATATACATTCTATAAAATAATATATACATATTGTTTTTAATTACAAAAATATTTCGTATCATCCATTATACATATAACTAACTATATACATTCTATACATAGACATTTTTCGTATTCCATTTTATTATAATTTTTTATTAGATAAACTATTAAAACCAAATCATATATAACAATTAGAAGACAATCAATTATTTTTAATTTTATTCAATATTTCCATGTTTAGAATGATGATTTTACTAAATCATATTATTGATAGTTAGATTCCAATAATTATATACATAAAGTCTACAATTAGATAACTTAAATTATGAAAATTAAAAGATGTGGTCATCACATATCATATAGAAAGAAATTAAAGTATTCCATTAGAATAGATAACTCACATACAATAATAAAAAGAATAGCACATCTCATTAATTTTGATATTAATATAATTTCAATTCAATAATATAAGATTATTTCTAAGATTACTTATACAATTTTGTTACAGGTCGAGTATTACACAACACTGATACCCACAGACGATGAAGTGATTCAGACGTACTAGCACGATATCGATGACGATATCTGACGGGGGTCCTGGTCGCTCAAAGACAATGTGGTCGTCGTGCTACTGCTTCTACTCCTTCGAGACCTTCTGCACCCATTGGAGATCCTGTAGAGGCAGGTCCCTCGAGGAGACATACGGTCCAAAGAGAGCGACGCAGGACCGCAGTACCCACTCAGGCGGAGGATGAGTAGGATGACGACGCGGCCCCTCAGTACCCGTCTTATCATGAAGTGCTCATTCGTGTATCACCAATTGCTCAGAGGTACCCTGAGTCGGAGTCTCAGTTCCATGACCACGATCCGAGACCGAGCTCAGGAACCAATCACGACTTGTACAATCGATTGACGGATTGGATGGGATCTCAATTCGACGGTCTCCAGCAGAACGTCACCCAACAGGTCACTGATTGGATGAGATCTTGATTAGACGGTCTCCAGCGGCACGTCACCCAGCAGATCACTGATTGGATGGGATCTCGATTCGACTGATCTCCAGCAACACGTCACCCAGCAGTTCACTGATGGGTTGGGATCTCAATTCGACGGTCTTTAGCAGCACGTCACTGATGAGGGAAAGCGCCTGGAGGAACTGATGCCTAAGATGATCGAGGAGTAGATTAAGGTGTATATCGCCTCAGTCTATACTTGTGCCGCCGTCGTTCGAGACACCAGCTGCACAGTATGGTAGGGTCTTTCCAGAGAGCGGACCTTATGCTGTCCCTTATTATTTGAGTACCCTCGCACCTCAGGGTATCCTAGATACCAAAGGTATTAGAGCTATAGCGCGACGTAGAGTTCCATCTGTTGTTATGCGCAGTCCATTTTTGGCAGAGGAGCCTACTAGAAAGACGCAGGTCAAGTAGACGGACTTCAAATCCTACTACTTGAGTGACGAGGGCAAAGTGACAGGATAAGAAACTAATGCTTTTTCAAATTCCAATGTTAGATTATTTTTACAAACAATATCTGGTGAATTGTTTAGTACTTAATTCTTAATTAAGTTTTTGTCTTGTAATCGTTACAGGCGCAATGTTTGTGCTGGAGCGCCAGTGGGGCCAAGTTTCTTCAGAAATTTCATTGATCCAAAGTATAAGTTGGACTCCGAGGTAATATCTGGTGAATCAGCTTCTTCTTTTTTTCTAGTCGATTTTCATTGATCTAGGTTTTCATTGATCCTAGTTTTTGTCTATTATAGCAAATTAATGCGTGCCTGGGCATACTACAGAGCCGTCCAGAAGCAGCCAACGTACAAATCAAACACCAATTTATCAGGAGGATCCAGATCGTGGATAGCCAGCTGTTTGTGAGTTCCGATCATTCGTTTAGGGTAATATATCATTTGTTATCATATTCAAACTAAACAGTAATTATCGTCAATGTAGGAAATATGTGAAGAAATTTGGAGGGAAAAACATGATGGTGAAGCCGATGAGGTCAAATACATGCTGGGGATCAGGGAGGCGTTCACTCAGGAACAACTGGAGCGATGTGCACCTTATGTGCGAGGTCTGAGGCCGAAGTGGAACTTTATCGTGCCGTGGTGGGATGGCATACAACAAGTATGTATTAATATCTGTTGAATTCTTTTTATTTATTTCAAACTTTGTACATGGTTCTAATTATTTTTATCAAAATTTCAGGTCTGGACAGTCATGAACATAGACGGTCACTGGGTTGCATGCTCAATAGATATCGAGGAGCAGCGGATATGCCTGTGTGACAATCTTAGGCGTAGATTCACTTCAGATGTTATCCTTAGCCGCCTCAGAGTGACCCTCCCTCTCTATCGCATTTTGCCACGACTGTTGAAGTACTTGTGGCTTTTTTGAGAAGGCATTGGCACATGGTCGCCGGGTCCCAAAGGGTGTCACCGAGTTCGAGTTAGTCACATTGTCGGAGGGCATGTGCTACGTGGAGAAGGACAACACGTCATGTGGACCATGGGCATTACTCTCAGTTGAGAGTGAGATGATGCTCGAGTATCCGAAGAAGACACTTAAGGAGTATAAGGGGATCAATGGCGTAAAGAGGAAGATGGGCTAAGTTATATATGCAAACTCCATAGATGATGAAACACAACCACATAATTTTTTTGATTATTAGATTATTAGTTTGGTAGAACTACATGTTTTAGTGAATTTTTTTAGATTTCCGAACTTATACTTCAAATCTTATCTGACTTATGCAATTTAAAAGGTGTGAACTTCAATATACCATCAAATACAACTCAAATATCGTTATTGCCAGCTAAGTCATACACTAAAACACTCAAATATAGCCACATGATATAGGTCATTCATGTTCACGACTCAAATATAGCTATATGATATAGGACACTTTCTTTTTATGTGTGCTTCTAAGCCACAAATAGAACATCTTTTCTTTTTTCTTGTCTTCATTCCACCTTGGTCGGGATTGTCACCGTCAAGCTCGTCATTGTGAAACATGTATTCAAAACATGTAGTTCTGTTATGTCCAGGGTTACCACAATGAGTACATGATAGGCGGCGCACTCCTGAATGTTCACCAGTAGAAGCTATGCACTTATCTTTCGGTTGATCGACCTGTTTTAGTTGATCCGACGGGACACAAACACATCTACGTGTCTCATCATCTACAACCCACTCTGTCGGGTCGGGCACAGGTAAAACTTCACAAGCCCACATTCCTCTCAACTAGTGCGTCATATAATAAGGGGTCATGTGCAAGGCAACCGACTCATTAGCATAACTATAGTAAACACAGATTAAGTTCAATTTTACGAACAATTATTGCTACTATAATAAGTAGGTTCATATTAAGTAGGTCATGAAGGAGTACCTGATGGCTGTACATGCAAGCGCACATGTAATCAACTCGGTTTGGAAGAACATACAACTACACACACTATCACTGAGGCCCACTAAGTATATTTTTCGACCATCAGTGAATTCCTCGTCCCATTCTTTGTACCTCCATCAATTGCCCTTGCCGCATGAATTGCTCTAATTTTTTGTACACAAACTTGGTGAAAGTGGGACCTCTTTCATCAGCTATCAACCTTCTCTCAGCAAACAATTTTTCAATAACCCTTCGAGCCGCCTCCAAGAAGGAACATATGGGCAGCTTTCTTGCCCATACGAGACGAGCATTCCAAGCCTCAGCAACATTGGAGGTCATGAAGTTGAATCTTCGAACAGGGCATTTCACACAAGACCACCTAGTAGCTCCAGCCATTATCAAGCTGTCAATCACTCCCTGGAAACCACTGTCGTTAATCAAAGACATGTACCTGATCATACAAAAAGGAGAATCAAAGTTATAAAGTAGAACATTTTTGAAACGTGAGGAATATTTAAAACATGAAGTTCGACATACCTATCAAATGTGTCTTCATCGTAAAAGTATGAGGCCGTATGGAATAGCCCAACCAAGTGTGATCCATACTTGGCTAGATTCTGTTGAATATGGAAACAGCAAAGACAATGAGAAGCTTCATGATACGCATCTTGTATTGCATTACCCATGCTAGTGTGTTGATCAGACACAATAACCAAGCCATCTGGGCAACCGAAGGCTTCTCGGACATTACACAAAACCATGTCCAAGATTCATCGTTCTCAACACTCCCTATCCCAATCGCCAGGGGAAAAATTTGATCGTTTCCATCTTTAGTCACAGCAACGAATCCAATCTCATTGTACTACCCTTTCAAATGGCAACCGTCGACCACTATAACAGGTCTGGAATATAACCTGTAAGGAACATTATATAAGATTTTGATGAATGACAAAACATGTAATAGAATAGGAGCCTAGGATCCTGTGTATTAGATCACTTTGTAATATTCTTTAGATCAGGATCAGTAGGCTTGAAGATCAGAGACTGAAGATTGAAGACCTTGCTGCACAAAACCGCAGAGACAAATAATCTACAGTAGGCTACTTCAGATAGACTACTGGTTGCACATTATCCAAGGATGCTAAGAGGATACTGAAGTATCAGAAAACTCCAGCTGCCTGAGAAGTAGCGGTTATCTCAAAGTATGCGCTCAAAAGTTTACGGTAGGCACAAGCTGCAGTTGCAACCAACCAAGCAATGCCACGTATCAAAAAGTAAAAAGTGAAGTCTGAAGAAATGACAGACTAGAAGTAAATACAAGAAGACTGCCATTTAAGTAGAAGGAGGAAAAATGGAGATTCTGTAAAAAGCACAGACAGAGCACGAAAAGATTGCTAGGTTACTGCTTGCAGAAAATTTGAGTGTAAAGGATATGAGAGCGTAAAAGATTTTGATCAAGTGTAAAATTCCTATTTATAGGAAAACTCCCTTTGTTTTGATCAAGGGCTTAGATTGATTCAGAATTTGAATGGTTTATTATCCTGCGGCTGAGGATCCTAGCATTTAATGCGATGATTCACTTTTTGACTTTTCAAAGATCTTGAGGGGCTTATTTGCAAAAATTGTCGTCTTTCATTGGGTAACTTGTCCGAATTTGATGCGCCATATCTTGGGATTGACAGTTTCTTCTAATCGTGCACTTTGTGGGTTCCTTTGTGATGATTACTTTTCCAGATGACACATGTTGATGTGTCTTTCAGTGAGCTTGGTCAGTAGCCTATATCAGTAACTTTTGGCAAGGACCTCTCTCAGTATCCTTTCTTGACTCCTTTTAAGTTTCAAAAATTTCACATTTTTCCAAGGCTTTTTGGCTTCCCCCTAAGTTGTAGGACACTTAATAAGCGTTTATTAGAGGAAGTTAGCTTATTTTAATGATACCCAATTCATTTCTTAGATAAGAAAATCTTGATTCACAAAGAGGTTTTATGAATATATCAGCTAGCTGCTGGTCAGTGTGAATCTTCTCCAGTGAGATGTCCTTCTTTTCCACATGATCTCTGATGAAGTGATGTCGAATATCGATGTGCTTTGTTCTTGAGTAAAAACAGGATTGTGGCTAATCGCTATTATACTCGTATTGTCGCACATGAATGGTGTTTCTTTCTCGATGATGTCATAGTCTCGAAGCTGTTGTTGAATCCATAGAATTTGTGCACAGCAGCTTCCTGCAGCAACATATTCAGCTTCGGCTGTAGAGGTGGCTATGTAAGTTTGCTTCCTGCAGAACCAGGATACTAGGTGATTCCCAAGCATTTGGCAGGTTCCTCTGGTACTCTTCCTATCAATTTTGCAACCTGCAAAATCAGAATCAGTATACCCAATTAGTTTGATTCCTCCATCTTTAGGGTACCACAAGCCTATTTCTTGGGTTCCCTTTAGGTATCTGATAATCCTTTTTACCGTTGTGAGGTGAGATTCCTTGGGAGCGACTTGATATCTTGCACACATTCCAACTGCAAACATAATGTCTGGCCTGCATGCTGTGAGATAGAGCAGTGACCCAATTAATCTCCTATACTTGGTGATGTCCAAGCTTCCTGACATTAGGATTGGAATGCTTACTGTATTGGCGTTCTCCATTCCAAATTTCTTGATCAGCTCCTTTGTATACTTCATTTGATTTATGGTGGTTCCTTGATCAAGCTGCCTGACTTGCAATCCAAGAAAGAAACTTAATTCTCCCATCATACTCATTTCAAATTTGGATTGCATCAGGTCGGAGAACTTCCTACATAGCTCTTTGTTGGTTGAGCCAAAGATGATGTCATCCACATATATTTGGACAAGCAGGATGTTATCTTCATCCTGGATCCTGAATATGGTCTTATCCATCTTGTCCTTCTTGAATCTGTTATCCAACAGGTATTTTGACAAAGTGTCATACCATGCTCTAGGTGTCTGCTTCAGTCCATAAAGAGTTTTTCTTAGTCTATAGACCATCCTGTCAGCATTCTCTTCAAAACCAAGTAGTTGTTCAATATACACCTCTTCTACTAACATCCCATTCAGGAAAGCACTTTTTACATCCATTTGATATACAGTGAGATTCTTGTGAGCTGCATAAGCTAGAAAGATCCTGATAACTTCAAGTTTGGCTACTGGACCAAAGGTTTCATCAAAATCAATGCCCTCTTCCTGGCAGTATCCTTTTGCCACTAGTCTAGCCTTGTACTTGTCCTTCTTCATCTAGCTTAGTCTTGAAAACCCACTTAGTTCCAATAACTCCTCGATGAGTAGGTCTGGGAACCAGGTACCAAACTTGGTTTCTCTCAAATCCATTCAATTCTTCCTGCATGGCTTGAAACCAGTTGGTAGAGCTTCATCGGGGTGCTTAGGTTCTATATGTGATATGAAGCAAACAAACATAGCTTCGTGAGGATTTGACCTTCTCGTCCTTACTCCAGAGGTAAATCTCCTATAATCAAGTCTCTGGGGTGATCTTTGAGCCATCTTCTTCTTGCTTCATCAGCTTGCTGAGGTTGTTCTTCTGTTGGATTCTGGTTCATATCTGTAGGCTTATTTTCTTGAGGTTCCTAATTATTTTCAGGTTCCTCAGTCTGAGTAGGTACCTACAAGTTAGGATCATGTCTAATCTGGTATGGTGAAATTTCATCCATATGTTGAAGATTTGGTAATTGCACATCAATATACTCAACATGATTGTTGTTGATGTGAGTTTTGTCCAACTCTTCTTGAAGTTCTTCTATATCAGCCTTACTGCAATGTGTTTCATCAAAGACCACATATACAGATTCCTCTACAACATGTGTTCTCTTGTTGAAGATTTTGAAGGTTTTGCTTACCGATGAGTATCCTAGGAATACCCCCTTCATCTGATTTGGCATCGAAGGTTTTGAGGTACTCTTTTCTGTTGTTAAGCACGAAGCATTTGCATCCAAAGATGTGAAAATAAGCAATACTAAGGGAGTAACCATACCACAACTCATAGGGAGTCTTGTTCAGATCCTTGCTTATCAGGCATTTGTTCTATGTATAGCATGTTGTGTTGGTTGCTTTTGCCCGAAATCTCTTTGGTAGCTCAGCTTCGGCTAACATAGTCCTGGTAGCTTCCTTCAGAGTCCTATTGCATCTTTCAGCAACTTCATTCTACTGAGGTGTCCTAGCTGCTGAGTATTCATGCTTGATTCCATTATTTGAGCAGTAGGCTTCAATGAATTTGTTGGTAAATTCAGTTCCTCTATTTGTTCTTATCTTTTCTATGCTCAGGCTCTTTTCGGTTTGTAGCCTTCTCAGAAACTCTGGCAGACGTTGCCGAGTATCCGATTTCTTTGTAAGAAAAATAGTCTAAGTAAACCTTGAGTAGTCATCTACTACTACTAAGGTGTATTTCTTCGCAGATATGCTAATCGGTTCAATTGGTCCAAAGAGATCCATGTGTAGCATATCAGTATCCTATCTGTAGAACGAAGGGTTTTGTTTTTGAAAGAGCTATTTACTTGTTTCCTTTCTGACAAGCTCCACAGATAGCTTCCTTCTTGTAAAGCCATGTCAGGTAGCCCTATGACTAGTCCTTTCCTAGCTAGCTTATTCATGGTTTTGAAATTCAGGTGGCTAATCCTCTTGTGCCACAGCCACCTAGCTTCAGGTGTTCCTTTGGCAATGAAATAGGTAGCAGTAGTTACTGATTCCCAATCAGCAACATAGATATTTCCCTTCCTCGTTCCAGTGAGCTTGACTTTCTGAGTCTTATTGTCCTTAATCGGGCACTTTTTGAGATTAAACTCACACAGTAGTCTTTGTCACAGAATTGACTTATGCTCAGGAGGTTGTATTTTAAGCCTTCTACATGAGATACTTTTTTGATGCAGAATATTTCCTCTAATTAGGTCGCCAGTGCCCTTTCTACTTCCTTTTGAGTTGTCTCCAAATATGACTTTAGGTCTTTTGGAAGTTTTGAAGTTGATAAGGCTCTTCTTGTTCCCTGTCATGTATCTTGAGCAGCCGCTGTCAATGTACCATATTTCCTTCCTGCTTCCTGTCACTAGTTCCTACAATCAAAGAGAAATCACTTCTTTTTAGGTACCCATACAAGTACGGGTCATTTCTTGTTAGTTTCTGTTTTCTTCTTAGGAACCCATACTTGCTTTATAACAATCTTTTTGTTATAACTCTTATTGGTTCCTGAATTTTTACCAGTATCCTTAGAATACTGCATGTGTGCATTATGTGCAAGTGATTTCTTCCTCTGCCACTTAGGAACACAGGTTCCATTATAGGTCTGTGGTAGATAGGAAGCTTGAGACCTTTTGCCTTTTCTAGGCTACTGTCTATGACTCCTGTTTCCAGCATCCTAGGGTTGTTAGAGCCAGCTTCTGACAGACTGACTGTCATAGGTACCTGAAATGGGTCTCTTTCCCTTTCCTTCAAAGCTTCTTGCACTTCTGCTTGTAGTTCCCCCTAAATTAGGCAGTTCATTTTGATGAGGGACTACTGCAAGCACAAATGTAGGTGCCTTTGAGGTGCTGGCTATTGAAGTGAAAGCTTCTCCACAGTAGCCTATACCAGCATGATCCATAAAACTTCTTTGGATATTTAACATAGCATCCAAGTTTTTGGAGGATCAGTTGAAGATATTTATTGTTTCAGTGAGGACCTTCTTCTCTCTTACTAACTTAGTGATTTGTAAATTGAGCTTACTGATTTTAGCTTTGAGGTCGGTGCATGCTTAGCTTTTTGATTGTTCTAGAGCTAGTAGTCTTTCTAGCGAAGCATGCTCTCTCTTGAGCTTTATATTTTCTAGCTTCAACTCCTCATGAGTTGAGGTAATCTGCTCAAAGTCACTCATGATTTGTTTGAAAGCACAAATCATGTTCAGCCTTTCGTCAAAATTGAACAGGAGGGTTAAGATGTATTACCTCATCTTCTGAGTCATCTGTTGGTCCCAAAAAGGCTGGTAGTAGGCTTAGAGGGGGGGTGAATAAGTCTACTATATTTTCAAACTTTTCTTCTCCTTGGCTCTATTCTAGGATCAGTAACCTTTTAGGAGGTTACTGATCAGAGTGGTTTGCAGAAGCTTATTTCTCATTGTAGAGCCACGTATAGGAGATGTGCAACTTAACTTAGAGTAATATAAGTAAAGCAGTAAGCACACATAGACGCAAGGATATACAGAGGTTCGAAGGTGGATTAATCCTTTACATCCTCTATGTCTCTTCTCAAGAGGGAACCTTTGTTAAGCTAGTTGATTTATATAGACCTATCTATTATAACTCACGCTTAACAAGCAAGTATCAAGCCTTCACACAGATGCTTGCCTACTTCCCCACTAACCCACACAGGATCCTAATCTACCCACCCAGGGTCCTCACTTTCTCTCCTAGAAAGTGCAAAACTCAGCAGGACTCTACTCCTCGCACTGAGTACTCCAAGACAGTCCTTTAGAAGGTGTTTGTCTTCTTCTTCTTCAACTGGGTGCAGCAAGCTTAGCCTTCGTTTACAGATTGATCTGCTGAAGCTTGCTGCTGGACTGACTGACTGAGCGTGCGTCTTTGGGGTGTAGAGTGTTCGAGTTTTTCTTCTTTTCTTCTATTTTAACTTCTCCCTCTTTCTGTGCTTTCTTCTCTGTTCAGCTCTTCTATCTTCTTTTGGCGCTTCTCTCTACGAGCTTGAATATTTTTGTTGTGCTCGTTCTCTCTTCTCTTTTTCTCACACTTACTCTCCATCAGTCTTCTTCTTATTTATAGATTAGGAAATCTGCCCGTTGAAGGTAGATAGGCTCCCTAATCTATAAATGTACTGCACTCCTGACTCCTTTTAGCTTTTCGCTTTCCACGTGTCTTCTTCTAGTTGGCTCCTCTTCTCTTCTCTCTACCGGTAACTTTTTGTGTCTACCGGTAACTTTAACTTTTCTCCCCATTCTTGCTTTGGAGCTTTCTCCTCTTGCTTCACTCTGGAGCTTCCTTTTCTGGCTTGCTCCTTCAAGTGGCTTGAGGCTTCTGTAGCATACTACCCTTGCAGTATGCTTTCGGCATCGTTTCCCAGGTAGCTTCCTGTCTCGCTGCATTCTACTTTGGTGAGGTCTCTTCCAGTAGCTTCCTGTAGTCATAAGTATCCTTCACCATTCCCTTCAGTATCCTTCCTTTAACACTTTCTTTGTTCTTTTAATCTTCTGTAGTAACTCTGTTGTAGTATCATATCCTAAGATTGATTATGCTTGTTAGAGTTACTTAAGGTTTTGTCTCATCAAAACTTACTTCAAATGTTTCCAACATCATCATTTTTGGCCATGAGGCAGATTAGAGCTTCTTCATCTGAAGATGAATCCTCCGAGTCACTATCGGTAGTTGACCCTTCCTTCTTTGATGTCTTCTCAGGTATAGATACCTGAGAGGTCTCTGTCTCACCGATTAGCGCCCTCAGTTTCTGGTGCTCCTGTCTTTTTCTTTCTTGCCTCACCTTTCGTTCATCCTCTGGATAACGGTGGACTTTTGGATATGGACATTCCCTGGCATAGTGACCTGGCTTCCTGCAGTTGTAGCACAGGTCAGTAGCTTTGGCATTTGACTAGGGTGCCTGTCCACTGGTTCCAGTTTCATTTCGCTTCTTCCTGAAGCCATCTATTCTTGAGTTCTTTCTCATGAACTTCTGGAACTTCTTCAGGAGTAAGACCATGTATTCTTCTGTGGTAGCCTCCATGATAGTTGTCTGATCTTTAGATCTCTGAGCTTCCTAATGCTGTCTTGCAGATAGTGCAATAACCTTCGAGTTGCTTCCTTCAGTTTCTATCATTCTTCTGTTGATATCAAACTCGAAGGCTTTGAGGTCTGAGAAGAGATCGAATGTACTCATAGATTTTAAATCCATGGACACTCATGGCTGTCGTCTAGCTATCCCATTCAGCAAGATAGGCTCTCAGCACCTTCATGTTTTTCTTCTTCTGCGTGTAGATCTTATCCAGGGACTCAAGCTCGTTGATGATGGTTGTAAACCTTAGATCCATTTGCTCTAGGGTTTCTCCAGGTACCATCTCAAACAGTTCGAACTTCTATGTAGCTGTAGAGACTTTGTTTTCTTTGGTGAGCTCAGTGTCTTCACATATTTGCTCAAGCTTTTCCCAGATTTGTTTTGCAGTCCTGTAAGTTTTCACCTTGCTGAAGGTTTCTTTATCGAGAGTGAGGAATAGTGTGTTCTTTGCTACGTTGTCAAGGCTTGCTCACCTCCTCTCGTCAGTTGTCCATTATTCTCTAGGTTTTTCCAAAACACTGGATGTGGGATGGCTCCTGCATCTCCTTGTCTCTCAGCTGCTTCATCAATGGCCCTAGCAAATAACGGGTTTACTTTGGTGATCCTTGGTGGTCCTTCAGTAATGACATACCACATTTCATCATGCATGGCCTACAGATGTGCCTGCATGTAAATTTTCCAATCATCATATTCTTCAATGGAGAACATAGGCACTTTATGAGAATTCATGTTGGGTGTGCTTATGATTTTAAAACAAAGAGAGGGTTTTCAGAAAGCAGGGATCAGGGATTGATCAGTTAGAACGGACGTTTAATCCAACCTGCTTTGATACCACTTGTTGGTCCCAAGTTGTAGTAGGCTTAGGGGGGGGATGAATAAGCCTACTCAATTTTCAAACTTTTTCTTTAACGCCGAAAGATAAGTCACCCAGGTAGGAAGCTTGAAGAGCTTACTATCCTGGAGATTAATGCTTGAACAATTACCTTTGGTGAACTTAGTGAAAAAGAGTTTTATGCACAACGGAAATTCTTTTTGAACAAAGCTTCTTTTCTGAAAACGGTTGATATGCTAGAGAGATATATGCAGCAGGTTATAGCAGATAAGCAAGAGTAAGAATAGGAAAAGCAGTAAGCTATAACAAAAATAAACACAACGGTTTATAGAGGTTCAAGGGTGGAGTAATCCCTCTACGTCATCTCTACTACTTCTCAAGGAGGAACTTTGTTAAGTATAAGGGTTGATTTACACAAGCCTCGCTTAGACAACCTAATCTTAACAAGAACTGTCAGTCAATCCCATAGAGGGTTACTGTACAGTGACCAAACTCAACTAGCCCACACAGAGCTCTTGTTCTTCTACTAAGAACGCAAATACTTGATCAGGAACAGCCTCAGATCAAGCAACTCCTAACAGTCTACGAAAGTAAATAAGGTGTTTTTCTTCAACAACATAGGCAGCAAGCTTTTGTATAGATAGCTCTCTAGGATAGAGTATACTTACTACAATAGACCGGACTTGAAACTTCTAAGAATGAAAGATAGTGCGTTTAGATAGCTTTAGTGCTTTGATTACAAGAGTTTCAAGTTCCAAGTATCTTCCAAGTCCAGTTTTTCTATTATTTATAGGTGATTAGAAATCTTCCTGTTGGAGAGGGAGCTTCCTTCTTACAGCATGCATGGGGCAATGTGGCTCATTCTGATTTGCTAGTACGAGGTTGTTGAGATCGTATGTATCTATTGCTGCAATCGACATACCCAGTCTGACATATCTTCAGACTTCCTTTTTGCTTTATTATGTGGCATCTTTTGATTGGATGAGTCTGCGGTTGTGCCTAACGTAAACTCATACACGGATTTCGAGGTAACTGCTTCTGAACAGGTTGTTGATGCTTCCTGGTTCTTCAGTCATCTTTAGCTTACTTGTCTCTTGTTCAGCTAGCAAACTTAGCATCCTTGTGCAGTGAGCATCCAGTATCCTTTTTAAGCAGTCTGCTGCTGAGACTTATATTTAAATCATTTTTAAGGTTTTATGCAGCAAGGTCCTCACGCTCCAATCTTAATCATCATGCCTCCTGATCCTATACTTAGAGAATTTTACAACAGAATCTAAATACATAAGATCTTAGGCCCTAATCTATTACATGTTTTGTCTTCATCAAAATCTATACAACTTATACTTAACAAAGTTCCTCCTTGAGAAGAAGTAGAGAGGACGTAGAGGGATTACTCCACCCTCGAACCTCTATTGATCATTGTGCCTATTTTACTTCTTAGCTTACTGTCTTCTTAATCTGTTGCTTATCTTGTGCTTAAGCTATTATAATATCTGTCATTGCATCCTGCCAAAAAGCTTTTCAGAAAACTTATTGTGTTTAAGTATTTTCTGTTGTACATTCAAACTCTGTTTTTCATTAAGTCTCTAAGGTAACTGCTCAAGCAGTAACCACTCTAAAGCAGTAAGCTCGGTAGCTACATTCCTTTTTGGACTTAGACATTCTTTGGAGAAAAGTTTAAAAAATTTGAGTAGGCTTATTCACCCCCCTCCCCGCTGAGCCTAATGTCATTTGGGACCAACAAGTGATATCAGAGCAGGTTGGATTAAAAACTCAATCTGTTTAGTCAATCCCTAATCCCTGTTTTCTGAAAACCAGCATACTGCATACTCTTTCATTCACTCGTAGCATGAGCTCTCATAAGGTTCCTATGTTTTCTATAGAAGAGTATGACGATTGGAAAATTTGAATTTAGGCACATCTATCTGCAATGCACGATGAAATATGGTTCGTCATCATAGATGGACCACCAAAGATCACCAAGGTTAACCCTCTATTCACAAAAGTCATAGATGCTGCTACTGAAGGCCAAGTCGATACATGAGTCATCCCACATCCAGCAGTAGTGGAGAAACCTAGAGATGAATGGATAATCGATGAAATAAAAAGAGCTAATCTAGACAACGTAGCTAAAAATGCTTCCTGACTCAAGACAAAGGCACCTTTAGAAAAGTCAATACCTGCCGAACAGCAAATGAAATTTGAGAGAAGCTCAAGCAGATATGCGAAGGCACTGAACTCACCAAGGAGAACAAGGTTTCCACAACTATAAAAAAATTTGAGCTTTTCGAGATGCTGACTGGTAAAACCCTGGAACAAATGGATCTCAGATTTACAGCCATAGTAAATGAACTCGAGTCACTTGACAAGGTCTACACTCAAAAGGAGAAGAATATGAAGGTGCTAAGAGCCTTTCCTACTGAATGAGATAGCAAGACAGTGGCAATGAGAGTATCCATGGATCTGAAATCCATGAGTACATTTGACATGTTCTCAAACTTGAAAGCATTTGAGTTTGACATAAATCGAAGAAGAATTGAGAATGGAGAAGGAAGCTCCAAGATCACTGCCTTGACTGCTAGATCGCCAAAGAAAGCTAAGAAAGTAAAAGATCAAGCAGTCACCCTCGAGGAAACCACTGAAGAAGACATGGCACTACTACTAAATAAATTTCAAAAGTATCAAGAAATATTCTAGGTCTGACAACTTTAGGAATAAACAGAATGGTGTAGGAACCAACACCCAGGCACCTCAATCTAATGCAAAGGCTAATGACCTGTGCTATAACTGCAGGAAGCCAGGTCACTATGCCAGAAATTGCCCCTACCCTGAAGTGCATCGTTATCCTGAAGAATAAAGAAAGAAAAGACAATAAATAAAGAGGCATGAGCGTCAAAAGCTGAGAGCACTGATTGGAGAAACAGAGACCCCACAAGAAGCTACCCTAGATAAGACTCCACAGAAGAATGAATTAACCTTTGATAATGACTCTGAAGAATCATCCTCTGAAAATGAAGCTCTTATCTGTCTCATGGCTAAAGCCGAAGAATCTGAAGAGGAGGTAATATATCTCAACCCTCCTGTCAAGGATGCTAAAAGGCTGAACATGATCTGTGTTTTCAAACAGATCATGAGTGATTTCGAGCAGATAACCTCAACTCATGAGGAGTTGAAATTAGAAAATCAACAGCTCAAGAATGAGCGTGCTTCGCTTGAAAGACAACTAGCCATTGAGAAACAAAGAAGCCAAGCATGCAATGACCTCAGAGCTGAAGTCAGTAAGCTAAATCTGCTGGTCACCAAGCTAGAAAATGAAAAGAAGAACCACATTGACACAATTAATATCTTTAACAAATCCTCTAAAGACTTAGATGTTATGTTGAACATTCAAAGAAGTCTTAAGGATCATGCGGGTATAGGATACTATGGAGAGACATCTACTTCTACAGCAAGAACCTCTAAGGCACCTACATTTGTGCCTGCAGTAACACCACATAAAAATGAATTACCTAACTTAGGGGGAACTACTGACAGAAATGAATAAAGCTTAATAGGAAAGAGAAAGAGACCCATTGCAGATGCCAATGGAAATAAGCCTGCTAGAAGCTGGCTCCAGCAACTTAGTTTGCTGGAAGCAAAAGCTACAAGCAGCAACCTGAAAAAGGCAAAAGATCTCATAATCCTAAAGTGCCAAAGATCTCTATGTCAAGAACCAAAGGAACCTATATTCGTGGAAAGCACAAAAGGAAGCCACAAACACACACCTCACACATACAGTATGGGTTCCTAAGAAAAAGAAAACTAACCAAACAGGATCCGTACTTGTATGGGTACCTAAAAAGAAGTAATCTCTCTTTGATTGCAGGAACATGTGACAGGAAGCAACAGAGACATATGGTATATTGAAAGCGGCTGCTCCAGGTACATGACAGGAAACCAGAAGAGTTTGATCAACTTCAAAGCTTCCAAAGGACCCAAAATCATATTTGGAGACAATTCATAAGGAAGCACAAAAGGCATTGGAGACCTGATTAAAGGAAGAACATGCATCAAAGAAGTATTATATGTTGAAGGCTTGAAGTACAACTTACTAAGCATTAGCCAATTCTGTGATAATGGCTACTGTGTAGAATTTAGCCTCAACAAGTGTCTGATCAAGGATAGCAAAACTCAGGAGGTGAAGCTAACTGGAACACGGAAATGAAATGTCTATGTGGCTGATTGGGAATCAGTGACTACAGCAACCTGTTTCATAGCTAAGGGAACTTCTGAAGCAAGCTGGCTATGGCACAAAAGAATGAGCCACCTGAATTTCAAGACAATGAACAAGCTGGCAAGAAAAGGTCTAGTTAGAGGCCTGCCAGATATGGTATACAAAAAGGAAGCTGTCTATGGAGCATGCCAGAAAGGAAAGCAAGTGAAAAGCTCATTCAAAAACAAAATTCATAAGTCAACAGAAATGATACTGGATATGCTTGACATGGATCTGTTTGGACCAATTGAACCTATAAGTATAGCTAGAAAGAAGTATACACTTGCAATAGTGGATGACTACTCAAGGTTCACTTGGACTCTGTTCCTGCCAAAAAAATCAGACACTCAGCAAAGACTACCAGAGTTCCTAAGAAAGCTGCAAACAGAGAAGAGTCTGAGTATAATCAAGATCAGAACTAACAGAGGAACAGAATTCACAAACAAGTTTATTGAATCCTACTACTCAGATAATGGAATCAAACATGAGTACTCAGCAGCCAAAACTCCTCAACAAAATGGAGTTGCTGAAAGATGGAATAAGACCCTGAAGGAGGCTACCAGGACGATGCTAGTAGAAGCACAACTACTTAAGAAATTTTGGGCAGAAGCAACCAACACAACATGCTATACTCAAAATAGATGTCTGATCAATAAGGATTTAAATAAAACACCTTATGAATTGTGGTACGGTTACTCCCCCAATATAGCTTACTTTCACATTTTTGGTTGCAGGTGTTTCGTGCTTAATAATGGAAATGAATATCTCAAAACCTTTGATGCTAAATCAGACGGAGTATTCCTAGGTTACTCGACGGTAAACAAAGTCTTTAGAATCTTCAACAAGAGAACACTTGTTGTAGAAGAATCTGTACATTTGGTCTTCAATGAACCACATTCAGTAAGGCTGACATTGAAGAACTTCAAGAAGAATTGGATAAAACTCACATCAGCAACAATCATGTTGACTCTATTGATGTGCAGTTACCCAATCTTCAACATATGGATGGAATTCTGACATCCCAGACACAACAGAACCCTAACTTGCAGGTACTTGAATAGAACCAGAAACCTGAAGTAAATCAGGAACCTCAAAGAAATCAGCAACCTCCTGAAGATCAAGAACCAACTACAACACAAGAAGAAGTACACAATCCAGAAGGGAACAGTTGGAAGTTTGATTAGATATCCAGGGAGATCAACCTCAGCAAGCTAATGAATCAAGAAGAAGATGGCTTAGAGATCATCCCAGAGATCAAATCATTGGAGATTCAACCTCTGGAGTTCAAACAAGAAGATCAAATCCCCATGAAGCCATGTTCGCATGCTTCATATCTTAGAATGAACCCAAGCATCTTAAAGAAGTATTAGAAGACGCTAACTGGGTTCAAGCTATGCAAAATGAATTAAATGGTTTTGAAAGAAACCAAGTTTGGTACCTGGTTCTAAGACCTACACATCAAGGAGTAATTGAAACTAAATGGGTCTTCAAGAACAAACTGGATGAAGATGGACAGGTTGTAAGGAACAAGGCAAGACTAGTTGCAAAAGGTTAGTGTGAGGAAGAAAGAATTGATTTTGATGAGACCTTTGCACCAGTAGCTAGGCTTGAAGCAATTAGAATATTTCTAGCCTATGCAGCTCACAAGAATCTTACTATTTATCAAATGGATATCAAGAGCGTCTTCCTGAATGGGATGTTCGTACAAGAGGTTTATGTAGAACAACCTCTTGGATTTGAATAGAATGCTGACAAAATGGTCTACAGATTGAAAAAACTCTATATGGACTCAAGCAGGCACCTCGAGCATGGTATGATACTGTTGGTCCCAAGTGGTAGTAAGCTTAGAGGGGGGGTGAATAAGTCGACTCAATTTTCAAACTTTTTCTTTTAAAACCAAAAGATAAGACACTCAGGCACATTGCTAAAGAGCTTAATGTCCTGAAGGTTACTGTTTGAACAGTTACCTTTAGTGAGCTTAGAGAAAATGGGTTTTATGCACAGCAGAAATACTTTTAGACCAAAACTTCTTTTCTGAAAACCATTGATATGCTTATGAGATATATGCAGTAGATAAGAGTAGATAAGCAAAAACAAGGATAAAAATAGCAATAAGTTATATCAAAAATAAACACAGCAGTTTATAGAGGTTCAAGGGTGGAGTAATCCCTCTACGTCCTCTCTACTCCTTCTCAAGGATGAACTTTGTTAAGTATAAGGGTTGATTTACACAAGCCTCGCTTAGACAACCTGAACTTAACAAGAACTGTGAGTCTTTCCCACACAGGGTTACTGCACAGTGACCAAACTCAACTAGCCCACACAGAGCTCATGTTCTTCTACTAAGAACGTAAATACTTGATCAGGAACAACCTCCGATCAAGTAACTCCTAACAGTCTATGAAAGTAAATAAAATGGTTTTCTTCAACAACACAGGCAGCAAACTTTTGTATAGTAAGCTCTCTAGATAGAGTGTGCTTGCTGCAAATAGACTGCACTTGAAACTTCTAAGTAATTGAAAGATAGTGTGTTGGATATCTTAAGCGTTTTGATAGCAAGAGTTTAGGGTTTCAAGTATCTTCCAAGTCCAGTTTTTCTATTATTTATAGGCGATGAGAAATCTGCCCGTCGGAGAGAGCTTCTTTCTCGCAGCATACATGGGGTAACATGGCTCCTTCTGATTTGCTCGTACAAGGTTGTTGAGATTGTACGTATCTGTTGCTGCAATCGTCATACCCAGTCTGACATATTTTCAGACTTCCTTTTTGCTTTAGATACGTGGCATCATTTGATTGGATGAGTTTGCGGTTGTGCCTAACTTAAACCTTGTACATGGATTTCGAGGTAACTGCTTCTGAATATGTTGCTGATGCTTCCTAGTTCTTCAGTCGGCTTCAGCTTACTTTGTCTCTTGCACAGTTAGCAAACTCGACATCCTCATGCAGTGAGTGTCCAGTATCCTTTTCAAGCAGCCTGCTGCAGAGATTTATACTTAGATCATTTTTAAGGTTTTATGCAGCAAGGTCTTCACGCTCCAGTCTTTGATCATCAAGCCTCCTGATCCTATACTTAGAGATTTTTACAATAGAATCTAAATACATAGGATCCTAGGCTCTATTCTATTAGATGTTTTGTCTTTCATCAAAATCTATACAATGTTCCTTACAGATATTCTATCAAAGTACCTACTGGACAATGGGTTCAAAAAGGGCAAAGTGGACAAGACCCTGTTTAGGATACAGGATGAAGATAGCATACTGCTTTTCAAAATCTATGTTGATGATATTATCTTTGGATCAACCAACAAGGAGCTATGTAGAAAAGTCTCTGAATTAATGCAATCAAAATTTGAAATGAGTATGATGGGAGAATTAAGTTTCTTTCTCGGTCTGTAAGTCAAACAACTTGATCAAGGAACCTTTGTCAATCAAATGAAATACACCAAGGAGCTATTCAAGAAATTTGGAATGGAGAATGCTAGCGCAGTAAGTATTTCAATGCCAACATCAGGAAGCATGGACAAAGATGAAGAAGAAAAGGCAGTGGACATCACCAAGTACAGGAGATTAATAGGGTCACTGCTCTACCTTACTGCAAGCAGGCCCGATATTATGTTTGTAGTAGGCATGTGTGCCAGATACCAAGTTGCACCTAAGGAATCATATCTAACAGCAGCAAAAAGGATCATTAGATACCTAAAAGGAACACATAAAGTAGGCTTATGGTATCCTAAAGAAGGAGGAATTAAACTAATTAGTTACACTGAATCTGACATTGCAGGTTGTAAAATTGACATGAAGAGTACCAGTGGAACCTACCAACTACTTGAAAATTGATTAGTATCATGGTTTTGTAGGAAGCAAACTTTCGTAGTAACATCAACAACCGAAGCCGAATATGTCGCTGCAGCAAGCTGCTGTGCACAGATTCCATGTGTTGGATACATTTGTAGAATGTTTTGATGAGAAAAATCCTTAAAGTAACTCTAATATGCATAACCAATCTAAGGATAGGTTACTGCAACAGAGTTACCACAGAAGATTAAAAAGAAACAGAGAAAGTGTCAATGGTTGGATACTGAAGAGAAAGGTTATCAAGAATCGGATGAACTAACAAGGCTAATATTGACTTCAGGAAGCTACTGGAAGGAACCTCACCAAAGCAGAACACAGCGAGACAGGAAGCTACCTGGAAGACCATGTCGAAAGCATACTGCACAGGCAGCATGCTACAGAAGCCTCGAGCCACCAAAAGGAGCAAGCCGGAAGAGGAAGCTCCAGAGTGAAGCCAGAGGGGGAAGCTACAAAGCAGGCATGGGGAGAAAAGTCAAAGTTACTGTAGACATAAGAAGTTACCGGTAGAGACAAAAGAGAAGAGGAGTCAATCAGAAGAAGACACGTGGAAAGTGAAAAGCTGGCGTGTGTTAGGAGTGCGGCGCAGAAATAATGGAAATCTATCTACCTTTAACGGGCAGATTTCACACCCTATAAAGAGGAGGACTGGAGACTGAAAAAGTGTGTGTGAGAGAAGCATAGAATGTGCAAGAGAGAAAAGAAGTGAGCACATCCAAGCTCACAGAGAGAAGCACAAAAGAAGAGAGAAGAGCTTAAAAGAGAGAAGCGCAGAAGAAGGGGGAAGCCTTAGAAAAGAGAGTGTTCAAGGAGAGCTGATGAAAAGAAGAAGAGCTCGAACACTCCACACCCCAAGAAGACACACACCCAGTCTACCAGTCAGCAGCAAGCTTCAGCAGAATCAGTCTGCATACAAAGGCCAAGCTTGCTGCACCCAGTTGAAGAAGAAGGAGATAAACCTCTCTAAAAGGTTGTCTCGGAGTACTCAGTGCAAGGAGTAATGTCCTGCTGAGTTTACCACTTTCTACGAGAGAAAGTGAGGACTCTGGGTGGGTAGAGTAGGATCCTGTGTGGGTCAAGGGAAAGTAGGCAAGTATCTGTGTGAAGGCTTGCTACTTACTTGTTAAGGGTGGGTTGTAATAGATAGGTCTATGTAAATCAATCAGCTTAACAAAGGTTCCCTCCTGTGTGGAGGAATAGAGGACGTAGAAGGATTACTCCACCTTCGAACCTCTATACATCATTGCATCTTTATATGCTTACTGCATTTCATGCATACATACACTCTCTCTTATAAAGCTACACATCTTCTACTCGGCTCAGTAATAAGCTTCCGCAGACCACTCTAATCAGTAACCTCCCAAAAGGTTACTGTTATTAGAAGTGAGCCGAAAGAGTTAGAAGAAAAAAGAAAAAAGAAGGTAGGCTTATTCACCCCACCCCACCCCCACCCCCTCTAAGCCTACCTACAGCAGTTTTGGGACCAACATTATGGATTCAACAACAACTTTGAGATTATGATATCATTGAAAAAGCGACCCCGATTATGTGTGACAATACAAGTGTAATTGCGATTAAACATAATCCAGTTTTTCACTCCAGAACTAAACATATTGACATAAGGCATCATTTTATAAGAGATCATGTGGAAAAGAAGGATATCTCACTGGAAAAGATTCACACCGATCAACAACTTGCTGATATTTTCACCAAACCACTCTGTGAATCCAGATTTTCCTTGTTAAGGAATGAATTGGGTATCATTAAATTGAGCTAATTTTGTTTTAATGAAATCTTATTAAGTGTTTTATAGCTTAGGGGGAAGCCAGGAAGCTCAGTAAGCTAAAGCAAGGGAGCTCTGAAATTCAATAACTAAAGGTCCCTAAAGAAGATTACTGGAGAAGCTTACTGAAGGACAAGTCATTGTATATTAAAGTTGTCTAGAGACACAATCATCACACAAGATCCTTAAAAAGGACACGTTCTATGTAACTGTCAATCCCGAGAAGTGGGTGCATTAATCTCGGACCAGTTACCCAGCAAAGGCGGTGATATTTGCAAAAAGGTCCCTGATGAAATTCAAAATCTCATATAGTACAATAGTACATTTATGAATAGCAACCTCAGCCACAGGATGCGAAATTATTCACCTTCAAAATCAATCCAGACCGTTGATCAAAATAGCATAGAGAGTCTTTTTATAAATAGGACACTTACCCTTTTTCAAAAACTTTACGCTCACTTACTTTTTTACTCTCAAGCTTTCTGCATATCAGTAACCTAAGCTTTCTATCTCTAATCTGTTTCAGTTCTCTCGTCTCTCACACCTCACTTCAAATGGCTCCCAAAAACTCTCAAATCATCGATGGTCGTCTCATTAACGAGCAGATTTTGATGAAAGCTATCAAAGATGAGGGCAGAATGAAGTATCTCATGGAGACCATCCTTGACTGCCTGTTCAGGTCTAAGGTACTGGGACTCTACACCCACTACAAGGAGCCTTACTCGGAGGCTTTGGTGACAGAGTTTTACACCAATGCAGAGGTCTCTGCAGACAATACTGGAATCATTTCCAGTATTGGAGGCAAGACCTTCGAAATTAATGACAGCACCCTGGGAAAGATCTTCCAACCTCCCACTGAGGGGATGGATGTGTGACTTTGTCACCTACGTTGAGGACAAGTTGGAGGAGTACTTGGTGAAGTTCACCGGCAAGAACGACCTGGTGCCGATGAACAAGAGTTGCAACAAGAAGCTCATCTAGGTGGTGTTCCAGATGCTCCACGACATTTGCTACCACATCATCGAGAACCGCTCAGGTTCCTTCGACAAGTGTAGAAATTTCAGGTATGAGATGATGATAGCCCTGATGGAGAGGGAGAAGATCAACTGGTCGAACTATGTGTTCACCAAGTTGAAGGAAAAGGTGGAGAAGAAGGTTGGCAAGCCAACCTATGAACTAATTCTGAATATCATTTTAGGGTATTTAGGATTTAGCCTGTCACAGGGCAAGCCTATTCAAAAGGGCAAGTTCATAGGGTATGGCAGGATCTTTGCCAAGAAGGGGACTAAGCCTTCACCAGTAACCAGGAAGGTTAATGAGGCAGCCGAAGAAGCAGAACAAGGGAGTACATTGGAGGGAGAAGACTCGACGGCTACTGCATCCCCTCCCCAGCTGCAGAAAAGGCCGAGGAGTGTGAGGCCTAGGGTGAAAAGGACGGTCCAGAGGAAACTCAGGATCTCCAATGATAAAGCATCCCCAACACCACCCTTTTCAACAGTGGTGCTTCCACTTCCTACTCCCCTGAGCACGAAGAATGATGTTGAGTCGGACATCCTTGTAATTATACAAGCAGAGGAGGTTGTACAGGAGGTCACTGTTCAGGTGAATGAGTAGTTGGGCCTGGTGGAAGAGAAACTAGAGGAGGATGAAGAGATAGAAATAGTGATAGACTATGTGAAGATGAAGGCAGACTTCAAGAAGCAGATGGAGCGTTTCACCGCCTGGTGGGAGTACAGGCATCTTCCTTGTCAGGACCTACATCAATGGTCAGATGGGAAGTGGAGGAGGAGTGGGCCATCAACTGGGCTGAAGCAGAAAATATCAGGGTGGAAAAAGTGCTGGAGGAGAGCTTCCTAAAAGCAGTGGAAAGGAAGAAGTGGAGAATCTTCTAGAACACTGTGGAGGCCAAAGCAGAGCTTGCTGCTAGGGCGGAGAAGAGGAAGCAAGCTGAAGTTCTAGCCCTACCCCCACCTTCCCCAAGGATGCTGAAGGGGAAAAAGCCCGTCGAGCAGCCTGACTTCTACAAGGATGGAGTTATCCTGGATGCTGCTGCAGCTCAGGTACAGGCTGGCGATGGCGTGGGCTTCGCAGAGAAGCAGGTGGAAGTTTTTGGGGCAAAACGGATGGAGGAAAGGATGCTGAAGCAGGCCCTGGATGCCAGTAAGGTGGAGACCAGGATGAGACACAGACACTTACCGATGCAGCCTCGTGAAGGATCCTCCTGCGCAACAGGATCAACTGAGCCACCCCTAATGGTTCAGCCCCTCAATCAGATGACACCTTCACCACCACCATAGGATGAGTCCAGTGGTGTTTTCAGCCAACTGGTCGATATTATGGTCCTGTCTGATGACGAGATGATTGGATCAAAAATCGTAGGAGAAGTACCTGCTCCGAATGAAGCTCCTACAGAATAGGAGAAAACTGACTCGCCAATGAAGGAGCCTCAACTACTCCGAAGGCAGAAAAGTTGGATGTCCTCACCATTGCTGCAAAGCTCTAGAAGACATTACAGGTCGCTTTAGACCATGATGCAGTAACTATTGGAGGACCCTTTGTGCTAGAAAGCTCATCTGCCAAGGCACCGATGGAGGAAGATATTAAAACGGCTGAGGAGGTTACTCCAATGGAGATAGAGGGAGTAACTTCTGAGAATCCTGCGAACCTTGAAGAGAAGGTTGCAGAGAAGGCCGCAGCAGGACAAACTGCTTCTACAGAGCCTACTTCTAAGAAGGAACCAACAGAGCAGGCTACTTTAACAGAGCCTACTTGTTGGTCCCAAGTGGCAGTAGGCTTAGAGGGGGTGAATAAGCCTACTCAAATTTTTCAAACTTTTCTCCCAAGAGTGTCTAAGTCCAAAAGGCAGGTAGCTACCGAGCTTACTGCTTCAGAGAGGTTACTGCTTGAGCAGTTACCTTAGAGACTTAATGAAAAGCAGAGTTTGAATACACAACGGAAAATACTTAAACATAATGAGTTTTCTGAAAAGCTTTTAGGCAGGATGTAATGACAGATAATATAACAGCTTAAGCACACGATAAGCAACAAATTAATTAGGCAGTAAGCTAAGAAGTAAGATAGGCACAATGATCTATAGAGGTTCGAGGGTGGAGTAATCCCTCTACATCCTCTCTCCTCCTTCTCAAGGAGAAACTTTGTTAAGTATAAGTTTGATTTACAAAGACCTGACTTCTACAAACAAACTTAGCAAGAACTGTCAGCTTTCTTCCCACACAGGGTAGCTGCACAGTGACCAAAAACTATTTGCCCACACAGAGCACTTGTCCTTCTAAAAATAACAAAAGCGCTTGATTAGGAACAATCTCTGATCAAGTGACTCCTACAGTCTAAAAGATAGAATAAATTCTTCAACAAAGGAAGCAGCAAGCTTTGAGAAGTAGGCTTCTGAAATAGAGTATGATTGCTACAATTAGACTAGACTTGAAACTTTTAGGAAATAAGGATGATTTGATTGAAAGCTTTGATTTCTTGAAAACACGATTTTCAGGTCCAAGTCTTCTTCTATTTATAGGCGTAAGAATTCTGTCCGTTGAAGTGAGCATCCTCCTCTGCAGCGTGCTTGTAGTCATGCATCTTCATCTGATTGGTTCGTACGTGATTCTGTTGTGGTTTTACACCACTCCTGTTGCACCAACCAAATCAGTCTGTGAATCGTCCTCTTGTCCTTTATATTCCTCCAGATGGCACTCTTTGATTGGTTCATACATGAATGTGCTTAATGGCAACTTAGAGTGCTCAATCTGAGGTAACTGCTTCATGGAAAGGTTGATGCTGCTGCTTGTCATATTCGGCTAGCCTCCTGTTTTGTAGCATCCTTTCAAAGGTTGTTTTTTCTTCCATACTTAGCCGTTTTTGTGCTTTTGCTCGGGCAGCATCCTATCATAGCATCCTTTCAGGCTCCTTCCAGTATCCTGCTGCAGTGACCTATACTTAGTCAATATTTGATTTCTTTTAGGCAGCAAGGTCTTCATCTATTTTCAAGCTTTAATCTTCATTCTTCAAGTTTCCTGGAACTAGTCTAAACTTTTACAATCCAAACTAACTAAAGAGGATCCTAGGCCCTATCTATTACATATTTTGTCCTCATCAAAACCTGTTGGAACATATTTAAGTATGTTTTGATGAGAGAAAACCACAGAATAGTAACCCTCATTCTATAAGCATAACCAATCTTAGGAGAGGTTACTGCAACGAGGTTACTGTATAAAGATACGACACAGAAAGGTTCAGAGAAAGAAAACTGAAGAGAATGGTGAAAGGAATCTGGTAAACTAATTAGGATATTGCTTACTGCAGGAAGCTACCTGGAAGAGACTATGCTTAAAGCATACTACAAAGCAGCTTCCTACCGAAGACTCAAGCTACCTGATGAGAAGCTACTTGGAAGAGACCATGCCGAAGTAGACTAGGAATGAGCAAGCTAGAGAAGTCTCACGCCACCTAAGAGTAAGGCTAGGAAGAGAGCTACAAAGCAAGCATGGAAGGAAGCTAGAAGTTATCGGTAGAGAGAAAGGGGAATGAAGCCAATCAGATGAAAACACGTGGAAAGTGAAAAGCTGGCGTGTATTAGAAGAAGTGTGGCTCGTTGAATGATGGAAATCTACCTACCTTCAACGGGAAGATTTCCTAATCTGTAAATAGAATAAGACTGAAGACTGAAAGAGTGTGAGAGAAAAGAAGCGAGCACAAAAGAGCGTAGAGAAAAGCTCGTAGAGAGAAGAGCACAAGAGAGAGCTCAAAAGAGAGAAACGCACCAGAAAAGAAGAGAAGAGCGCAAGAAAGAGCTCAGAAGAGAAAGCTTAGAGAAGAGGGGGAAGGGCATATAGAAAAGAAGAAGAAAAGAGTGTGCAAAAGATAACAAGAGAGAAGAAAGCTCAAATACTCAAGGCCCCAGAAACACATACTCAGTCACACAGTCCAGGCAGCAAGCTACAGCAGATAAACCTGCAAAAGAAGCCTAAGCTTGCTGCATCCAGTTGAAGAAGAAGAAGACAAACATTTTAAGGACTGTCTAGGAGTGCTTAGTCAGGACTACGATCCTGATAAGTTGTCCACTTTCTGAAGAAGAAACTGAGGACCCTGAGTGGGTTGAGAAGGATCATGTGTGGGTCAGTTAGGAGAGTAGGCAAGCAGCTGTGAGCAGCTATGTGTAGGCTTGCTACTTACTTGTTAAGTGAGTGTTGTAATAGATAGGGCTATGTAAATCAACAAGCTTAACAAATGTTCCCTCTTTTGAAGAGGCAGAGAGGATGTAGAAGGGTTCCTCTACCTTCGAACCTCTGTATATCTATGTGTTTATCTATGCTTACTGTTCTATATGCATATCTTAAGTTAGATGCATGTCTTGCATAATTGGTCTTTACAGGAGAGAAAGCTTCCACAATATAACTCTGATAAGTATTTTCCCAAAAGGTTACTGCCTCCCAACCTAAGCCTCCTGGAAAGAAGAAAAGTTTGAAAATTGAGTAGGCTTATTCATCGCCACCCCCTTCCCCCCCCCCCCCCCCCCCCCCCCCCCCGGGCCGCGTCCCCCCTCTAAGCCTACTACCACTTGGGACCAAAAAAACCTATACAAGGTTTCTTACACTACTGTTGAAGAGTCTGCTCCCACAGAGACTTCTGGAAAAGAGAAGGAGGATGAGGCTGTAAAGGATATTGAGGAGAAGCAGGGCTCTTCCGAAGAGGAGTACAAGAAATATATTTCTTGGAAGGAGGATGTGCCTCCTCAAGAAGAGGATATTGAAGAGGAAGTTGAGGAAGAAGAGGAAACCAGTAGCTCTTCCAACAGCGATGATGATACACCCAATGAACAGGGTGATGCCGGAGCCGAAAAATCCAAACAACTAACTTCTTCTTCTTCTATGCAGGAATCGAAGAAATATATTTCTGAAGTCTTCAAAGTTGTTGAAGCGGTTGGGAGGTCACTGTCTAATGCCAGTAAGAAAATACGCTTGGAGGCAAAGAAGGATCGCAAGAAGACTAAGTTCTTCAAGGATGCCCTTAATGCCACCTTAGCAAAGCTGTAGATGACCATCAACTCCCGACTCCCAATAACTGGGGATTCAACAACAGAGGTGATGAAGAACCTCCTGGAGAAGATAAACTCTCAAGAGAACAAGTTGGTTACCTTAGAGACAGAGCAGAAGTCCATCACTTCTACCCTCAAAATGATCGACGATGAGCAGTTCAACTAGGGCTAAACTCTAAAAGAGCATATTGGACTCCTTTCCAGTATGCATTATATGCTTAAGTTTGCAGTGGGCTCTGGTTATGATGACAAAAAGGGGGAAGAGGTGAAGAGGATCGAGCAGAGAGCACAGGATCCTTCGACGTGTAAACAGCTTGCTATTGTACCGAGAAGAGATTTAGGAGGTGACGGTGGAAACAGAGGAGGAGGATCCCGAGGTTACTCAAACAGTGGCACAAAGAGAAAATCTGAAGCTGTCTTAGGAACCGTCCACCAGGGACTTCGAAGAGGCCACGAAGAGATGGAGGAAAAGAGAAGGAAGGCTGAAGAAATGTACAAGGGGATGGATGAGTTGATTGAGAAGTCTACTAAGAAGAGCCTTTCAAGACTCTATCCAACCCTGAAGCAACCTGATCTCACCATTCTGGCGAAGAACGAGTCAGAGATGTCGGACTCTCTTATCTTGTTCTTAGATGGGAGTCTCGATGTCAGAAGCTCAAGATTCCAGGAATGGTACTTCCCTGAACTCGACCTGCCTACTACCACAAATCTCACCTACCTGCAGATCGAAAACCATAAAAGAGAAAAGTATCTAAAGTACTACATGAAGCTGTGCAAGGAGTCCACCTTAATCAGAGGAAAAACCCACAGGGAAGGACTTCAAAGGTTTAAGGAACTTTCCAGCAAGGGAGGACTCCCCATTCAAGTGAGGCTTCGAAGCTGAATGGAAAAGGGGGAAGTCATTCCATTCTATGAAGACTTCTGGCTCAGATATGATGAAAGCCCAAATATTAAGAGGATGCTAGAGCTAACCTATCAAGAATCCATCCTGGATTCATGGAAAGGTTCCAGGCATGGAAAGAGGAAGAGAGCCTCCTGGTTGAAGATCTAGAAGCTACCTGCTCAATATTTCTCTTTATCTTTCTGCTTATCTGTTATTTCTTTTCTTTGTAATAACTTCTTATTATCTCAATAAAACTAAATTCAGTTCTCAAAGCTCACTACTCATGAACTTGTCCTTCTATTTTCTCTTATGATACTGTTTATCTTGCTTAATAAAATTTTCAAGTCTTTGATCCTTTTAAAGGAGTTTTGTCATTATCAAAAAGGGGGAAATTGTAAGGAACTTTGTATAGATTCTAATAAGGACAAAACATGTAATAGATAGGGTCTAGGATCCTCTGTAATTAGTTTGAATTGTAAAAGTTTAGACTAGTTCCAGGAAGCTTGAAGAATGAAGATTAAAGCTTGAAAATAGATGAAGACCTTACTACCTAAAGAAATCAAAAATTGACTAAGTTTAGGTCACTGCAGCAGGATACTGGAAGGAGCCTAGAAGGATGCTATGATAGGATGTTGCCCAAGCAAAATCACAAAAACGGCTAAGTATGGAAGGAAAATCAACCTTTGGAAGGATGCTACAAAACAGGAGGCTAGCTGAATACGACAAGAAGCAACAACAACCTTTCCATGAAGCAGTTACCTCAGATTGAGCACTCAGAGTTGTCATTAGGCACATTCATGTACGAACAAATGAAAGAGCGCCATCTGGAGGAATATAAAGGACAAGAGGACAATGCACAGACTAATTTGGCGGGCGCAGCAGCAGTGGTGTACAACCGCAACAAAATCGTGTACGATCCAATCAGATGAAGACGCCTCACCACAAGCACGCTGCAGAGGAGGATGCTCACTTCAACGGGCAGAATTCACATGCCTATAAATAGAAGAAGACTTGGGCCTGAAACATACCTGATACTCGCACATTCAAGCAATCAGAGCTTTCAATCAAATCATCCATATTTCTAAAAAGTTTCAAGTACAGTCTAATTGCAGCAAGAATACTCTGTTTCAGAAGCCTACTAATCAAAGCTTGTTGCTTCCTTTGTTGAAAAATTAATTCTATCTTTTTAGACTATAGGAGTCACTTGATCAGAGGTTGTTCCTGATCAAGTGCTTTCGTTCTTATTAGATTAACAAGTGCTCTGTGTGGACAAATAGTTTTTGGTCACTGTGCAGCTACCCTGTGTGAGAAGAAAGCTAACAGTTCTTATTAAGTTTGTTTATAGAAGTCGAGTCTTTGTAAATCAAACTTATACTTAACAAAGTTCCTCCTTGAGAAAGAGTAGAGAGGACATAAAGGGATTACTCCACCCTCGAACCTCTATAGATCGTTGTGCCTATTTTACTGTTTAGCTTACTGCCTGCTTAATCTGTTGCTTATCTTGTGCTTAAGCTATTATATTATCTGTCATTGCATCTTGCCTAAAAGCTTTTCAGAAAACTCATTGTGTTTAAGTATTTTCTGTTGTGCATTCAAACTCTATATATTTTTCATTAAGTCTCTAAGGTAACTGCTCAAGCAGTAACCTCTCTAAAGCAGTAAGCTCGGTAGCTACCTACCTTCTGACTTAGACATTCTTTGGAGAAAAGTTTGAAAATTTTGAGTAGGCTTATTCAACACCCCCCCTCTTCTAAGCCTACTGCCACTTGGGACCAACAAACAAATTATACACTATAAATATGAGTGAATAAACTTAGAATTGACTCACTCTCTCTTCACAATTTCTCGAATTCTGACAAACATTTTGTTTTCATTGACTCATGTACTGTGCCCCCCCCCCTTGTTTTTTTTTTTATTTGGTGTGAATTTCATTCAGGTCTTGTGTGAGACTATCTCACAGATCTTTTTTCATAAGATGGGTCGATCCATTACTCACACTTAGTAATTCATTTGAAATTTTATGGATATGGGTTCAATTCATGGGTAATAAGGATCTGTCTCACAGAAACTATCCGTAAGACCGTCTCACATGAGTTTTTGTGAATTTCATTCGATATACTTTATAGTTTGGATCAATGATTAATAATTGTTTGACTTTTTCAATCTCTTATGATTTAAGTTCCTATTGTTATTTATATTTGGAGATGAAAGTTTTGTTTATTGGTATTGTATATGAATTATTCTTATTTCAATTTATGTTTTCTTTTCCTTTCTTTATGTATGAATTCAGTGAAGAAACCGGATTGACAACTTCTATCAGGAGATGTCTTAAAAATTCTGAAGATTAGAGGTTCATAAACTACAAGGTGGATCTTTTTTTTTTTTTTTTACAAAAATTATTGAAAATGAATAATATATATATATATATATTTTTTTTTTTTTTTTGAGATTTTTGTCATATAATATATTAGTTTTAGAGATAACAAGACTATGTAATTAGTTGAATTATTCCTTTTACATATATAAAAAATGTAATTGATTAATTTTCATGTTGTGATTTTTTTATATAAACATTATTCATTTTATTGAATATATAATATACTTGATTTGTAATAATTTCTGTAAATTTCATATCTACCTTATATATATGTAAGTTGAAAATATTTAATATTTTAAACGAATTATGTTGAGTTTTGTAGATAATAATATATCTATTACAACGATCTGCTACATATATATTTTATTACTAATCAATTACAATAAATAACTATTTATCAAATACTAATCATATCATAAGACATATTAATTTAAAATTCAAGTCCTAACAAATTGAGAATAGAGAAAAATAAAATAAAAGAGTCATCCTATATATAGTGAACTTAAGAGGGAAAAAAAGAGGAAAATATGTATATATAGAACGAAATTAAGGAAAAAAATTATTTATAATATATGGACGACAAAGATATTAGTTTATTGTTTAAAATTTTGAATTTTAATTTCCTTCAATATTAAGTTAGGTATTTGATGATGTTGGCGTACGTATTTTAATCATAGATTAGAACATCCATAATGAGTATTTCTATTCCCCTATGGCAAAATATTTTATGCAATTGGTGCATAGATCTAGGATCCATGCACCCGGGTCGACCCGTCCCACGCGCCTCTGACGCGCGTTTTCACGCGCCCAAACGCGCTCTCACGCGCCCCCACACGCCTGGTGGGTGCGCTCAAACCCACCAAGATCGCTTCAGGCAGTCATACCCTCATGTTATGTTAAGGTTACCCTTATGTTATGTTAGGGTTACCCTTAGTTTAAAACCACTGAACTAAAATGTTAATCATACCCTCATGTTATGTTAGGGTTACCCTCATGTTATGCTAATGTTACCCGTGTTACCCTCACGAGGGTAACACTAACATAACATGAAGGTAACCCTAACATAACATGAGGGTAACTCTAACATAACATGAAACCAAACCCAAAACCAAAACCCTAAACCAAAAAAAACGCTCTGCCCTCTCTCACGCACTAGCACACCTTTTCACACACACACATCGTTTTTATCTTCTGATTTACACGGATTCATGTGATCCTTCATGGCATAGACGGTGGTGCCGGTTTTCCCACGGCGTTGTTCGGAGGAGGGGCCTTTCTCTGCCCCTACCTCGCCGGATAAATATTTCTCCGGATTTAGATCTTTTCGCGGTGGATACAGAGATGCAGCACGCTATTTTTCTTCTTCTCTTTCTAAATCTTTCAGATTTGATGAGATCTCTTTGGATAAGGATCAAGGAAACTTGCATAAGAATCCTTTATTTGATGTGCCTCCTACTGGAAATACACACGTAAAAAATTCAGATTTCATATCTCTTCGTTCTGGTTCTCACGATATGGCTTCGAAACGAAAGTTGTCGGATACGTTTGCTGCTGCCACCAATCAAAAATTACATTCTTTTGGTTCGGACAAGCCACGTTATTTGAAGATTGGAGAATCTGAGATTGTAGATGGTGTTCCAATTATTCGGTTTTCGAATGAGGACACTTCGAAATTGGCTAAGGGGTTTCGTCTAACTTTGTTGGCGCGATTTTCAGATCGTACTCCTTCTTCTTTGGATATTGATCGAGCTTTGGAAAGTCTTAAGTTTCAAGGTTCGTTTACATGGAGTTATTTTAGTTCGAGAATTCTTTTAATTCGGTTCAATGATCATGACGATTATGTGAAGTTGTGGTTAGATTCGGTGATTTCAATTGCCGGATGAAATGCACGAATCATTAAATGGACTCCAAGTTTCACACCACGCACGAATGTGTCTCTCATGCCGGTTTGGATATGTTTTCTGGGGCTGCCGGTTCACATATTCGATAGAGATGCGTTGTTCTCGGTTGCATCTCTCATTGGTGAGCCTTTACTTATGGATTCGAATTACTGTTTGGGAAGACGGATTACTATGGCAAGGGTTTGTGTGGAATTGGATATATCTAAGCCTAGGATTCCTGTTGTGCATCTTATTATTTCTGGGGAGAAGATTGAACAGGAAGTCTCGTATGAACATATCCCTTTCTTTTGTTCTTCATGCAATCGTGTGGGTCACGATGCTGCTCACTGCAATGAGATCGAGGGCCAGGCTACGGGTCTTCGGGGGAAGAATGCTTGGAAGCGGCTGCGTTCTCGGCGTCGGAAGGCTGTCCGGCAGTGGCGTATCAAGGCTGCTCCGGGTGTGTCTTCGTCGTGTGCGCCTGAGCAGGTTGTAGGTGATGGTGGTGATGTTCGTGTGGAGCGTCGTTTCATGGCGACGCTGGAATCGGGGGCAGTGGTTGTGGGTTCCGATGGTCGGCCGTTGACGATGCTCGAAAATGATGTGCCTTCAAATGTGCGGGTTGGGCCACAGGTGGCTGGGCAAATCGAACCTCCACGTTCGGTGGAGAGGCGGGTGGATTTGACGAACATGCTTGGGACGTGCAAGGCAACGTTAGCCCAGGCTCGTGCCATTCTTTCTCCTTCGCCGGAGATCTCGTTTTCTCGGCCGGAAGGTGTGGCTGGAGTTCGTTTGTCGAATAGGTTTGCAGCGCTGGAGGCGGCTGACCCGATGGAGGAGAGCGCTAGGGTTCCAGTAGTTGGGTTGGCTGGGCTTGCGCCTCGGTGGGAGGATGGGCCGTTGCAGAGGAGGCTTTGGGTCCAGCTGGGTTGGATGATGGCGATGGGTCGAACGGGGTTGCGTCGCTTGTGGTGGCTGATTCGACGGAGGTGGGCGATGGAGGTCCTGCTGTTGGGCTGGGGGATGGGCTGGAGGTTGGGCTGGGGGATGGGCTGGAGTTGGGGGTGGTTTTGGGCTCTGGTTCTGGGCTAGGGGCTGGGTTGGTGGCTGGGCTGGAGACTGGGATTGGGCCGTCTCTTGGTCCAGTGGGTTTGGAGGATGATGGGCTGGTGGCTGGGCTGGGGTGTGGGTCGATGATGGGGGTGGCTGGGCAGCTGGTTAGGTCGTCTCTTGGCCCAGTTGAGGTCGAGGGTGTTGGGCTGGATGGAAGTGGTGTGGGCTGTGACGACGGGCTTGGTGACAGATCCGGTTGAAGGGGTTGATGTGGGCTGCGATGGCAGGCCTGAGGCAGTTGGGCCGGAGATTAGGGTGGGCCTGGAGGTTAGTGTGTTGGGCTTGCATGAAGGAGACCAATTGGGCCTTGATTCTGGATTAGATAATGGGTGTTTGGATGATAATGGATCAATTCAGATTTATGGGCTTTGCCATAGTTCACAGGCCCAAGAGGATGTTAAGAATATGGGCTTCCATGGATTGGGCTGTGAGGTGGATGGGAAGGAGGCCCATCATGCTGTTTTGGGCCATGAATCTCACGTGGATGGGAAGAAGGAGCAGCAGGTGGGGATAGCTACTCCAGCTTGTAAAAATTTAGCTTCCTCGGCCGCAAGAAAGAAAAATGCGAAGATGAGTACGGGCAAACGGGAGCTGAAGGCTCTTGGTGTGCAGTCGACATCGGCATTCTTGAAATAGGATGTAGGTCCTCGTAGGAGTAGTCGTTTGGGTAAGTCATCGTCATCATCGGAGGATTATCGTATTCCTTTTCCTACTCCGATTTCTACTATATATCCGGAGGTGGATTTTGATGGATCGGAGGAGCTTGATGATTTTTTATATGATTCTTTGCCGAAGTCCACTTCTTCTTTAAATGCTTTGCTTGCTGAGGAGTTTGAGGAATTTGGTCCTGAATCTGCGGAGGCTTATGAGTTGCAGTGCCTTGGTGATAATGCAGTTTGGGGACATGATTTCCGGCTCCAACCTCCTAAACCTAAAGTGGAGTCCACATCTGAAGATTCGGTTTCCACTCATCCTTTTGTTAAGAAAGGTTTTTTGACTTCTTCAGGTTCTGGCAAAAAAAAGACCTAGACTTAATGAGCTTTTAGTGAATTGGGTCTTTTATTTTGTTTGAATTGGGTCTTTTATTTTGGTTTGGGTTTATGCCCAACTTTGTTCTTTGGGCCCTTCTTTGGGCTTTGTCTTGTTTGGCCCAGTTTTGGGGGTTTTGATTTCCTGGGTCACTTTTGGGCCTTTTTTGTATTTTTTGCCTTGGTTTTAATGGAATATCTTGTTGGGCTAAAAAAAAAAACCCTAACATAACATGAGTGTATGATTAACATTTTAGTTTAGTGGTTTTAAACTAAGGGTATGAAATCTGGAGATGGGCTCACATTAACATAACGCGAAGGTAACCTAACATAACACGAAGGTAACATTAACATAACGTGAGGGTAACGACCAAAACACGCGAACAAAGTAAAGAGGCATGGGCTGGGCGGGCCAGCCCAGCCCGTGCGTGGCCCAGTTGCACGGATCACAGATCCGTGCAACTGGTGCACAAGAGAGTGACTCTTCCCCTATTGTTATAGATCACTCATTTCATATAAAAAATTTATTTTATATATGAGGAGATTTGCTTGACCTTTCATAATTTATAATTGTACTAGCCTATACAATTAAATTAAATTAATTTCGTAATTTATAATTGTACATAGTATGAGAAATAAAATAAACTTCATTTATATCGAACGACCATGTAGAATATTAAGAAAAAATTATGTATTTCTAATAAAATATATTATTAATATCTAAACAAAAATCAAAATTCATGAAAAACAACTTTTGAATTGAGGGCGCTTGTTATAAATATATCTTTGATTATTTAAATAATAGTTCGTTTTGTATGAAAATAGTTTTGATTTTTTGATTTATAGTAATATCAATTTTTGTGCTTATACATGACTAAAGATAAAATTACATGAAATTTTAGACAATGTCTCTCTTGATTGAAAAGTTGGTTGAAAGTAAGTTTTGTTTAGAGTTGTTTTCAAATAAATGGTTTTGAGTAATATGACAAAGTGTAAAAGTGTGATTGTTTTTCTTGTAAACATCTGTTGTCTTTTTTCATGACCTCCCCCTTCTTTCATTTTCTCCCTTTTTCTTATACAGATATAACAATATGGGCTTCCGAAAATGAGATGGGCTCCAAAGGTCCAAGGGACCTTTTATCCCTAAATTCTCTTGTGTCTTGATCTTGCAGGCCCAATTCAATTTCGGCCCATATCAATCTAACTCATATCAACCACTCCCCCCTAATATGGCCCAGGAAGTTCTGTGTCGCAGAACTGATCTGGTCATAGGAGTAAGAACTCCTCGCTCTCAGAACAGTTCCGATGTGAAACCCCCGATTTCCTGCTATTTCTTTCATCCCATATCAATCTAGCCCATATCACAAAGTATCTTAAACATTTGTTAAGTTGACAATTGATAATATATTATTGTTTGTTATTGTTTTATTGTTTTGGATAGCCAATAATCTAATCTATTATCAAAATTGAAATTAGGAGAATATGAAAATGATGAGATCGAAGGTTAAATTTGTTTTTTTTTCCTTAAAATAACTATTGGTTATTTATTAATAATCATGATTAATATTCCTAATACAAAATAAATTTAAACGAATTTAGGGTTCTATCTTTTGACAATTAATGTAGTGTCTACCCTCTTGAGCTCTCTAAAAAAAAGTGATGACATTGTAGAAGTGTTCCGGAAAAAATCAAGTGAATAGGAAATTAAACTGCGAGTTTTCGACTTCTATCAATGAGAAGAAATTAAAAAGGGAAATGAGTCAAAAATGTCATTCATGTTTAGGCTAAGGTACCTATAGCCCATTAAACCTTTTTTAGGTACAAAAAACACCATTTTTTTACAAAATTAAATCATTTAGACCCCCATTAACAGAATAGACAAATCCTATAAACTTCCGTTAACTCCAAAACATTTTCTCTCACTTTCATTATCAGAATAGACAAATCCTATGATTTGATTTTATAAGATAAATGGTGTTTTTGTACCTCAAAAAAAGTTTAATGGACTATGTGTACCTTTGCCTAAACATAATGACATTTTTGACCCATTTCCCATTAAAAATTGTTGTTAAGAAATAAAAAGTTTGAAATCCCATAGAATTGTCTTTATGGATATGGTTTATACTTTTTGCTTTATAATTTTTTGTCATTTATGGGCTGGTAAATTGGATTAGGACAAACGAAAATGACAAGTAGGTAAATTCGCCTGGGACGGAGGGAGTTTAAGTTTAATTGATTTTGTGAAATCATAATTAAATATTATTTAGTTTTCAAACGTACAAATTAAGTTTAAAATTACAAGATTTCATTTTATTCAGAGTATCGAAAGTTAATCTAAATTAATTAAATATTTAAAATATGTAATTCACTTAATTCTATTCTATACATTCATATACACTTTTTTTTTCAAATTAAAATTATAATTATATTAAAAATAATAATTACATGCATCACATGAGTACAAAACTAATTTGTGTAAAACCACATAATTGAGAAAATAGAAGTGGAGGTATATTTTCGAACAACCGAGGACAATAAGTATTCAGAGTCAAAAAAAACACTTAGAGAATATAGTCATTTTACAAAACTCATTCTAATTTCTAACACAATATACAACACCATTCAAAAGTGAGGCATGTCAATTTTAGTTAACAGAATTTAGCAAACCATTGGAGGATGGTGAGCTCTGATCACTCTGCCATGAATCCTCCGCAGAAACAGGAGAAAAACTTGTCACCGTATCAAGTGAAGTTGTACTACTAAACATTAAGCCTACAACACTCTTCAATGGCTTCTCACTCAAATTCGAAGACGACGAACGAGACGAGGCATCCAACGACGATTCCATGATTCGTATCTCCGAGTTACTCCACTTGCTTAGCCTAATCTGTTCCAACTCAATGGCTACTTCCATCATTGAAGGCCTCATATCCCTGTGAAATGCAAGGCATCTGAATGCCAACTCCGCCGCCTTGTGCACTGACAAATGCTCCCATTCATCCAAACTCGATTTCAAAAACGGGTCGATAATCTCATCCAAACACCCCCTCCCAATCCTGTCAACAGCAACGGCAGCCAGGTTGACTTCGTCCTGAGGCCGGCCAAAATCCACCACTCTCAGAGCTGTTATTATCTCTATAAGCACTACTCCGAAGCTATAAACATCGCTTTTATCAGACAAATGGAAATGCTGATGATACTGAGGGTCGAGGTACCCTGGGGTGCCCTGAGGGGCGGTCGAGATGTGGGACGATTCTATTATCCCTAGTCTTGAAAGCCCAAAATCCGCGACCTTGGACTTGAAGTTGTAATCCAAGAGTATGTTGCTCGACTTTATATCCCGGTGAAAAATGGGAGGATTGGTTGCGTTGTGGAGGTACGAGATAGCCTGAGCCGTTTCAACAGCTATGGTTAGACGAACCGGCCATGGGAGGCCACTGCTTTTTTCTTTTTGAAGATGCTGAGACAGAGTGCCATTAGGCATGAACTCATAGACAAGAATCTGTTCTCCATTTTCGATTGAACAGCCTAAGAGACGTACGAGGTTAGGGTGGCTGACAGAGGACAAGAGTTTGATCTCATTGATCACTTGCTCGATACTATCAGCATCTCTATGTCTGATCCTCTTGATAGCAACCCATTCGTCGTTGTTTATCTTCCCAGAGTATACCGTCCCATAAGCGCCGTTTCCAAGCCTTCTTTTCTCTGAGAATGACTCTGTGGCTCTCTCCATTTCTTTGTAAGGATAGATGGGAATGGTTATGCCTATAGTCTCACATAATCGACGGCTCTTTCTGCTCCTGCTTCTCAGCTTGGATCGTTTTCGAATGAAACAGAAGAGCAGAGTTAAAGTAATCATTAATGAAGCTCCTGTTGCTACACCTGAGAATTAAGCAATTTGATGATGATGAGTTATTGCAAAGCTTATGATTATGGACATATGGTTTGTAAGAAGATGAGATGAAGTTATTACCTCCAACTAAAACACCAATTCTAGTTGTTCCTCCACATCTCCCTGATAAGTATGTGGATGGATTACATGCCAATGATTCTACATTGCAACATATATATGATGATTATTATTACTATATAATTTCAAATAATAGGCCTCACTCAAAGTCATATATAATATTTATGATGCTAGCTGTTCGCATGAAACTTAAATCGGGTTGCTACATTAGAAATCAGACATTGATTATACATGAATACCATATGGATTTATATTTTTTTTCGGGGAAAACAAGTTTTTTAGTCCTTTATGTTTACCTCATTAGATTTTTAGTCCTCTAATTTTCAACTTTTGAATTTTAGTCTTCTATGTTTATCCTTATTAGATTTTTAGTCTTCTATCTTTCAACTTCTAATTTTTAGTTCTCTATATTTGTTTTATTAGATTTTTAGTCCTCTATTTTTCAACTTCTAATTTCAGTCTTCAATAGCTAAAAATATATCTTCTTTTTAGTTATTTTACCTGTAATAGCATATTTTACTTTTTAATTTAGTTACAATTTATTTTTTCTCACAAAAAAAAAAGTTTTCCTTCATCTAACAAGGGTAAATTATTATTAATTGATAATTTTATTTTTCATCTTGTTACAATTGATTTAGAGTTTTGTGAATATGAGAAATAAAAAAAATTAACATGAAATTGATACTAAATAACTAATAATTTATTTCACATAAATTATATACATTTTGTGTCGGAAATGGATAATACAAAACTAAAAAAATGGCATTATTTATATTTTACTAGTTTGAAATTATAACAATTATATTTTTTTAAACATGGAGGACTAAAATTCAAAAGTTGAAAATTGGAGAAATAAAAATCTAATGAAATAAATATAGAGGACAAGAAATCAAAAATTGAAAGACAGAGGGCTAAAAATCTAATAAGAGTAAATGTAAATGGCTAAAAATAAAAAGCTGAAAGTTAGATGACTAAAAATGTAATGAGGTAAACATAGACGACTACAAAACTTATTTTCCTTATTTTTCCTACGTTTTAGTTTATCTGATAAGTTATTCATATGATCACCAAATTTTGTATTTTACAACGATTTTTCAAGTTTTGTCATTTTAAGTATCAACGCATTAAGAAAGCCAAATCTACATACTCACAAGTATAAATTACCATTATATTTGTCCGGGAAAACTACTAAAACCTATATTTTAAAATTTGTAACAACGAAAATAAAATATAAAAGTCAATACAATACTAATTACAAAATATAAAGGTATCGACGAACTTCACGTGCCCTACTAAAAAAAAGATTAAGTTTTATGTGAGACCGTCTTACGAATCATTGTATGTGAGACAGGTTAATCCACAACTCACAATTTACAATTTACATATAAATTTGTAAAAATTAATTTGGATAATGAGTAAAAACGATCTATCTCATAAAACTATCCCTGAGACAATCTCACACAAATTTTTGTGATAAATAATTCACTCTATCAGTGGATTAAGGAATTATTTAAAAAGTTAATTTAATTTAATGAGAGATATAGAACTTAATGTCTCTTATACCATCAAAGTCAAAAGAGAAGTAATAGTAGCAATTTGTGTTGAATTCGGTATTGGTGTTATGTTCAACATCATTACTCGTCATTTAATATAATATTTCTAATTAATCCATAGAGGAATTAAGTGCATTAATTATTATTGTAGTTAAATATGTGGTAAGGTTGTCTTCTTAAGCAAAAGCAGACATAGATTTCAAACCAAATCCACATATACATTCGGTCCCTATCCAACATCATTATTATTTGTCGAATTGAGGACCCCGTGTTAGTGCAATTATTGGAGTTTTTAGCCACTCTAATTAATCTTTATTTTAAACCAAGATTATGAGTATTATTAAAATGTTCCACGACATAATGATGAAAGAAATTTTAGACTCCTTTTCAGCAATTGAAGTTCGAAAAAATCCAAACATATCTCAAATTGAAAAAGTGTTAAGTTGAGTGTTTTTAATATTGTAGTCAAACGTTCATGTTACAATTGAAATTAGACCCTAAATTCATGTTTTTTTAATATAATTAATCCATTTTATTAGCATAGTAAAGGATAAATTGCTAATATTGATGAAAATATGAGAAACGAGAATTTCAACGTTGAGTAAAAGGTCAGCTGCACATCTTGTGAGAGTGGTTGCATTCTTAATTCGTTCAATATTTCAACTTGTCTACAAATATATAAACACATTATATATACTCCATAATCAATATTATATATATATATATATGTACAAGTTGATGATGTTGTTAATGTATGTACAATATATTTTAGTGAAATAAAAATATTATATTCCACCTGAGAGCATGCAAGTAGCCAGAATATGAACTCCCTCATTTCCATAGACTTGATTTTCTTTTTGGAATAATTTCAAATATATTTGGAATATTACTTATTAACATACTCTTATTCATTTTAATCCTTTCGGTCTTGAAAATAAATATTTAATATTAAATAGTGTATTACAAATTATATTACTCATTTATTATGAAATCTACTGGTTTAGTAACAATTTTCATAATTCTTGTGAAAGGTCTAATTAATTGTAATTTTAGGACAACCACTTTTTTTCTTAAAATCTTTTTTTACCATCAAGATATGGACTCTTGTTCGTCACAGTAATAATTATGAATTTGAAGTGGGTAACATGATTAATTATGTTGTTAAAAAAAACATAATTAATTATGATTTGATCATAAGTGACAGCTAAAAATTATATGAGATGTTCAAAGTAAAGAAAAAGAAAAAGTGGTTTGTTCAAATGCGAATAAAGAAAAACAAAAAAGGAAACCAATAGAAGAATAAGGACAGAAACGTACCTTTCCGGCAGCCGACCCCATCGGAAAATCCATCTCCGGCGAAGCCCTCCAAGCACTGGCACCGATACGCCGTCGTATTGGCGAGAAGCGGCGGCGAAACAGGAACGCACCTGGCATGATCGGAGCAGCGGCAATCCCCAATCAGCCACCACCCCAATCTCACAACCTGGACATCCAACGACACCAACGAGCTATTCGCCGACGACTCCATCGAGATCGCCGAGAAGAGGGAGCGGCAGCCGCTGCTCATCAGATTCCGGTAATCGATAAACGACGTCGCATTATCCCTCTCGGAGTAGCAGCTAATGCTGGCGTTCTTCGCGTCGCAATCGAGCAGCTCGAAATGCGTCTCCACCAGCGTCGTCGGAATGAAGCACTCGCTGCTGTGGTTGCCGCAGTTCTGGAGGAGTATCGCGTTGTGAGAATTGGGGGCGAAATTGGAGGAGAAGAGGCGGTGGAGCGCCTCCACGGGGCGGCGGCACATGACCGGGAGGTTGACGGAGATGGTGTCGCCGGTGACGGACTGGACGGGGAGATCGGCGGCGAGGATGGTGCCGTTGGAGGTGCAATTGAGGCGGATTTGGCAGCCATGGGAGAAACCGAAGGGGAATTGGAGCTTGTGATCGCCGCAAGTGTTGTTGCACAAGGGTTTGGGTGATGATGAAGGGATGAAGATTGTGAAGAGGAAGAAGATGAATTTTAGAGATTTTGATTTCATGTTGAAGAGAGTTTTGTATACATAGATACAATTACTATATTTGTAGCTTAACTTGCCTTCTAATTCTTTACATGCACTAAATTTATTTTAATCTCACCTAATTTAATGTAATTGAATTATGTGAATAGTATTTAAATATATATATGGACAAGTTAAGAATAGGGGTTAAATGAAGATAGATTCTTTTCTTCTTTCTGCATTTACTTTGTCCTATCTTCAAACTTTTGTGGGACATTTAACCATCTTTTCTTTCAATCATTTGATTTTGGGTTTCATGCCCCAACCAAAAAAAAAAAAAAGAGTAGAAAACAAAATCCATTTTCTTATTTTTATTAATTATAAAAACATTACTCGTTTTGTCATGCAGAAGAAAATTATGTAGGGTAGAACCCTAACATGATTTTTCCAACTATAGAATTAATTTTGTGAAATAGGTTAATCTACTGTACTTCACAACTCAATTATATTTGTGAAATTGAATTCGATTAGTAATATTCGGATATATTGATAGACTCATCTTATTTGAATTTTTGTGTGACTTTTATGTAATATGTTAGATGTGTATTCATACAATTTATTGGTGCATGCGTGGGTTGAGTTTAAAATATTTTCTTGGGAAAAGAGTATCTAATTATGAGTATTCATATTATATATTGAGAAGGTACTTGGTATATGGAACTTGAGTCGGATCCGGACCGGTCCCGTCATAACCCTTTTTTCGTTCATAAGTTTTGTTGTTTTGATTGTGACATGTACTTTATATTAATATTACAGAAAAGTTATGGTGTTACATATTTGGGTCAATATTTGTTGGGGAGAAAGTCTTCTTGTTTGAGTTTTTTACTTAAATTAATATTTGTTGGCACATCATATTTACACGTATAATTATCTCTTATGGGATTAGTTAATATTATAGAAAGCAAAAAAGCATATGCAAATCTCCTTACTTTTCTTTTCTAATCTAATCTCTTCCCTAAATATTCTTACTGATCAACATCAACGATACAGTATTTTGCTTGAATATTGCAAAAGTTGAACACAACTTTCAAAACATTTACAATTGATAGTGAAATACAACTTGTACACACAGTCAGTCAAATAAAACAAAAATAAAAAACAAATGAAAGTGAAGAAAATGAAGCCATTTTGTGAATAATAATAATAATAATAATAATAATAATAATAATAATAATAATAATAATAATAATAATAATAATAATAATAATAATAATAATAATAAGTGCAACTCTTTTCACTTCAATTTTACTAAAGTTCTCCAAGTATTAAGGTAGAACTACTGTACAAATAGTTCGTAAGCTTTCGCTGAAAAACAAAGATAATTCGAGTCATAACATGATTTTAATTCACGATTTATTTTGCTTATCTTAAACTTTCTTATAAATTAAATGGTTTTTCGTGGATGAAGGTGTAAAATATTGTGTAGTTATAGGATAAAATGCAACAAGAAAAAAAAAAACTTTGTGATGAAATGTGTATTTTGCAATGTAATTTAGATAGACAGAAGATATATGAGAAGATTACTCTATAAATAATTAAGCAGTCAATATTTCATAAGGAAAAACAAAGTAAATAGCTGTTAACCAAAATAACAAACTGATTAAGAATGTTCATTTAGATTAATATAGTTTTACTTTTTCAACTTCATGAAGTAGTTGCTTAATTGGATTAACAATGGACCATAAGTCATGATTATTTCCATGTTTTATGGCTACTTGCCATTGGCTTGGCTCTATTATTATTACATAAATGAAATAATAAATATAATAACAAGGTTAAAACTAACATATATATATATATATGTTCAAATGTAAAGAGATAGGATGAAATATTTAAAAATTTATGAATTTAATTTTGTGAGACAGATCAGTTAGTGTATGAATATTGTTCATTAAAATTGGATAAAATATGAAGAAAAGGATGAAGCTCTATTTCATGAAATTATGAACAATTATTTTTGTTTATTGTAAAACATCATTAAGAAAATATATATAATTCGTGTTTCAAATCAAAGGATTAACCTCATCTTTAATTCAAGAAAATATAATAAGGTCAGAAATTGAAAATTGAAAGTCGTTATGGTTAGTGCAATGTGGGCTCCACTCACAATGTATAGTCATACCGACACACTAAGAAACTACACTTTAATTTTAATTTAAACCTCTACTATCTTTTATATATTGTTGTGGACAAATATTTTAGAATGTGACTTTTCACACATATAATTGTTTTCCTTTTTTTTTTTTTTGGGTTGTAAAGTATTTTTAAAAGGAGGCTAAATATTATCTCACACGTTGGTGGTGGTCGACTCATATTAATATGTTTATGGTGAGTAGGATAATATGATTGATATATGAAAAAGCTAAAATGTTTATGATGGGCAGCTTACATTAATATGTACATCGCTAACATGTAATGTTCAATTCCCTTATTTTGTGTAAAGTGAAATTAATTGATATGTTGGATATTTGACACGTCAGCCATGGACACATATTACTGTGTTCACGGTGGGTAGGGTAGTAGTAAAACGCTAGAATGTTTATTGTGGACAGCTTTTAATATGTCCACCGCTAACGCGTAAGATCAATTTCCTTATTATATGGAACGTGAAATTAATTGATCTGTTGGATATTTGACACGTCAGTCGCACGTGAAAACATATTAATGTGTTCACGATGTATAGAGTAGCAGGAAAATGCTAAAATGTTTACGGTAAGCAGATTTTAATATGTCAACTGCTAACGTGTAATGATCAATTCCCTTATTATATGGAAAGTAAAATTAAATGATATGTTGGATATTTGACACATTAGCCGTGGATACATATTAATGAGAGTGGGTAGGGTAGCAGGAAAAGGCTAAAATGTTTACGGTGAGCAACTTTTAATATGCGTCACCGCTGACGTGTAATGATCAATTCCCTTATTATATGGAAAGTGAAATTAACTGATATATTGAATATTTGACACCTCAGTCGTGGGGTACACGGGTGGGTAGGGTAACAGGGTTGTGTATGTATAGTTAAATTGGGAGGGGTTTTTTGGTATAGAAAAAAAAAAGGACTATTATTCTTGTGCACCAGTTGCATGGGTTGATTCGGGTCGGACTTGATCCAGCCCGGATTTGCACCCAAGTTTATTTTGAAAAAAGAAATTATACGGTAACCTTTATGTTATATTAGTATAACATTTCTGTACAAATATCATAACGTTTTAAGGTACACACTTAGAATTTTTTTCAAAACTAAATGTAAAATAACATAGTTGAAAACATTTATGTTATATTACTTTAATATTTATGTTAAATTGATATACACTTTATATATAGATGTCTATTAAAACCTTAAATTTATATACTTATACTTTTTGAGTCATGTAATATAACTAAATTTTTTTATGTTATAATATTTTAATATTTATGTTATATTGATATAACTTTTATGTACAACTATCATAACATTTGAAAAATATAAAACTTATATTATTATAATATAAAAATTAATGATGTTAGGAAGTCAATCAACGCAAAAAAAGGATACTATTCTCTGGCAAGAAAGTCAATCAACGCAAAAAAGAACGGTTGCCGAATTCACGAAGTAAAAGGATACTGCAGGATGTTGATATTCAAGGATGCTGAAGTACAAACTCACTGTAGACAAGAAAAATAAAGCAACCTGAAAGAGAATACTAGATCATGATTCAAGGTCACTCCAAGGAAGAGTCAAATCAGTACAAGAAACATACTATGTTACCAGTAGAGACAAAAATGATAAAACAAATCAGAAGAAGACACGTGTACATTTGTAGAATGCTGCATATAAGAAGAAATCAACTACATTAAATGCAACTGTACTATGAAGATCAAGACATTAAATCCTGAAGATTTGCCTCCTTCAACGGACAGATTTTCAAGTCTATAAATATGGACGAGTAAAAACTGAAACAACTACTGAAACTATAACTATCCTACATGTATTCAAGCTCTCTACCATCAAGCTCAAAACGTCAAGTTTCATCACTCAATCTAAGCAGCAAGCAACCTACGAGGAAAGCTTAACTCTCAAAGCTTGTTGCACACCAATTGAAGAAAAACTATATATACTTTTAATCTTAGATTGTTTTAGGAGTATTTAGTGTGAGGAACTGTTCCCTACTAAGTATACACTCTTTGTGAAAGAGTACGAACCCTGTGTTGGTTAAGAGTAAGTCTCATGTGAGACCGTCTCACGGATCATTTCATGTGAGACGGGTCAACCCATGACCCACACTTCACAATTCACATGTAAATTTGTGGATATGGGTTTTGATAATGGGTAAAAAGTATCCGTCTCACGAAAATCATCCGTGAGACCGTCTCACGTGAGTTTTTGCGGTTGGTTAAAAGGATCATGTGTGGGTCATTTGGTTAGTAGGCTGAGCAACCTGTGTAGAAGCTAGCTACTCTTTGTTTAGGTTAAGTTTGTAATAGCATAGGTTGTGTAATTCAAACTCCTTAACAAAGTTCCGCCTGCAGAAGGAGTATATTGGACGTAGAGGAATTATTTCATCCTCGAACCACTGTATATAGTTTGTGTTTACTTACTGTCATATACTCCCTCCCTCCCACCTTATTTTGCCTACTTTCCACTTTTACTTGTCCCAACTTATTTTGCCTACTTTCCTAATTAAAGTGAAAAAAGCATCAACTTAAACATCCAATCAACAGTCAACTGTATTTTCTTAGAAACCGTGCCGGTCAAAGTAGGCAAAATAAGAGGGGACGGAGGGTGTATCTTATAGCATACTGCATACTCTTACAAAAGCATATTTTCGAAAACATTTACATATTTTCCGCTGCACAAAAAACTCTAAGTAAGTTAGCTCATTGAACAGTAACATTCTCAATAGGTTACTCCAGCAACCTCTAGACAGCTCAAGAAACAGAACTGAAATCATCTTTGGAGAAAAGTTTGAAAAATTAGAAAAGGTTTATCTAACCCCTCTAAACCTCTTATCTCTTGGGACCAACAAATGATTATTATAACGTAAAGGTTAAATTATTATAATATAAAAGTTTAAAAGGTAATAGATTTATATTACTCTAAAAATGTTAAACTAATAGGATATAAAAGTTATGCGAAAATAACATAAAGATTATGTGAACATGACTTTAAGGCTAGGTGAGCATTACTAAAAGGTTAGACGAAATAACTAAAAGATCAGGGAGCAAAATTAAGGTTTGAGCACGATTTGGGGGCGCATGCCAGTGCGTGGGGGTGTATTCCAGCGTGTTTTGAGCGTGAAAATCACCTTTTGGATCATATGGTCGGGATTACATGGGTCATGACCCATACACCTGATGTATGGAAATTGTGAAAAAAAAAAAAAAAACTAAAAGACATACTTCAAATATTTATTGGTGGAAACATTTTTATCATGTGTAACCAGATAGAAAAACCTACAAACTCTTGGAATAAAGGATGTGTGTATAAAGTAGTATGTTTGTGCATGTTGGAGCAAGCCTAGCACGGCTCTACTCAAGTGTCCACCGCCAACATCTCCTCAACAACATAGCGCTAACAATGGCACTATTCTTAGAGATATGCACAATGTGGTGCTACTTGTGGCACCACACAAATTGTGATATAAAATTATAATTGATATGATAATTTGAACAACATGAATGGTAATTTAACAACACGAATACAAGAAAAATTGAATAACACGGAGGTCATTTGAACAACACGAATGGTAATTTGAAAATTTGAAATGATCATGAGTGGTCATTTTTCAACATGGATAGTGAAAATTAGAGAATCGAGAAGCAATTACATAAAATTAGACAAATTAGAGATGCAGATGCTCATTTTGCACTTCGAAATGCATTAATTGATCATTTGTGGGAAGAGTATTCTAATTCAAAAAATTAAGAATTATGACTATGTAACATCTATTTCCCTTTCAATAAAAATAAGTTGTTGTTTTGTTTTCATTTTAAATTTCATTCAATTACTCATATAACTTTTTATTTATACAATTTGAATATAAACAATAAAAATTGTATTAAAGAGCTTATAGGTGTGTAAATATGTTAATCAATTATAATATATTTGAAAATTTTGATTAAATAAATTCATAATTAAAATTATAATGGAATATTTTTTTTAGTACAAAAAGTAGTGCAGAGTATTGGAGATGAAAATATTATTTCTGCATTACTTTAGTGCATATTTACTTTAGTGCAAAATCTGCACTAAAATAGTGCTAGTGCTAGAGATGCTCTTATGCGTTAATGTTTTACGTATTATTTATATATGTATCAAATAATTAATATTTTTATATATATTAATTATGTAACATATTTATTCATATCATGTAATATAGTTTTGCATATCATGTTATACTTTTATCCGAATTATTTATGTATCACATATAGTACTTTAATAATGCGCATCAACATTTTTGGTGTCTCGCGTATTGTCATGCTTAGTGTACTATATTGAGTAATATTATTTGAGAGACACTTCTGTGTACTAGGGGCACAGTGCCCCAAATTAATTATCATATAATGTTAAATATATATTCTGTAAATATCATGTATATACTCTTCAAGTATAACATGTATACTCTTATATATATATATGATACTTGTAGAGTATATTTATAATACCAAAAAACATAACATCTATAGAGTGTATATATATAATACCTGAAGAACATATATATAACACCTGAATCCGTGACCCTATATACCCCAGGGTATATAAGTTTTTGTCATATTATTTTGATGCATATGATACATACTACTTATTTTGAATTGAATCGAAAATCTCATGCACGTTGGCGTATTAATGACACAGTTGAGTTAAAGCATTGCGTATGTACTTAATTAATTAAAGGGAATATATCACATCATATATATACACGTAATGAAAAAAAAAAAAATCACCATTTCTTTAAGAATTATAAATTTATTATCATTTTTCAATAATTACAAAAAACATCACAACCTTTGTTCACCGTTTCAATTTAGAGCATTTTTTAATTTTTCCAACAACCGGAATCCACGTGTCCGACAAACATATCACATCACATGGCACATTGGATGTCACGTCATTTCAACTCAAAAAAGATTTAAAAATCAATTGCAAAATAAAATCACTACGTTTCTTGAAGTTGCAATTTAATCAAATCTTTCAATACTTAGCAAAAAAAAGTCACATACTTCATTTTGCAATTCAAATTTATTCTTTCGTGTTTAAATTCATCATGAATACGTCACATAAACTATATATAATTATTAATTTTGTATCTACATCAAAATAATGTCTTATTAATATTTCTTATTTAAAATTTGAAAATTTGATATGACCCTTTTTTTGTGGAATCAACTTTATTCATTCCTAATTTTTAATTCTAAATTCCTTGATTAAATGTATATGTAATTATGGCAAAAACTTGCATACCCCCGGTGCACCGTACCCCCAAAGGTGTAATTAGTTTGGTATTAGGTATATATCCATGAGGTATTATTAGTGTATTCATAAGGTATTAGTGGTATATTCTTGAAGGTATTAGTGGTATACTCATAAGGTATTAGTTGCATATTCATAAGGTATTACGTGTATAATTGAAATATATGTTTTAGTAAAGGTATTATTCAAAGTACTACTTGTTACATGTTAAGATATTACACATATTACTTAAAGGTATTATAATAAATGTTTGGGGGCACGGTGCCCCGGGGGCACGCAAGACCCTACTCCTAATTTTTATGTTCTTTAATTTATAGCAAAAATTATAAAATGAGAATTAATTATGATGAGATTGAGATAAGAGGAATGAGATATTAACAAATTTCCTATAAAAGAAATTGAAACTCGATGGGATGAGTGAAATGAGCAGTAATTATTTTCTAAAGTTAATCACAATCATACCAAAATGTGAATATCATTAATTTTGTTTGATAATCTTATTTCACAGTTTTGCCGTTTTGGACACTAAAACAAGTTGATCCTAGAGGAATGTGGAAAAAAACACACACCATATTTTACAAGAAAAATAAAATTGAAAAACATAATAGGGTATTATTTTAGAAATTATTTTGACGTAGATAAACAACTTTATGATTGTATAATTTATGTGACGAATCCATGATAAATTTAAACACCAAAAAATAAATTCAAATTGCAAAAGAAAGTATGTGGTTTTTTTTTTTTTTTTTTTTTTTGCTAATTTTTGAAAGGTTGGGATTAAATTGCAACTTTAGGAAAGGTGATGATTTTATTTTACAATTTGATTTTTAAATTTTTTTTGGGTTGAAATGTTGTGGCATCCAATGTGGCATGTGATGTGACATGTTTTCCAAACACGTGGACTCCGGTTGCTGGAAAAATTCAAAAGTTGTCTAAATTACAACGGTGAACAAAGGTTGTGACTTTTTTTTACAATTATTGAAAAATGTGAATAAATTTACAATTTCTTATAAAGTGGTGATTTTTTTTTTGCAATTATCTGTATATACGTGTGTGTAAACTAATTTTTTTCCCAATCACAATATGATATTCAATGAATTTGCAATGCCATACACGGCATTCTTTAATTTGTAAGTTTATAATTATATATGGAGCTTTCAAATCACTGAGATTGAAAATGAAGTTTCACATCCATCTTTTATTCAATTTTGAAATCCATATATTTTCTGACCCTAATAAAGAGTTTCAAATTTATTTTTAAAAATAATTGAGTATAATAGCAATACTTATAATAATGTTATAATTTGAATTCAAGAGAAAAATTGGATCGATATACATCGAATGCATGCATTACAATTCACTAGTAAATTTTGTTCTTTATTAGAAATCATATTACTATTAGTTTTATGTTTGAAGTTAAGATATTGGTTATGTTGTAGTAATTAAAATGAGGTATTGGGCAAGGGTCTTGTATGCCCAATATATTTTGTTGTTATGGTATGTTTTACTCTATAAGAGTTTTAAACTTTAGGGTTAAATGTAAAAAAAAACATAAATTATTGGTTTTTTTTTTTTTCAGTTTTCAATCTAAATTTTTTCTCTTATCAGATTCCAACCTGAATTACTAAAATTTACCAAATATGAGATGGCCTATATAAAGCTAACGTGAGTGTTATGAGTTGATCACGCTTTTTTAGGAAAATTGTTCAAAAGTTGCAATTTGATAAATTTTAGTAGTTTAGATTGCAATTTGATAGATTTTAGTAGTTCAGGTTGCAATTTGATAAGGAAAAAAAAATAAAATTTAGACTGGAAACTGAAAAAAGTTAATAGTTTAGGTAGTTTTTTTGCATTTAACCCCAAATTCTATCTACCCTCTCGTTTAAACAATAGTAATTAACAATTTAATCTTATTTAAGCGTTGTTTTAGTTAACAAGAGCTCGTTGTCTCTGAAAAATGTGGAAGTAAGCAAAATGCATTCCTACTTCCTTCTAACAATCTTGATAGAGAATTATTTGGTACTTAATTTAGTATAGATTGAAGAGTATATAATTAAATATGGTAACCACATTATGGAAGATATGGCTGGAAACTTTGCACATATATAGTTTTATGCATGATCATGATTTTAGGAGTATAGCTAATCTCTTACATTTTGTGGAATTGTATGAACATATATAATAGTGTTGAATTTGATGACTAGTTTTTCACTTGTATTGATAACATGGAGTTGCATTGAGCAAATGGGTCATGGTTATTTAGGAAAATTAAATTTGGAAACAACAAAATGTAGAGTTATGGCAAGGCAATGTGTGTGCACTCCCTAATCAATTAACATACCACTTTTACTTTAATCTTAATAAATTATTTATATAGCATGTAATTTTTTTGTATTATATTAATGTGTATGATACAACAATATTACTTGATTTATTGAAAAGTATTACCTAATATATGCAAAATTATTACATGTTGCACGAGAGAGAAAAGAGTGTCAGTTTAGGATCCGCACGTTTTTTGAGTGATCGATCCGATCAATTCAGGCCATATATACAAAATATAACTTGATATATAAAAAAGTATTTCCTAATACACATAAAAGTATTACTAATTTTTTATATTCGACTCAATTCAATAGTTCTCACGGAATGGGATCCGTAAAATGGTCTTACCCAATACTCTGTCTATTACGATCGATCACATATTAAGTTTTCAATTGTCTTCCATCATAAACTTTTTTTATGTCAGATCTTATGAAATTGGATTTGTAAGACGACCTCACCCAAAACTTTGTCCAAATGATCACATAATTAAGTTTTCAATTGTCTTCTATCATAAACTTAAAAAATAAAATAATACTCCCTCCATCCCACCCGAACTTGCCTACTTGCCATTTTGTTTGTCCCAATCCAATTTACCAAGTTATAAATGACAAAAAAAAAAAAAAAAAAATCTACCTCCTTAAACAAAAAGTAAGCAAAAACCAAAAAGTATAAAGTATAAAAAGCAAAAATTAAGCAAAAAGTAAGAGTCAACTGCATTTTCTTAAGTTCCGTGCCCGGTCAACGTATGCAACTTCGGCCGGGATGGAGGGAATAGTAAATATCATATATAATATTATATTTTATAGATTAGGAAATTAAAATAAAGGAGGAGCTAAAATAACACCATCAAGTTTAATTTCTATTCAGTGTTCCGAGACTACATAAGTGGCATCGGTGGTTAAATCAGTCGAGCGCTCAACTGACGCCTAGCAATTTTGGAACATTGTTAAATTTATAAAAAACACATAAAGTTGATGACTTTATTTGTACTTGATGCTATGAACATAATATATATACATACATGAGTGAATCTTATATGAGACCGTCTTACGGATCATGTTATGCGAGATGGGTCAATCAACAACCCAAAATGCACAATTGATATATAATTTAGTGGAATGGTTTTGATTCATGAGTAAAAATTATATGTTTCACGAAAATTATCAGTGAGACCATCTTATATAAGTTTTTTGTACGTGTGTATATATATTAATGTAAGAGTAATTTAGGATGTCAAACCATGATTATAAACTTGATAAATTAATATCAATTAACCATAGAAAAGAATATATATGAGCTGGTAATATAGGAAATTAAGTCAAATAAATAAGCCAAGCAACATAATAACATAATTGTGACAAGTATGGTAGGGCTGATCTGTCATACATCTACATGAACTGCCCCGCACGTCATGAATATGACGTGGACATTCTCTTCTTTTCTTTTGACTTTTTTTTTTTTTGCCAGCTTCGTTCATCCCTTTTTTTTTATTAAGAACTAAGAAATTGTAGATTAATATAATGAATTATATTAAATGGGCCACATAAAATAAGACTTTAATTATTATGTCAATTGGAGTGGATCTCGTGCAACATCGATCGAAAATCCAATATTGTAAGTTGTATTATTGAAGTCTGAAGGCAGCATATTGTCAATCGAATATAACGAGAATAACAGTACAAAAAAGTACGTAAATTAAATCTTTTTTTATGTTTTTATTTATCATATATTAATACGTCTTTTTGTATTATGCTTGTTAGGGTTAGGGATGATGAATATACCTAGTAATTGTTTGTCTTGTAGTTTCTGTGTACTAATTTAGTATTTTGTATTTTTTATTGAATATTACTGAGTATTGTTCCTGTAATATAGTTGAAAACCTTTATGTTATTATAATTTAACTTTTTTGTTATATTGATATAACCTTTATATACACACATCATAACCTTTATGTACTTAATAACATAACATTTATGTACTTAATATAACATAAAAGTTAAACCATTATAACATAAAAGTTATATTATTACAACTTAAAGGTTTATAAGGTATTAAAACGTAAAAATTATATACTTAGACTTTTTCCGATCATAATATATTGAAAACTTTTACGTTATCAATAACTTAACATTTATGTTATATTAATATAACTTTTAGAGGAAATGGCCCATACTAACATATTTTCTTAAATTTGGGCCCAAAATACCATAAAATTATAACATTTGACATAAATAACACATTCTTTATATAATGCGCCCAAAATACCACAAATTGTCATTGTATGGGATCACATTAATGACAAGATGTGACTAATGCATGTACTTTTCAAGTACACCTTGTACCTTAAAGTAAAAGGTGAGTAGATGGGAGATTATCTTTTGCCTCATTATCGTGTAAATGTCTTTTACTTTTTACTCGCCAAGAATACTAAGTCGCCAAGAATACAAGTCGCATATACCCATTGATATACGCTAACCGGCATTGACAGTTAGGTCGTGTAACGCCTACAACATAACCTATTCCACGCATTTTCGTGGAATGATGAATTTTCGTGTACTCAAGTATTTTCGTATAATGCCTAAAAACATTTTCGTGTAAGCATGATTTCGTGTAAGGATGATTTTCGTGTAAACATGATTTTCATGGATGCATAAACGCAAAATTCTAAACCTAATTTCATAAACCATATCCTCTAAATCCACGAATAGGTTGTCCACACGCCAAGAATTCTCAATCAAAATCCACGAAATGCACTCCAAATTTTTTCCACGGAATGGGGCTGAAATTATTCCACGAAAACTACTACTTTTTACTGCCTATTGACTGTCAATTTACTGCCACATTAAGTGTCACCCACCACCAACCTTGTACTTTTTACTTTTCCACTTGTAATTTAAAAGTGATCCCACCTTTTTTACTGGTCAAATTATGATATTTTGGACAGAATATATAAAGATTGTATTATTTAGGTTAAATATTATAATTTTATGGTATTTTGGACCCAAAATATAATAAATATGTTATATTGGGTCATGACCCTAACTTTTATGTATAACTATCATAACCTTTTAAAATATAAATGTTATATTACAATAACATAAAAATTAAATTTTAATAACATAAAGGTTATGTTATTATAATATAAAAGGTTTAAAATATAATGTAGGTTTATAATACTCTATAAAATATTTAACTATCAAAATATAAAAGTTATGCGAATTTGACTAATAGGTTATGTGAACATAACTAAAAAGTTAGGTGAAATAACTAAAAGGTTATGGAGCAGAATTAGGTTGACACGAATTTGAAGATGCATGGCCGCGCGTTTTGAGCATTAAAAATTTCAAATCATGTGAATTAGATTACATGGATCCTGTATATAAATATTTGTGAATATTAATATTTAATCCATCTCAAGTGGTAAAGTTTTAAGATAACCTTAGCCTTCTTAAAGTTACACCATGATGTATCCTAATTCCATGCTTCTTTTCATAATACAATCAATTCGAAGAAAATCAAATTCAATTTAAAAGTAATTCGAGTTTAAACTATTCGAGTAGCTTTCGTTCTCGAGCCCGAATATATAATTAATACTTTAACAAGCTCGCGAGTTTAAACATATTCTAAATTAACTTTTCTTTCCTTAAAAGTTTATTTATTTTTGTAAATATTTTATTCTCATTTTGATTTATAGAAAATTCAGTTCTTTTTATAACTATTTTCCAAGTATAATGTATCTAGTCGAGCTTGAGTTTAATCGAGTTATATATCGAGCTTGAGTATTGAAAACATAATTTTGATTGAGTTCGAGCAAACTCCAAATTTTAAAATCAAATTCGAGTTTGAGTCAAAAAGTATTGAACTCGACTTAATATGCAAACTCCCTAACTCCCACATATCTCTGCGTATAGAGACAATGAATTCCTTTTTTTTATATATTTTTTTTCTCATTAAATTTGATAGTGGAAAAATATTTATATATCTCTCTCTCTTTTCTTCACGTGAGAGAAAACGAATATCCTCCTCATCAATTACTCTACATCAAGTCCTAGTTTTATTGTTCAAATTGCCTCCTCTTAAAAAGATGGATTTGGATGAAAACATAAATTGATGGAATAAGTTAATTTTCACTTGGATATGTAAAATTGAAAAAAAAAAAAAATTGAATATGGAACTCAATTGTCTTCGTTGATGTCTTTCATTTTCTAAGCTTGAAATTGAGAACTTATTTTAATTTAAAGCACAAAATCAAGGAAAAATAATAAATTGAATTTAGAATTGAGAATCACTGGCTCCATTTACTTTGACAAAAACGTTACTCCCTCCGTCCCAGCTAAACTTGTCTACTTGTCATTTCAGTTTATCTCAACTGAACTTGTCAGCTCATAAATGACAAAAAAAGTCAAAACATTAATATCCTCATATTTCATCATTATTACAAAAAGGGTAAAAAAACAAAAACACATCTCAAGTATGTGTGATTTAGCACTTTACTAAATCATTTTTAAATGTTTTCATTTCATTATATAAAGTATAAGAATTTTACAGGTTACATTGTTTCCGGTTGCCACATCATCAAACCTCACCGGAGATTGATCAAGTGCATCTAAATTTAGCAATTTGCTATATGAACTTTAAAAATTTTCGTTTTACTATATAAAATTCACGGATTTTGCAGATTACAATATTTTCAACTAACTCATCGTAAAATTTCATCGAAAATTGCTTACGTCCATGATTTTTAAAGGAATAAATTTGTTTTGAAGACGTAAGTTACAATATCTTCAATACCCAATCTCCTTTTTCTCTTTTTCATCTACAATTATGATTTACTTTATTAAAAGAACATGTGAAATTCAAGAAAATTGTGATTTTCATATCGTCAAAGATTGTCGTCGAAAGTGTAAATAACCCCTCTAAAAATTAAATGGAGGCATGTGAGCTGTTTTCGATGGGATTTTACAACGTGACACTCAGAAATGTTGTAACATGCAAGATCCACGTACTTTATACAATGAATTAAAAACTTTTTAAAGTTCATATAGTGAAGTGTTAAATTTAAATGCATTTGAAGAGCCTCCGACAAGATTTAATGACTTGTCAGCCAGAAATATTGTAACCTGCAAAATTCTGATACTTTATATAGTGAAATTAAAACATTTAAAAATGATATAGTAAGTGCTAAATCACGTATACTTGAGATGAATTTTTGTTTTTTTACCTTTACAAAAATGTCACCCAATTATCTAAAAAAAAAAAAAAAACAATCTCAAAAAGCAAAAACTCAAAAGTCAAACATTAAAATCTCATATTTCACCCTTATTACAAAAATGTCACCCAATTATCTTAAAAACCAATAGTCAACTGTTTTTTTTTAACATCCGTGCCCGGTCAAAGCAGACAAGTTGAGCAAGGACGGAGTTAGTAATTATTTAGGACAATGAGATAATTTCATATGATAAGATATAAATTGTTATATTTTTCCAATGTTTACTTTAAAATATAATATTTGGATAAAGATATTAATTATCTTTGTCATCGTTTACTTTGTAGTATATAAATATTAGAATAAGAGTGATATTACTTAAATATTCTTTTTGATAATAAAAATATGAGTGTTAAATGTTTATTAGGGATACAAATGTAGTTTCCTAATGTTATTCTAAATTTGGGTAAACTACCATATGAGGAGGGTGTGGATAGTTATCCTAGGAATTATCCGAATCTTCACGTTTATTTCTATCAAAGTGAACATTAGATAAATGTAGATAAAATATTTTTATCCTATGTTTTCCTCAAAGGGTCGAAAGGATAACCCGATAGTTTATTTCTATCAAAGTAAACATTAAATAAAGGTAAATAAAATATTATTTTCCTATGTTACCCCTAAAAAGAAACGCATCCTAAGTAAATAGAATCTTGTCGATTTTTTTTTTTTTTTTGGTACGATTATACACACCCTATAATTTACTTAACAAACCCCATTCCTTAATAAATTAGAGATATAAAAATACACTTTTGGGAGTTAAGTTGTGGGGTGTGTATAACCCCACCTTTTTTCTTTTCTTTTTTTTCATTTTTAAAGTACAATACATGTACACAACATAATATTTTTTCACATGATAGCATCAAAAATTGACATCCATTACTGAAACATTTGTTATTGCCAAAAAGAAAAGGTGAAGAAATGACAATACATTTTGATCTCTCATTTTCTCTCTTTTCACATAACCATGAATTATCACACCACAGCATCAACATAAAATGATCATCAAATCTGTCCCCATGATAGAATTACACAAACAGTCCAAACCTACAGTTGGGATCTTTTGTTCCAGGTTTTGTTTCATCCCATGTTCCGAATATATTTTAACACACATCACATATTCATTGATGACATCATTATGAGATTCGCATGTGTCATGTATAGGTGCAGCTAGACTGCAAGATTGATTAGAAGGAGTAGATGGAAACCTAAGGATCCAGATAAACTATTTCAGCAAACACTGATGCTCTTCGAAACCGGAGTAATTCCTTCGCTAAGTCCCACCCACCATCCATCGACGCGGGCTTAACAGTCATCCTTTCAAGAACTGGTGCATTTGCCAGCAAAAAGTTGATGAAGTTCAGTTCTTGTCTTATGCCTGAGATTCCAACGATCTTGATAAGCCTAAGTTGATTAAAAGGAAAGCTCGGAAAATTTTCCACAATATTGGCTGGTGTTCTTGCAATAGCTTGTTCCTCTGGGCGAGCCTGTATAATGATAACAATATCAATCATGTGCAATACTAAGGCTATACCTGATCCTCGAATATTATCTGTTTGGGCTTTATTTATCTGTTTCTTATTCTTAAAATGCGTAAAGGGAGAACCGTGAAAAAAACAAGAACCTAGGGTTGTGTTTGGATTGAGGGATTTTAAAGGCAAGGATTTGAAATTAATCAATATAGAATCCACCCAAATCCTTAATTCAGAAAGAAAATGATGAATTCAAATACATATCAATCAACATACCCTTCAATCCAAATGCAAACTTCAGAGACTTTATGAAAGAAAAATGTAGTCATATGTTGACACAAAACTCACCAACATCTCAAGCTCTTGAAGGTTAGGAGAACTTCTCAGAAGGCAAAGTGCAGTGAGATTCTCTTCCATGTCATTGAAATTAATGCGAAATGAAAGAAAACTCAGATCAAGACATGGTGTAGGTAGCTTTCCTGGAATAGTTCCAGCGGCCAAATACTAGACAAAAGGTGAATGATATAGTCAGTTATAAGCTGAGATGAACATAAGTATGCATATATATATATATATATATATATATATATATTACCCTCTGCTATATTGAGTTAATTGATAACTCTGATTTCTTATAAGAACATTGGGGATTTAATATTACATCTAGGGTATTCAAAACCATGCAGTGCAAAAAAAACAAAAAAAAGGAAATCATACCTTCAAGAAAAAGCTTTGCACCTCAAGCCTTTGAATATGAGGTAGACAAGAAAAAAACTTGACCAAATTGCCAGAGCTGCCAAAAGCTAGATTTTTTTCAAAACCATTGTTCACATACAGACCTATAGAGACAACAGCCAGATGGAATGTATCCAGGAAATTGACATCCTCAAAAACTCCTCCGACATCAAAGAAAAGAAGGTTTGGAACATGAATGTTAAGAACGTTAAAACCATCAAAGTTCATCAATGTTAACCGCTCGAGTAAAGGACAACTGGATATCATTTCCTCAAAGGCCAATTGGTCCATGGAGATGTGCTGGAGATCAAGGCTCTTCAAGCTTCTAAAGCCACTGAAATTTGATGGAGGTTTTAAAAGACAATTAAAAAGTTCCAAATGAATCAACTTTTGACACGAGTAAATAGAAGAAGGAAGCTTGTAGCGATGACCTTTCCATATTTCAAGTATAAATTCCTTTACAGAACCTCTTGATAGGAACAGAATCCATCTATCAATATCACTAACACCTTGAAGATCTCGGTGGGAAAGCTTAAATTTATGAATGGGGCCAGTATGAAGTAGTAGGACATGATCAACAATACTCACTAGTTTGTTCTTTACAAGAGTTTGATCTTGGGTGGAGGCTAAAACAGATTGATTATCAAATACCAGATGAGGAAGGGTGACCCATTTGTATCTCCACTTGCTCGATAAAACACTTGTTCGAACAGCATCTCTCAAAGATAGATGCGACAAAATCTTGTCTATGATATGCCCTGGCAAGTTGCTAAGTCTGTCCACCTCTAATTTCAATTTGCAAGGCACATCAAGTGGTTCTCTTTGCTTCTGTAAATTAAAGATAAAAAGCTCAACAGTAGTCATACATGAAAACTACAATAGGTCTGCATGGTACATGATAAATCATCAAAATGAATTTAAAAAAACAGATTAGAGATGCATTAAGCATCCACAAACAAAATCCACAACTTAGTGAATTAAGTAAGCAATTACTAAAGAATACAAAAGTCAGGGAAATTCATACAAAGATAATTTTAGTCAATCAAAAGGCATATAAAGCAACCGTTTTACAATAGATAAATGGTTAGTGATGTTTCCACTCCACTGTACTCTATACTTGACTCAACCATTCCTATGGACAAAGCTTTCATTATGTTAACAACTAATCTGGTTTTGCACAATAAGGGAACAAAAAATCAAACAATCTCACATATGGGCTTCACAGATAGTCATCCAGACATTTTCCTTCGGTTATTGTGAGCCAATAGTATGACACTTTTTTCATTGCCTAACTATATCTTGAACGACAGTGAAAATAGCGAGAAACCAGTAGAGGCACCAGGCATATGTGGGTCTGTTCTTTGCATAGATGAAATGTATAAAACACAGACACCACTAGAAGCCATTAAAGTATCAAACTTACCATATTACCCAACGAGTGGAATAAATAAGTTCAAGAAACTGAACTTCTGAGTCCAATGATTGTTAAACTCGAGCAAATTTGTCCAAACACAGCAGCAAGCCACTCACAACTGCTATTCCTTCTCAGCAAGACGCAACAATACATGTAGAAAAGATAGGATTAGATCTCCACATAAACATTAGGCACACACAGTTACATTTCTTTCTCAGCATAAGCATTGGCATAAGAAACTAAAAAATACTTCTCAAAATTCAAGGTGAAGACAAGTTTTCCTAGTTTGAAACTGTTACAAACAACTATAGAATCAGGTAAAGCATGTCAAGTATCTCAAACACCAATTCCTAACAACATCATATTTAGAAGCAATTCTGGTCAAATTAATGAACTGGAGTTACAAAGCAATGGCATTTAGAATTGCAGGTGCTTATATTGTTGATCACAAGTAATTAGATGCTAAAACAGAACACTACTAATAAACAGGAAAATAATTCAAAGGGACGAAACCATCACACCAATTTCAACACGAAGTTGGTATTATTACTTCAAATCTCATCCATTTTTTCTTCTTAAAATCAAGGGAAAAAAAGAAAAAGAAATTGAGGCTTGTCACTTACTGAAGCGAAGAAAGAACAGAGGATTCTAGGAAAACCCTAAAATTGACGACATTAGAGCAGAGCTCCAAAGCACAGAGAATTTGGGGGAATTCATCTTCAGTTATGATTCACTGTGGTTCATTCTAAAGTAGCGTGTTGTTTGTTTCTATCTTTTTTTTTCCTTATAATGAGTTTTTTTTTTTAATTAAAAAAAACTCAAAACAATATAACTAAAAAATAAATTTAATTCACATCTATATCTATATATATACACAAAAACTTTTGTGCATCAGGTACATGGATCCTAAATCATGCATCTGACCAAACCCGCGCGTGTACGCGCTCTCACGCACGTCCCACGTGCCCTCACACGCTCTCATGCGTCTGGGTGGATGCGCTCAAATCCACTCAAATTCGCTTATTAAGGATACTTTTTAGTTATGTTAAGGATAACTTTAAAATCCTGATTCCAGATTACATATTCGCTTATTAAGGATACTTTTTAGTTATGTTAAGGATATCTTTAAAATCCTGATTCCAGATTACATACCACGTTATGTTAAGAATACATTCTGGTTATGTTAAGCATACCTTTAGTTATGTTAAGAATACATTTTGGTTATGTTAAACATATCTTTAGGTTATGTTAAGGATACATTTAGTTATGTTAAGAATACCTTTTGGTTATGTTAAGCATACCTTTAGGTTATGTTAAGGATACCTTTAGTTATGTTAAGAATACCTTTTGGTTATGTTAAGCATACCTTTAGGTGATGTTAAGGATACCTTTGAAATCGTGATTTCAAGTTCCTTTGAAATCCTGATGTGATACCCATTCTCCAGGTCACATAACTTTACGTTATATTAAGGATACCTTTAGGTTATGTTAAGGATACATTTATGTTATGTTAGAGATACTTTTGTGTGCAAAATGTGTAACACAACTATGTTATGGATAAGATATCTCTAATATAACATAAATGTATCCTTAATATAACCTAAAGGTATGTCTGACGTAACATAAATGTATGAAATCTTGGCATAAAGATATCCTTAACATAACGTAAAGGTATCTCTAAACATTACCTAAAGGTATCCTTAACATAACCTAAAGGTATGTCTAATGTAACTTAAATGTATGAAATCTGGGCATAAAGGTATCATTAACATAACCTAAAAGTATCCTTAAACATTACATAAAGGTATCCTTAACATAAGTAAAAGTCATGACTAAAATTTTAAAAAGGTAGAGCAAAAAAAAAAAAAAAAATAGAAGCCTGTCGGGTAACCCGGATCCGACCCGGTTGCATGGATCTAAGATCCATGCATCTGATGCACAGGAGACTTACTCCTATCTATATCGATATCTATATCTATCTATATCTATATCTATATCTATATCTATATCTATATTATACTAAAAGCAAGCAAGTTGGAGAAAATTTCTAATTTGCCATTTTCCCTCCTAAAAATGTCACATTAATTTGATGATGTGTAAAATAATTTCCTTTTTTTTTTCAAGATTTCATTTTAATTTTCTAAATTAATTTAATAATTTTAAATTACATAACTTTCTTCATAAGCTATCAAATATTATAATAAAAAATAAAAGAAAAATATATATAATTTTAATTAATTATAATGAAAGATAGAAAATTATCTTTTTTATGTATTTATATTACGCATACTATTAAATTTTTGGTTAAATAAATATAAATCATAAAAGATCACTTAAGTTAGAAGTTTAAAAAGTAAATAAAATCTATATAATATAATTTATTGTAGAAAATTTATTTTTTCATATTAACATACTCACGTGTCTTCTTTTTAAAACGTCTTTTTTTATTTTAATATATATTTTGTGATAAAATATTTAATAGAATGACTGAAATTCATGTACTTAAACATAAATGTTTAAGATAATATAAATATGTAAAAGTTTTATGAAGTTAGAAGTTAATACGGAAGTATTTTATGTTAGAAGTATATATACTACGTAATGTGTAATGTAAAAAGAAAGTATAAGCAATCGATGTTTTTTAATATTACAATATACATAAAAGAATATGAAAAATGTAATTATATAAATTCATTTCTATACTATATCTAAAATGGCAATAGTTGGTGATTATTACCAATTGTCATTCAATTGCAAAACTATTAGCCAATAGGAAAAAAAAAAAAAAAAAGAAGGGAAAAAACAAACTAAAAAAAATAGAAAAACTTTTGAGTATCTTATTGGACAAGCTCCTAAAAGTTATTAGACAATTTGAGTAATTTTTTTTAAGTTCATTTTGATTTTCTAAATTAATTTAATAATTTTGAATCAATCTTCCATATCAAACCATTAGAATTAGACTTCATCTACAAGTCATTGTCCTACCTCTATATAAGCAATGCATGAATGGAGATGAAAGTCTCACTAAATGAGGATGAGCTAGCTTATTGAAATGGAGGTTTAAAATATCAAAACAAAAGGAAAAATAATGGAGCTTGAAATATCAAAAGAAGAAGAAAATTAGTGATAGAAATAAGATGAAAAATTGAGGTGAAAACCATTTTCGCATTTAAGCAATATATGTATATATACCTACTCATTTAATGAGAATGAACTAGATTAAATGTAGGTTAGAAATATCAAAAGAAGAAAAAAAGTTGGTGATGAAAATAAGAAGAAAAATTGAGATGGAAGTTATTGTATACAAGCAATGTATATATAATAACTCTTATTTAATTAGGATGAACTAGCATCAAATGAAGGTTAGAATTATCAAAAGAAAAAAAATTAGTGATGTAAATAAGAAGAAAAATCAATATGAAAACCATTATACTATATAAGCAATTCATATATATACACTCTCACTTAATGAGAATGAGCTAGCATGAAATGGAGGTTAGAAATATCAAAGAAAAAAAATCGAGATGGAAGCTTTTTCAGATATAACGAGATATTACCAATACTAATTTGATTGTCATGATCTTAATTATCCAAATCCATTGATAAGTAATTGCATTACAAAAATAATAAAAAAAATCATTTAGCATTATAATACTATAGATTACAAAAAACATTAAAAAAAGATTTAACATTTTAGATACAGTATAAATTACACCATATCATCAACAATAAAAATTATTAGATTATATAAGAAGGCACGCATCGCGCGGGTGCACTACTAGTCTATACTATACTAATAGCAAAATGTTTGGGAAAAATTACAAGAATGCCATTTTCCCGCTCATTTTATTCTTTGTCCTTTTGTCCAAGTGTCAAAATGTGATTGAACATTGATTGTATATTTTTTATTTGATCATTATTATTAATTATTTTAATGTTTGGCTTGGAGGATACTCTTCAACAATTAAATAATATTAAAATGTAGAAGTTATGATTATGTCTATAGTCTATAGATATTTATATACAACTTTTATTGGAGAAATCAATAGAATGATTTGCAACATACTCTTCTATTAATTCTTTGTCATTTTGTCCAAGTGTCAAAATGTGATTGAACATTGATTGTATTTTCTTTCTTATTTTTTTAGTTGATCATTATTATTAGTTATTTTAATGTTTGGCTTAGAGAATAATCTTCAACAATTAAATAATATTAAAAAGTAGAAGTTATGATTATGTCTATAGTTTATAGATATTTATAGACAACTTTTATTGGAGCCATTGAAAAATTTGCAACATACTCTTCCATCTATAAAATAATGGGTAATTCTGTAGTACACCTGGTGTATTAATACACCAGAGTTTTTTACCACAGTAACTTTTTTTAAGGTAACTTTTTGAATTTTGGACTATAGGAATTGTGGGCTTTATAATATGTATGAGCTGTGTAACCTTTGAACAATGGGCTGCAATGTGTATTATGGGCTATGAAATACATTGTGTGCTTTACATTTAATTTGGGTTTATTTTGGGCTATGAAATACATTGTGTATTTTACATTTAATTTTGGGTCATACATTTGTACGCTTTAGAATACTCATTTATATAAATTATAAATCTTTGTTACAAACTTATTTCATTTGCATAAATCATACCTAATTTAATAAATGATAAAACATTAACAACCATTGTGATGAAATTGAAATTAACTATTTAATATATTTGAGATATACTAATATGTTTTGATCTTGGAGTTTTAATAAATTTCATAATAAAATTATTATTATTACGTGTTGTTTTAACGACGATAACAATTTTAACAATTTGATGTAAGTGCAACCATTATAACCTTGCATGTTTTTTTAAATAGGAACATTGGTTACATGTCATTTTAAAATTTTCATACCAGTGCAACCCTTTTAACTATGTTATACAGTGCAAGCATTGTATGTGCAAAACATTGTATTTCAACCTACACTATTGTATATTTTGATCCTGCAACCATTTCCTTCAACCATTAGATTGAAATATTTAATATATTTGAGATATATTAATATGTTTATTGCCCCACAATTTTAATTTTTATTCACGAATGTTTTATATATTAATTTATATATTTACATATTACGCCCCCAATTTTGGATGTCATTAATCATGGTGTGATATCATGCAACCAATGTTATGAATGATCTATTCCCAACTATTTTTATTTGAATTCATCAATGTATACATTTGAATGTCATTAACTATTGCATGATATCATCGATAATTGAATGTCATTAACCAATTGCATAATGTCATTGATATACAAACTAGTTTGTATATATTGCATATTACCCTCACAATTTTGGATGTTATTAATATCTTGTAATATATGAACGAGTCATAGGATTATGAATTGTATATTTCCCACAATTTTTATTTTAATTCACCAATGTTATCTATGTTGTATATATTTGCATATTATAGTTTGTATATATTACGTATTATACTAACAATTAATGATTTGCAATGATATTCCAAGTGATATAATGCAATGCAATTCATAACATTGGTTTGGTTGCATGTATATGCGGCGTGATGTTATTACATAATGCAATGCAATTCATAACATTGGTTGCATGGTATCATGCCATTGATATAATGCAATGGATCGTGATGTTATTGCAATGCATCATACTACAAACCATTCTAACCAATGAACTATGCATTATAATTTTTTGGATGACTTGCAGCAATGCGTTGATGCATTGCAATTGAATGGAATGTCTTGCACTATAAATGAATATTTTCCCACATAATTTATGTTTCACTTAGAGATAAAGTTAGACATACTCATGTATGAAGTTGTTAAGATTTTTTTGTATCTCATTATATCTTTTTAGATATTGTTGAAGTGTATTATATATATATATATATTAGACTTTATATCAATAAAATACAAGTTCCTAATTCTTCTGTCAGTTTTATACGCAATATGATGTCTATAGAATATCCTCAATAATTTTACTGAGAAAATATCCTTTAATTTAGTATTATATTGACCCGTTCTCTCCTCAATAATTTTACTGAGGAAATATCCTATCATATCATATTGAGCCGTTCTCTCCTCAATAATTTTACTGAGCAAATATCATTTCATATAGTATTATATTGATCCATTCTCTCCTCAATAATTTTAGTGAAAAAATATCTTCTGATATATTTTTATAT